>JANPWX010000480.1:862620-1013436 GCA_024734555.1 Trochalopteron elliotii | reverse complement strand
GGGGAGGCAAAAAAGGATCTTTATTTTGTAAATAAAATAAGAAATTATTTTTATCTGAAAACAATGATGAAAGTTTTTTACAGGGCCCTGTTAGATGCAGCCCTGACGAGCTCTGTGCACAGCAGAGAGGCTGCAGAGCACATTTCTCAGAGTGCCAGAAAACTCTGTGATATCTGTGCCACAGCAGTGACACAACACAGCCACTGGTCTGCATTAAATTGGGCTGATATCATTTACACTCCACACTTGGCAGCATTGCCCAGTAATGCTTTCCTCTGACCACTCCAGCACCACTTTCTAAAGCAAATCTCTCAAACCAAACTGTGCTCTAGGGACATGGAGATATTGCCCTTAAAAGTCCTGCCTGGTTTGTGCCCCACGGATTGCCAAGTCCTCTCCTGCAGGGTCTCAAAGGAAACACTTTCATCCCCCAAATGAAACTACAAAAAAGAATTTGCACAGCAGTCAGCCCCTGTGTCACTGGCATTTAGCATTTGTTGGTGATGCAGAATTGGAGGAACTGGCTGACAATTGCCAAATTAGGCCTTTTTTCCCTCAGTATCTGATAGTCTCTGATTTGTATGTAATGGCTGGGGGTTTCCAGAGGGACACAAAAGAACCACACTCACACTGTCCAGTTGTGCGAGCAAAAAAGACGTTTATTTGGGATTAGGGTTTAAATAGTTTTTGAAACTTGATCAGCGACTGGGCCATGAGGTTGACACCTCTCTGACCCCCCTGGCCAAGTTAGGAGTCTATCAATTTGTCTTTCTCCCAGGAAGGAATGCACAGTTTTTAAAACATTACTCTTTGTTTATGTTACAATGCGTGAGAGCTTCAGTACAGAAATGTAAAACATCAGAAGGCTGAAAAAATCAGGGCCACAGGGGGTGGGTGTAACTTGTGACCAGCCCACCTGGGGAAATCACTTAGGCAAATATTCACTGTTATTCTTTTCTTGCTGACCCCTTGCAAAGGTTTATTGCCCCTTTCCAGCAGCTCCCCGTGGTCATGTGGAGTCAGAGGTGGTGGAAAACTGCCTTGGCTGAGGCTGGGTAGGAGGAAAGCTGGTGGAAATTCAGTGCTGATATTTTTAGCTTATCTGCTTCTTATACATGTGCTTTGATTACTTTTTCTTACTCTAAACTATTAACTATATTCATGAGAGAAGAATGACTGTCTTTTCTTGTGTGATTATCTTTGCTAATAAAGATGTGGGAGATCTCTGGCTGCAGATGAGGCACACATTCTCTTCCCTCCAAATTTTCCCTGCTTTTATTTCAAATTAAATACTCCAGAAACAACCAGTAAATGGGGGTTTTGCTGCAGAAAAGAATGGAAATGGGATTTGGCTCAAACCAATTGGCTTTTTTTCATAATGAATGGCTGAACAAAGCAGTGTTTAATGCATTTCTTTATCTGGGATGGGTGTAATTGGAAATGGGGTCCTTGGGACACCTGGGCAACTCCTGTCTGTGATTCAGAGTAAAAGAGATAAATGCATTAAATTTGTTGGGAAACTCTGTTCATTTTTATTGAATTTTACCTACTTGCACCAGTGATTGTGTGCACACTATGCATAATGTGAAGAATAGTCTAGTGACTCCAATTAAATTATACCTCATATTTTATTTCCCCTTTGAAACTACCTTTTATGTGCAACATAATTCATTTTTGTTTGCATTCCTTCTTTAACCCCAGCTTTACCAGTTTCAGCTTTGTCAATGTAGAAATCAGATTCAGTGCTAATTTCCTGGTCAGGTCTATTTAATACGAGTGATAGTCTATTAAATAAATGTCTAATAAATGTCTATTTACCTGATCTTGAACTATTGACAGCCATTCCTTATTGTGAGGAGTAAGTATATTTTTGGAGTTAGCAATGAGAAGCTTAAAACATTTCTTTAGAGTTTTCAAGTCACTTTTTTTTTGTTGTTGTTTTAATCTCTGTTGGTAGAAATTGCTTTGCCTTTAAGGTCTTCCAAGACTTTGGAGAGTGGAGTTTTCTGCATGGGAAACTTGACACCTGGGTGTCCTCAGGCACTTGAATTTTTCTCTAGCCTGGGATAAGAGTTTGCCTTTGATTTCTTTAGAATGATTGGATATCGTGTTGGTCCTAATATGGATGTCTGCAGAAATTTTTCCAATCAAACAAATATTCTGGCATGATATTTTATAACCCTCTTTATTGCATCAGGTGCTGCATTGCTAATACACGTTGAAATACGTGTGACCATGACTGTGACATGCCTGGCCAGTGAAGGAATATAGTGAAAATATCAATATTCAGTGCAGGTCTAATGGCAAATGCAGCCATGTGAAAGTCAATTTACCTGTGAGCACACCTTCAGGTGATTTGTTGGATTGAGCACTACTTGCAGAACACACTGGTTCTGAAAAATAGAAAATGAAGATTGTTTTATTTCAGTGGAGGAAAAGAACACATTCATTTTAGCAGATGTAACCTCTGTTAGCTGTCTAGCTGATCTAAAAAAGCCAAAACAATTCTCATTTGCATGCCTGTTTTTCAAACTTTGTGTATCCCAAAAGTGTGAAAGTTAACCTTAACTACACTTATTTCTGTTCCCTGAAAGGCAGAAACCCTAATGTCAAAATAAACCCTTATTTTTGTTGTCTGGAAGGCAGGAACAGAGCTGCCACATTCTCCACCACCAAGCAGGAAAAGAGGACCAGTCTTGCCTGAGTTCAGGCAGGAGGAGAATCACGGAGACTGCCTGATCTGAGAGGAATAATTCTGATAAAATGTTCTGCATTTGGCATCCACTGGCAGGAGAAGTTTGACTTCAGTTGGGATTATGCCCTCACACTTGGATAAATCCACACTGGCACTACCTGACTGTCTGTTCTTAGAGCTAGAATACCTTCAGAAATACCTTCAGACAAAGCAGTCCTGATAACACAGGACACGTTTCCTGCTTTGAGAATCTGAGTTACAGAGTTATTTGTAGTTTTTATTAATAAAAACAATAAACCCGATTTTCTCAGCGCTTCCTGTGTAAAATATACAGGAGAGCTCCAGGGTGCCACATCTTAATTAAAGAACTTCCTCACTCTCTTGTGAACCATCTCGATGCTTTTATTGCACAAAGTTTGTCTTCTGTGAGAAATTTTGCAGTCTGGGCTGTCTCATAAATCCCTCCAGTGTCTCCTCCTGCCTTCCTCAGTCAGAGTTTTGAGAGTGGTGAATGGCCTCAGGCACGATTTGGGATTAAATCTGTGTGTGCCCAGTTAACCAGGGATGGCCTTGACTGATTAAAAGTAAAATCTTGAACAATTTATGATACACTTTTAAGTGTCATGTACTTTCTCCTGCTTGCAAACAATGATATTCTTATAGATTTTCATGATCTTTGACTCTTGGGAAAATACATTCAGAGGTGTCCAACCTAATATAAATATATAAATATATATAATTACATCTTCCCCTCAGACATGGAATGGTCAGGAATGGAAGTGTTCTTATATATATTGCTCACTCACTTGAACTGTATTACCAGTGATGGTTATAACCTGAAAACTTCACAAAACTGCATCCATTCTGATTTTGAGTGCCACAATCTGAGTTTTGCCCCTGCAGTGGGTTCCACTTTGTTCAGTTTTCATTTCAGCTGCAGGAAAACAGATCTGTGCTTTTCTGGAGAAGTCAGTAATTTATTTAATTTATTTAATGTGCTGGCACTCCTGCAAGCTCTGGCTGCTGATGTTCCTATGGCAGAATCAGGGTCTCTCAGTGGCTTCAGTGACTCCTAAAATCCATGTAAAAAGGATCAATTAAAAGGAAAAAGTGGAGATCAGAGGAATGTACTCAGGTTCCAGACTCCTGCTCGTGTCCGTTGGTTTTTTTCAGGGTTGTATTTATCCTGACAAGTTTTACCAAAGTGTTTTTATCACAATGCTGCAGAACACTGCACTCAGCAGCTCAGCCTTTTTTTCCTCCCTTAATCACTTTCTTGTTTATCAGACAAACATCACTTGAGGGAAAAAAAAAACGATGCTGGAATGCTGGAGAGCTGGTTTGTCAGTGGATTAAAGAACAAATAAATGCATATATTGAGCATGAGAATGGAAGAACAAAGCTCATTTTCTCAGTCATTAGTTCTCCTTGTTTTCTAAGGACACTTCGAGGGGAAGATGTTGCTTGGAGAGGCAGGAGGAAAATGCAGGATTTTTATTTATTTTATCTATTTTTATCTATTGCCTGGTTTGGGTGACTCTCCATGGCTGATACACATGGATGGCTTTGTGAGGTGAGGATTTACTTTTCCCAAAACCCCTCATGCCAACCCCATCTCTCAAGACCAGTGAGGGCCTTTTCTATTTGAGACTTTTACTTTTGTCAGTATAAAATAGTATCTTTTCAAGAAATTCTGGGGAATTCTGGGTTGTTGGTCTTAACAGAGACTGGCTTTATCCAAATGCATTATCCAATTAGCCAAACTGCCTCCCTATTCTGCCATCACTTACACAAGTTTTACTGTTTTACCTTTAATTCCGTTTTTCTACTGAATAACTACATGGGTTTATTAAGATATTTTGGGGTTAAATAGACCTATAATTGTAATTTTTTTCTGTTCTGCTGGGTGACACACACCTGGAGCTGCTGCAGTAAATATTGCATGAGGTACAATGTGGTTCTTGGTTGATTCACAGTTTATATTTTTAGGAGAAATTGAATGCAGATTTGGAAACCTGAAGTGATGGAGAATTCAGCACATCTGTAGGCAAATTGTTTTAAGATTTGATTGTTCACCTGATAAAATTGTGTGGTTTGTTTGTATGCTAAATCAGTTCATCTTCAGCTCTGAGCTACTGGGTATCAGGTGTTGGAAACGTGATTTAATGAAACTATTCAGGAAAAACAAATCCTACATTTTGAAAATATAAAATATGATATATAATATAGTAAAATATGGAGAGAGGAGAAGGATTTCTGTGAGAAAAAGATGCACCTTTTTTGGGGAATAATTTTTAAAAATTGAAAAGGACCTGTGGTGAGCAGTTATGAATGTGAAGCAGTGGGGAAATGTAGGGAGGTAAAATCACCTTTCTCATTCTCCTTTAGTCCAGGCCTATGATGAAAGGCTAAAATGTAATTTCTGGGTGGTGCTGAAGGCTGGGAGGGGACAGAATTTGCTCCTGGGATGAAAAGGACAATTCCCAGAGCCAGCCCTGGCTGGGCAGCCCCAGGAGCAGGTTTCCTGGGCAGGGAGGGGATGGAGGTGCTGGGACATCCAGGTTCTATGTCCCCAGTGGATTTCCAGGCTGCACAGCTGAACTAAACCTAAGCCTTGCAGAATTGCTCTCTGCTGTGCAGCCTGAATTCACAAATGGATTTCACGTGTCCCCAAGACTTCGCCGTAGGGAGGGAAAAAAAAATGACCCTTATTGTGTATAAAATGATGTGAACGAGTCTCATTTTGGAGATTAATGGAAGGCACTTTGATTTATCAGCAAAATGTGCCTCACATCAGGTGTTGAATCAACAGGCAAGCCATTGGGCTGGGGAGAGGAAAATGAATACCATTAGATCATTTTTTGTCCTTTTTAACTGTCATTTTATCCATTTCCTGCCATGTGAGTGTTGTTGTGACAATGTTTGGTGCACTCAGTCATCCACTGGCTGTTGTGTGTTTCATTTTTTGTGAAAACTGCTGCTGCTGCTGCTGCTGCTGGGGGAGAAAGCAAAGCAAAACAATTGCCACAGGTCAAACTGTGAGGAATCCAATTTTATCAAGAGAAGTCTGGAATTCACAAGCTCTAATCTGATGTTTGGAAAGTCCCTCAGGTCAACAGTGAAACAGTCCAATAGAAGGAGCTTAAAAATGTAGATTTTTATGGGATTTCTCTCGCTGGCCTGACCTATTAAAAATCAGCCATGCTAATTGATCTGGTGAGTGGGGTTTTGTACAGTTTTAAGAGGTTTGAATTTATCTGGACTAGTAAATAGCAAGAGCTAATAAGAAGCTCCAGCAGGTTGTGTGGATGTGCTGGAGGGCAGGAGGGGTCTGCAGGGGCTCCTGGCCAGGCTGGAACAGGGCTCTGATGGGAAATTCAAAAAGCAGAAAGATTTCATTGTAGTAGAGATGAAGGCCTAGAGTTAAAAAGATACAAGAATGAGGACATAGAAAAATAAAGTTTTGTTTTTGTGCTGTGTTAGAGTTAGGCCTTAGCAAGTAGAAAAATATGTTAAGCAAGATAATAGAAAAGTTTAATAATGAGGCTCTGTGCTTTGTTTGTAGAAGAGTATAAGAAGTTCCTGAGAAATAAGAATCATGAAACAAGCACCTATTGTAATTCCATTCCTGTCACATTCACAGATGTCATTTTCTTCCATCCTTCCAAAATTGGGACTAACACTCCTGTGACATGGGGCTAATACTCCTGTGACATGGGACTAACACTTCTGTGAGAAATGCAGTGTAGGATGTTTGTCCCCTTTTGTTCTGAGCTATTAATTACAGGTTCAAAGTATTGAGTGCCTCTGCACTAAAAGTAAAGTAGAGCCAGTATTCAAAAAGTGCAGGTAACAAAATCACATAGAGCGAGAAAATCTTGTCCCTGATATAAACTATATTCTTGTCCCTGACATAAACTATATTCTTCTCTCTGAAATATCAGCTGGACTGTTGTAAGTAATGTAAGAAATAATGTTGGGGCAGTGGCCACTCTGGACTGTATATCAGTGTACTCTGCATTTATCAGATTTAGAAAAAGCAGAAAATGTTCACTGAAACTTCATGAATGAATGCAGAGAATAGTCAGTCTCTCTTCAAACACTCTGTATTTTATCCAGCATATTGCTCTTCCCTAAATAGTTGGGCACAGCATTTCCTTTTCATGTTTATGTAGAGCATTGAAATGAGATGGAAATTCATATGCTCACTCCCTAAGAATTACATCCCAAACATTAACCTGGTCAGAAATGACTAAAACCAACCAACAAAAACTTTTCTGACATTATTATTTGATAGAATTGTTGCATAAAAGGTTCTGCTCCATTAGAATAACTGTGTTTCTCAGTCCTCACAACTGCAGTGTGCTTCCCAAACTAATGAGGAATAAAGCAATTCTCCCACTCTGCCTACAGCCCTGGAAACACCATATGCACAAACACTGGATTTTGTTATTGCAGATTCCCAATTTCAAAGGGCAGGAGCTGCAAGCAGAGGAAGTCAAACAAAATAAATCCATTTTTTTTTTTCGCAGAATGTAACAATGCCTGACTACAAGTCAAGGGCTCACTGATAAAATATTTCAGTCTGACTTTTTGAACTATTTCTGATATTTGAAACTGATTTAGGGTGCTCAAGGGTATTTTGGTCCTTGTTGGTTGGTTGGTTTGGTTCCTTAGTTTTGGTTTTCTGTTTGGTTTTTTCTCGTTTCATTTGTTAATTTTGTTTCCCTATATCCCACAATTAGATTTTGCTGGGGGATGTGAATGCTGCACTCTTGCCTGTCAGGGGCTCAAGGGGACACATGTGACTCCTTATCCTGGTAGTAGTCTGCATAATTTGCTGCCTGGAAAGATAAAAATAGCTCAAGAGTTTCTCTGCTGCTGCCAACTTCCATTTTATCTTCCTGTTTTGCAGCCTGATTCCCAGGTAAAGCAGGAGTAAATATTTTGCCTGCCACAGCAATTTCAGGCTTTGAGGAGTAATGCTTAGTTATGGTTTCAGCTTGTAGTATTTTGTGGCAAAATGCTTTAAACAAAAATGTGGTTCATGACAGTGACATGGAGAGCTCTGCACTTTGCAGTTCACATTTTCCAGCTGCTCCTTCTGCCTTTGGCTTCCCAGACTTTATTTCAGTGAGATGTAAAAGATAACACCCCCAGCATCAATGCTGAAACTCGGTGCCTGGGTGCTGCTGTAATTGACTTAAAGTTGTTAAAATTCACAGGATCATCACCGTGTACCTCAATTAATCAATTTTTTAGGAACACAGAATCGACAGTTTAATGAGAAAAGCTTTCCCAGGATGGTAGTGCCCTCCTCCTCATTACCAGAGCCAGCCTTACATTAAAGAAATGGTAAATCCTGTTTGATTTCCCTTTCATGAAGGGCTGAGCTGTCCCAGGGGGAGCTTTTCTTTTTGCTGGACGAGGAGGACAAGTGCTAAAGTAATGAGATAATCAATAGGAGTTGTTTTTGTGTTGTCCATCTCTCATATACCCGGGATATTCTGGATTTCCCTGAGTTTTTGGTGCTTTGCTGGCCCTGCCCATCACTGACAGACCCAAGTTATCCAAGGTCAGACCTTTCCTTGGCTCCAAACTTTCCTTTGGCTCTTCTCCCGCTGTCATTTAAATTACCCTGAGCTCATCAACACCTAAAAAACTCTGCGGAAATTGTGGTTTAACGAGGTGAGAAATGACCGTGCTGGCCCTCACCTTTCTTAGGGCACCCCGGGATGGGTTTGCTGTGGTTCCATCGGGATCAGTGTGGAATAACCCTTGTGCCAGGGTGACTTTATGATGTTTGTGTCCCCAGCCGTCTGTTCTGTTCCTGCTGTGTATTGACTTCTCCCAAATTTACCCGAAACCGAGACACCCCTGCAAGAAAATGCATTTTTTCCACAGGTGGAAATTATGCAATAAAATTATGCAATAAAATTATGTGATAAAAAAGCTTTTTTTATCCCTGTAAAGTTACAGGATATCTCTCAATTAGCTGCAGAATTCTCCTTTTAGAGCTCCTTTCAGCATTTTTTGGATAAAGTTAGCTGACTGCTGTAATGGACTGGAGTTTATATGATGGCGCTGGAGTTTGGAGATGTGCAAAAGTCAGTGTGTCAGAATCCCACCGATTGAAATCATTTAAATATTTGTATGCGAATGCTACCTCAGTCTTGAGTTTTTCACAATTCATCTCTCATTTGCTGAGAAGAACACTTGAAAGTGTTCAGGGAGCTTTTCTGGTGTGTGGTGGGAAGGATTGTAAGGTGGGAACAAAAAACCAAACCACACAAAAAAACCAAACAAACAAAAAAACCCTCCCACCAAAACAAAACACCCAAAAAACCAAACCAAAACAATAATCCCCTAAACATTCTTAAATATTGTTCAGCTTACTGAAAGAGAAGCAGCAAAGTAACTGCAACAAAACCTGGCATTCTTCTGTCTCAGCTGGAGAAAATTTAACTTTCCATAAAGCAGTAGAGTTTAGCCATCCCATTATATATATATATATATATATATATATATATTTTTTTTTAACTGAAGAAAATGGGGGATTTTCCATAAAGCAGTAGAGTTTAGCCATCCCATAATTTTCTCTTTTTTTTTTAACTTGAACTCAGTTTCTTGGTGGCCCCCGTGTGCTGCGTGCAGGCTTGCATGGTGACTTACCCAGGCTGGCAGGAACAGAGCACGCTGGATTTTGTGTTTAGAAAAGTATGAAAATACGTGATTTAATTCCATCCATTCCAATTAAAGTTCAGCAGGGTGTGTGAATTGTGGGATAATTGTTTGACTGTGGCACCAAAACTTTCCTTTTGCTTCCTTTCCCTATTCATGATGCGATTTGCATAATAATTCTTTAAATTCCGAATATTATCTCATTAACATAATTACCTAATTTCTTGTTTTGTGAATTCCACTAGGTAAGTAACAATAGTCTCAGCTTATTATCTCACTTTCTGCTGGGCTTTGTGATCACAGAGTAAACAGATGAGAAATGAGATTTTTTTTTTTAAAAAAAAAAAGGAGGGACTATTCAAATATCAGGATGAATAAATATGTGACCCATTTATGAACATACAAAACCCCAGGAGATTTCAGCTCCTGAAACTCTTCATTGAGGCTTTCTCTTCATCAGGAACTAGTTTTACTCTATTTGAGCACTACAAGCAGCATTAAATGCCATTTTTTGCCCTTAATTTTGAAAAATTGAAACCAAATTATTAAAGGTTTCAGACCCTGCAGAGAGGTCTCAGGCACCTGTGCTGATTTGTGGAGAAAGTGTTGTTACAGGAAAAATAAAATGCATTTAATTGCAGTTACAGACTCATTTTCTATAAATATTTAATGTGTAAATTATTTGTTCTGGCATCAATAATCTCCCAGAATCCACTAAAGCTGCTTTTGCATTTAACATGTTTTGTGTATTTGGACTCTACTGCAAGGACAACTCATCTTCAGACAGATCTTTACACCAAATTTTCTATTTTTAACACAATATTTGCCATATAAACACCAGTGCTGGAATATATAACAATATTTAACTGGGGAACCAAGACAATTACAGTTTTCAATTATATTTGAATATATTTGGTCTTAAAAAAGCTTTGTTTCAAACTGTTTTGGAGGTTTTTATATCGGAGCTGCTGTTGTGCAAGTCTCTGCAAGGAGATCCTGAGGTGGTTTTGAGAGGTCTAAAACCTTGTTTTTTCCAGAAAATATTAACTCTAATTAGGCACATTCCCTGAAATATTATGTTTTATTCCAAGTATGGAATAAAAAGGATATTTTGAAGAGTAAAGAGCCATATAACAGACAGGCTGTGCTGTTCTTTTCCAGTCTAACCCATGAAGAAATTATAATGCTCAAAATCCATTGAACATAACTCTAAAAACAGATTACAAAGAAGTAATATAATTATATATATAATTATAGACCTGAGCACCCATGTTCTGAGATTGTTGCAAACCCTGAGGTAGAAGCTTAATTTAGTTGTTGGCTCTGTTTGTCTCAGTATTTTCAACAAGAATGGCAGAACTTCTTCATGGAAACACAAATTCTTTCCACAGGATTTCTGGAGAGACAAATATTGGGATTTGGATTTTCAATCGAGGATTTTGGACCTAAATGATAATAAATTTGTTCTGTGCTTGGGGGCTTACACTGTTATTGTGCCAATTTTCCCAAGACCAAAGAGAGACGTTTCAAGAACAATAAAGCACTTTTCTCATGGAGGAGTGGACAGAGATTTTTACTGAATCACTGACATGGAATCTGTCCAAAATTGTGCTGGAAATTCTGGTTTTCCCCTCAGACTCCAGACTCCTGTGACATTGTTGCCGCCCAAAGGATATCCATCCATCCTGTCCCTCTGAATTTTTAAAGCAAAAACACAATTAATATTTTATGGCATTTTGAGTCCTTCTAAACACAAAATGATCTTCTTCTTTATTGTTTTGTTTGCACTGCATGTTTTTAAAGTGGGCACTGGTAAAGGCCCAGAAATGGGGCCCTTTCTTTTCTAACTCCATGCCATGCTTTCCTCAAAGACACTTTTTGATTGTCTGGATCAGGGAAAACATCCTCACAAAAGCAGCAAAACTTCTGAGATGAGCTGTTGGTTTGAAATGTGTCTGACAGGAATAAACACGGCATCTCAGGAGTGAAATAAATAGAAAAGACAGTGGCAGCAGTTTAATAAATCCATTTGTTAGGTCACTGGAAATAGGCACACACTGTGCCTGTGCTCAGAAATGCTGTATCCCTAATTTGTAGTTACTCTGAAACTTCTGTAATTCACAGTGCTGAACAAAAGGAATCCCAGAGTGGTGGGTTTTGTTGGATAAAATCTTTATTTTATTGTGTTTGAAACCTGCTTTGCTGTTAATGGTGTGGGAACAGCCTGACTTGGGGCAGTGTTTTCTTGGAAGAGCACAAAGTACTGTTGTACTTAATATGAATCAAAGTATCACACATTAATGTGATTATTTTGAGATGAAATTCCAGTGCATTCTCTCCCTGCGTTTGGCTTTTAATTTTGATTCAGCTCTTTTTAACAGGAAGGATCAGAGTTAGTGCAGAAATCTGGCTTTAAATGGGTGAGGCATTCGAGTGTCTCAGATTGTGACCAGATTATTCATCTGGACATACAGGACATGAGAAAGTGATTTTGGATTACAGAGGTTATGGGTAGAGGATATTACCTGAATTGTATCAATTAAAACAAGGATGTGAAAGTTTCTTGGATCCTGATCCTCTGAAGAGAAATGATTTTTTTATCTTTTGTAAATTAAAATTGATTTAATTTCCACAGAGCTACACGAAATCAAAGCTTTGATTTGAGGACCAGAGGGACAGAAATCTGAGGCAAAGCTGAACTAACCCACATACTTTTTTCTACCAAGCACATAATCAAGCAAATCTTATTTACTTCAGCAATCTGCTACACGATTCTTTCCCTCTGAAGAAAACTCAGAGGATTGTGTGGTGGTGAGGATGTTCTCCTGACACACGAAGTTGTATTGAAGTCTTCATCCTCTTTCTTGCAGGAATAATCTAGTGATCTAGGATGTTTAATTAGGCATTTATCTATAAGCTGTATCATTTCACAAACCTCCATTAACTCGTATCAATTTAAAAATTTGAGATCAGCAGTATGAAATTCATCCAGTTCTTTGAGCTCCATTTAAAAGCTTGTTAATGTTCAGGCTCCATCCAGAATTTAAGTGAATTCCTCAAAGTTTGTTCACATGTCATGAACTATAAATAGACAATTTATATATTGCTCTATAAATAGAGCAATTTGGCGTTGCTGTAAATAGACATTATCTACTGTGTCATTTCAGAGGCCATTATTTCATAAATTGAATAGATCTAGAGAATAAAAATCAAAATCCTTCATGATTTCCTTTTACAAGCAAGGCCTAGATGAAGATTAGATGGGTGTTATATTGATTTCTCAATTTAAAGGGTGAAAGGACAGTTTCCTAAATCCCTCTTTAAGGTCCAAAGAAACTCCTGTTTGTGAAAACTTCTGTCATTGTTGTTCCAGCTCTAAGTTAGAGCTGATTCCAGCTGAGAGACCTGAACTTGTGTGGAGTGATGGAAATAACCACTCATAAAAGCACCCTGTTCGTCAGATATTTATTATACCAAACAATAAACAGTTATTCACTAAGACCTGAACAGATTTTATGGTTATGGGGTTGTTGTTTTCAAAAAAAATCATCATAAAATAAGGAGCTTTTAGTGGTGAGTGAAATCATCTCAAACTTAAATCTTAGTCGTTATCTAACTGATAACTGGAGATTGTCCATGCTGTTATCCTCTGGAAATGTTGTAATGGAATTGTAAACACAGGAACACAGCAATAAAATGTACCCAGATTTTATATGAAATTAAGCCTGTGTGAAATGGAGCTCCACACTTCTTCTTCATTTGTCATCTCTTCATAAAGCAATAATATTTCATTTTAGTAGTCCAGGTAAATTCAGCTTCAAATTCTAAAAACTTATTTGCATTTTTGCATTCATATTTTCATTTATTAGCATATTTTATCAAGTTACTTTTCAGTCCTCCTCTGTTATAAGGACATGTGGAGCTGAAGATGTGTCAGCACAAATACAAATATCTTTGTAGGTGGGTGGGTTTTTATGATTTCCACTTTGAGATACCTTTTCCTTCTGGTTTTCCCCATCTCAGCTGTAAACATTTCTGTTTCAAGCAGAGCTAGACAAACACACCTTTTCTTATATTAAATGCTTTAAACCAGGGGCTGACCTAAATTCAAGTCATAGATCTTTTTCAACATTCTTTGAAGCAGAGAAATCAAGTGGTTGATTCTCTTTTAAAACATCTCTGAAACAGTTTTTCAGCGTGTTCAATTGTTTGTTTATTTTAGAAGCAGCATGAAACCAGTCCTGTTGTTTGTGTTGGAATAATGAATCCTTTTTGTGGTGTTTTGATTCTGCCCTTGCAAGGAGCAGGGAATAGATGGTAACAAGTAAATAAATCATGTGTGGGGCTGTCAGGAGGGGCTCACAGGAGTTTTAAATACAGAAGTTCAGCTGAAGTGACTCCAGCGACATTAAACACCCTTAAATATTTATTTAAATTTCCCTCTTGCAAAATTGCAGCACGTGTTGTCTCTTTGTTCAGTGATATCAAATCAAGCCGAGTTCCTAATTCCTGTCAGGTCTGGAGAAGGTGAGGGAAGGAGCAGGTGGGACTGAGGGAAAGAGCAGGGAAGGATGTAGGGAAGAATTTTTGTGACTGAGGAAGGTGAAATGAAACCTCTACATCTACTGGAGTTGGAGGGCAAAGGAAGACTGACTATTTTGGTTTATTAACAAGTGGGAGTTTGGTTGTTTGGGAGGGGTTTTCTTTGGTTTTTTGTGTGTGTTTTGTTGTTGTTTGGGGTTTTTTTGTGGCTGGAAATAGAGGCAGACAGAGAAAACAGTAATTGTTTTATTTCTTTTGAACACCTATCTAACACAGGGCTTGGAGCAACGAAGAGAATGCAAAAAAGCTAACTTATTATTAATTTTTGAACAAGATGAACAAATAAGTATGCTTAGTGTTGATAAATAAGAATTATGAATGATGGTGGAGAGGGCTTTTTTTATAAATCAACAAAGCAGTATGATGGAAGCATTTTAGATTAAAAATTCATCTTAATTCAGTGCCAAAGTGTGTCCTTGCTTGGATTAGAATAAGTGTTTTAATAGCAGAATGGCTTTTCAGCATAGCAGGAAGTTTAAACTGGGCAATTCATGTCAGTTCAGGCTTTGGCAACATCATCTCAGTAAGGATTTTCCATCGTGAGGTTGAAGTCTCCTTTGGCAAAGAGTCATTGGAAAAGGAATTAAATTTCAGTTCCAGTGCTACAGTACCAGGACTTGAGCTCGTGTAATTTTTCTCTTTCAGTTTTGTTATGAAAGTGAATTCCAAATGATTTTTCTGTCTTGTGAGAAGTGTGTGTGACAATTGTGTGCCATGGTGTCAGATTTGGACTCACTTGAGGTGGATACATCAGAACTCCCCTGTCCAGCAGTGCCTGTGAACCAAACTGCCTTAAGGATGGAGATTTTATTTATTAAAAGTCATTATAACCTATAAATAATAGGTGAAAATGTTCACAGATCTCCCCTTCTCATACCCACAGAGGGCATTCTGAGACTTGGAAGTCAATCAGGAATTAAATATTTGTAATTATCTCTTTAGCAAACTTCACAAAAAATCTAAATTGATTGAACTTTTTACTGCAAATAGGGGTCCCAAGAACTCGTGTCCTGCCAAAACCTTGAGTACATTTCCACCTTGCAGCACAGAGATTGGATATCTTGGCACTTTACCCTCCGGAGTCCCTGCACTCCAGGGGAATTCTCAAATTAGGAAATCATTGTCTTTGCAGCTCCATTTAGAGGGAACTTGGTGCAATGCAGAAATGGCCTCGTATAAAAGTTATATCTTCCCCTGTTAGCACAGGATTTCCTGCAGGGTTCCAGCTGTGCCCCAGAGCAGAAGGGAGGTTGCTGCTGTTTTACACCACCACGACACAGAGTCTGAGATTCAGAAGCAGAAAATGACTCCTTGATTTTTGGGATGTGTCTCCCTTTTATACTATTCTACACAGACCAATTGGATTGGTGACACAAAGACAAACCTCTTCACTCACATTGCTCGGAGCAGAGGGACAGCAAGAAGAAGTCCCTCCTAGGGAAAGGAATGAATAACATAGACACAGTTACAAAAACATTTCTCCTGTTCACAGAAAATTCCCTGGGAAAGGAATTTCAGCAAACCAAAACACCTCAGGCACAGAACCAGGGCTACAGGAGGTTATGGTGCCCCTGCTGCCTTCCCTGGGTGCTGAGGGACATGGTTTGGAAGCCAAAACTCCTTGGCCTGTTTGCTCATGGCTTGCCAGTGAGGGGATGTGTGACTATGGAGCTGATTTTTGGTGCACTGACTGTCCTGGTTTGGCAGTGAGGAGATGTGTGACTATGGAGCTGGTTTTTGGTGCATTAACTCTCCTGGTTTTGCTGAGAGTGCAAGTCTCTGTCTCTTCCCAGTCATTATCTCACCCCTGGGAGCAGCTGCTCCACCACCAGCTACAAGTGTGAGGTTTTCCCTCAGTATTTATTTATGAAGTGGGGAGTTGTTTTAATATCTCTGGCTTGTAATTATAACAGTGGGGTTTCTTCCTGCCATTTGAGCTCGCAGGGATTTATACATTGTGTTTACTTAGCAGCAGACACCAGGAAAATGTTCTTTGAGGATTCAGCCTTTGATGGGGCTTTGTACTTACCAGCAAAAAAATCTACCTGTTCTGCGTCCAGAGAGAAATCTCATGTTCAAAGTCTCTTTCAGTTGCAAACAGCAATGCAGAGATTGCATTTTTTTTTTCTACTGACCACTCTTGATTTTTTTTTTTTTTTTTTTTTGCAAGTTTGTGTTACCTATTGCCCTCACAGGGCATTTTTTGGTGACTGGAGCAAAGGGAACACTTGTTGAAGAGTCTGCATTCACACAATAATAAAAGTGTAAATAACTGCAGCAAAGAAAATATGCATTTACTATGGTGATAGCATAAACAGAATGATGGAATATTTTTGCAGCAGGCTGAAAGCATGATTTGCATCCCTGTGTAGCCAGAAAAATGTAATGTTACCTGTCCATGTCAAAGGAAGTGATGATTGCAGGAATTCTTGGCACTGGGCAGTCCTGGGCTACTGCTTAGACTCCTCTCAGAGGTCTTTTTCAACCCAAATGGTTCTGTAACTCTGGGGTTTGGTTTAGTTGGAATATCAGTTGTAGTTGGAATTGTTAGTTGGAATATTTAGTTGGAATCTTTAGTTGTGGTTTTGTTGTTTTTTGTTTTTCTTTTCCCATTCCAAGGTTAGTTTCATTCTGAGTACAGAGATAATAGAAGTGTTTTCCTTTTAAACAGTGTACATGCTTTAAGGAATTTCCTAACTATCTCCTGAAGGAACTACTTTTCTAAAACCTTTTGAATGTTCAGGTATCTGGATTATATCCAAGACTGCAACAGAGCAATTGCTTTTGTTTAGACCCATCTCAGTTTAAACATAAACAGAGAGTGAAATAAATGGTGGCATTGGGTGCTGTGTAAGAAACTGAAATAGAGATGGTGATGTAGCTCTTTGGACACCTTTGTTCTGTGTGAGTGTAAAAAATACAGATTTATGGTGTCATTTTGTCCATTTGGTACCTCCTCTCACCTCATTTAATGAGGTAGCAAGGACTGAGGGTTAGTACCCAAGGAGAGCAGTTTTTCCTCCAAAGCAGCAAGGGAGGGATTGTGTGATGGACACATTACTATATATTAAACCCCTAAAATCTGAGTTTCCAGAATTCCAACAGGATTGGGTTTTCCCTTTGCCAGGGAGGTCTGTACCTGCCAGCTCAAGGGTACCCTGAAGAGTGTCTGTTTTACAAAAGTAATTTTCTGACAGATCTGTGAGAAGGATGAAAGAGCAAACTGGGCTTTGCTGCAAGGGCAGCCTGGGAAAAGGTGTGAGGTTTCTGAAACTCGTAGAGGACCAAGAAAAGCAGGTTTTTCTAGGTCTGGCAAAGAGGGGAGAGGAGCACCCAGAGGAGCTCTGGGAGGGGCACAGCAAACAGACCCAAGTTGTTGGGAATAATCCCTCACTTCCCACAAGTAATTAAAAACATAAATTGGCTGCACTACAGCAATTTAAACAAATGCAATCAGCAAAACTCCAGTGAGGTGGGAGACCTTTGGCCAGGAGGGTTTGGGTCTATCCTTGTCTTTGCTGAGGTTTTTGTTGGCATGAGCCATGTCTGTGGTGTGTTTTTAGACTCAAAACACACAAAATCTCAAATCTGTTTGCTGTGGACATGTACACTTGCCTTCCCCAGACTGAGGTCTGGTGATCTCATCAAATACTTACCAAACAAATTGAATTTAATCTAGAAAATGTTTAATGGAAATGAAACTGTTTCAGTTATATCTGCTGTGAGACCACAGCAGTTCTCACACAGTCATTAGAATTTTTTCCTACATTACTAAATTAAACTTGTTTTACTATTGTTTATTTCCCACTTTTTACCCTCTGATGTTCTAACGCTATATTAATAGCTATTATCTTTCTGAAGATTTAATTTACACTTATTTAATTAACTTGGGTGCATCTTGGTAGATATTAATTGCAACATCAATTCCAGCAATCAATACTTCCTGGAAAACAGACCCACAATTATTGCCTTAATTTGTAACAACGTAGGAAACATTCTGGTAATTTTTCTATTGCTCTGTTTGATGGCAGAATTCTGCCTGGGACACTCAGGACTTCAAATAATGGTCATTATTCACATGTGAGTCTTCTTGCCATGCTACTGTTAACCATTAATCATGGCTGAATCATGTTTGCAGTTAATACAATACAGTTGTAACTCGATGCACTTTGCTAAAATTGAATTGGTGCCACAATTAAATTTGGACCTTGGTGATAAATATCTACATTTTCAGCAGGCATTCGTGGAGGAATTAAATAAAATTTCTTCTTTTCGTGGCAAAGAATCTCATTAAGCTAAGCTGGGATTTTTGTTTATTTTCCCCTTTACGTCCATTTTATTCAGGGGATTAGGCAATCATGCTTGTAATTGAATTATGAACTTTATCCCCTCTCCAAATGGAGTCAGTGTTGCTGATAGTCACAGCAACCTAAGGGCCACTCATGTAATGACTCACTTGAAATGGTTTGGATGGGGATTCCAATTCAGATAAGAAATATTTCATATTTGGAGCTTATCTTGAATGCTCTGGGTCTGGAAAACGAAGCTGTTGTCAGAATTCTTTAAGGGTTTCCTGTGCCTCTGAAAACTCATCTTCAGATCAAAAAAAAGAAAGAAAAACCAAACCAAAACCATAAAGAGAAAAATTAATGGCGTAAACTATTAAATATTTTTTATGTCTCTTAGTGGGGTTCGATGACATGAAGCAGCATAAATTAATTCCAAGTCATTCCTTCATAAGTGTTAAAATTCAGGTTGAGATGATGTACTCTCAAAATTTTAGAAGATCATTTTCTTTGTGCAAAATGGAGCTATTTTTCCTTACTGTTCAAACGTTCTACTACACTGTAGAATTTTTTTTTCCTAATAATTGTGGGTTTATATCTCATAAGTGTGTGGATAAAAGTGTAGCCTGGAGTAAAATATAATAAGCAGGTAGATGTTTTATGAATATAGGTAGATATGCAAATGAGGATGACAGTTAACTCTAGTTGTGTCAGGACTAATTACAGTATGTCAAAACAGAATGATTTCTAACCAGGCTGTAGAGACCTCAGGATGGTTATTTTAGATGCATTTAAACTGTTTTTTAGATTTGTGTGATATTGTCCACACCTTTCAGCTAATATCTGAGTAGCTGGCCATCTGACTCTGTTAAATTTATATGTATTTGTGGGTAAATTGATAGATATATATATATATATAAATATATATTGAAATACTGAAATAAATCTGTTGTTTATTCAGGAGATGTGGGCTGCAGGTGAAGGGCTGCAGAGAGGGGTTGAATTTCCACTCCCAGGGCAGCACCAACTGTGCAGGTTTCACTTCTGTTTCTCATTTTAGCCAACACAGAGGGTTTAAAACACAACCTGTGAGCTCCAGTGCAATACAATTCACTGTGTGAGAGGCAGGTCAAGGGAACAGCACTTAAGGGTTTCCAGAGGACTTTTAGTCTTCTGGACTTCTCATCTTCTGGAATAATCTTCTATTTCAGAAATTTTAGGGTTAGCCTTTTTTTTTTTTTTTTTCTGGAAAAAGTAGATTTTTTTCCCCCTCTGTCTTTTCTCATGTGGTCAAAGATAATGCCTTCATGACACTAGATCAGTGAAGCCATTTATTTACCTGAAGGAAAAAAAGGTGCATAGCATAGGCTACCTCAACCTAGGGAGCTGATTTTCTGTGTATATCTTCATACATGAAGAAAATATTTTCTATATTGAGTAGAAATGTCTTTCTTCTGTGTCTAGATATCTGAATAATTCCTTTTCCTTTAGCTCTGTGAGGGGGGTTTTCCCTGATGAAGGTGAAATGATCTCATTTTAACAGGCAATGTGATCATATCTAAAGATGTGACTGCCTGAATCAAATTGAACTGGGTTGGCAGTTTTCACCTCTGAGTCTTTGTGTCACCTTGTGAGTCTCTAATGTACCTACAAGAGTTTTGCTTATTCAAGTACATTTTAATTTACTGCTCGTTGAGGTGGGAACAGTATCCTTGAACAGCATCTTAAGGAAGAAGTATTCACACACTGCTTTTAAACTTCTCCCACTCTCTGTGTTTCAAAGCCCAAAGTTTGTTTTTCCCACCCCTTCAGTGGAACCATTCCCCAAGGAAGGCTCTCAAACCCCTTAACCACATCTTGTTATTTTTCTCCTGGCGAGGTTAGAGCCCATCACTTTCAGTGTCTGTGACCTGTTATTCCCTGGAATATCAGGATTAACTGCTGTTGTGGTGGTGGAGTGAATGCTGGCAGCCTTTTAGACACTTCACTCTGTGGTGATTCAAAGCCTCAGGAAACCTCAGATTTTGCATGATTTGGTGTGAAATCATGAATGTGCTGTGAAAACAAATATGTGTGATCATGCACTTAAAGGAGCCCTCTGAGGAGGCTGATTTGCTCTCAAATATGAGTCTCTGGTTTTCTTGCACTGGTTTGGTTGTGCTGGGTTGGTTTTTATTTTTTTTTTAGGAATAATTCACCTCAGTCCTATGAAATAATGTTATCACACTTCCATAACATCAAATTGAATAGGTGCTTTGCACTGTGAAGATGCATTTCATTCATAAATATCATTTCTTATATTCGAAAGGGTCATTATGTGCATTTACTGAAAGAAGAGAAGCATTTGATTTAGAGTGCAAATGGAAGGCTTTAAGCTGGAAGTTTCATCATGTCCTGCTCTTCCATTGGGATCTATAAATAAAAAAAAAATTGTCTCAATGTTAGGGCAATAAAATAAGATTGGGGTGAGTGAAATCTACAGGGTTCTTCAACATGCTTTGTGTTTCCTGAAGGGTGAAGGTTTCAGGGTGAAGAATTAAAGCAGAAAATGCAGGGAGGTGCTATTATGATGTGTTTTTATAGAGTTTTATTTGCTTTACATGTGTTGGAGGAAAGGTGTGTGTCTGTTTGGGAGGAAGGCAGCAGGGGCAGAGGGAAGCTCCAGTTGTGTAATTCACATGCTACTTAGGCAACAAAAAAAATTTCTTGAGTCCTGACCTAGATAAATCAAATAATGTCCTAATTGGATGTACTTAATTGGTGTTTGGAGGCATTTTTAGACAGAGTTTTCTATTTCCACTGGGAATATTTTCATTTTTCTGTTTATAATTTACACCACAAATTTGTTTATTAACAATTCTTGGCATTTCTTTCATCTCCTTATGAATTTCTGCTTGAGAGCAAGGAAAGTATATCTTTGTTCTCAGGAAAGAAAAGTTACTTTGAGTTTTACTTTGAAGCACCCAATGATATAACTGAAATGTCATGAATAATTTAAGCAAACATTGATGCAAATGTTACTAGAAATAATCAAGGAACTTTAGAGGTTGTAAATAAAACCGATTTAAAGATGAAAATTGATGCAACTTGCAATTCTAATTTTGTAGGCATGCAAAAGTAGGACAAAATAGTATATTGGAACATATGGGGATGGAACAAACAGCACTGACACTACGTGGGTGATTCATTTGTGAGTAAAAGAACTTAAATATCTTACTCTGGCTTGCGTATATACAGCAAGAACACTGAATTTCAAAGCCTTTTTTGGTGATATTTTGGAAAAGATACATCATGGAATCACAAAATGGTTTAGGGTGGAAGAGCCTTGAGCACTGCCAGGGATGGGGCAGCCACAACTTCTCTGGGCAGCCTGTCCCAGTGCCCCAGAACCCTCACAGGGCGGGTAAGGCAAATAGATGGAGAGAAAAAAATGAGTTTGCATGGGTAGTATTTTTAATAAACACTAAAGAACAGTTCATGAACTCCTTTTGGATACTTTAAGACACGATGGTGATGATAGTGCAAAGCTATCTGATTCAGATATGATTGTGTTCCTATAGTTTATTTCTCAAGGAGAAACCTCAGAGGAGATTATAAAAGAATACTTGAAAGATTTAATTAAAATCTGTTCTCTCGCATTCAGTATTGCCTAATAGTTTTAATTAATCTGAATATTCCTAATTGCTTCTGTAATTTTTTGCCATGTGTAAATAGCTAATTAAAGTATTAACCACCATTAAATGGAGTCTAAAATTAAATATATAAATGCTCTGCCACTGATTAAGAGGATTACACGAGAAAATAGTAAACTTTCAGGTGGGAATGCTCTCTGACTGCAAATAAAGGCTGTAGTAAAAGGGGAAGCTGGTGAAGGAAGTTCATGCAGTTTCTTACTGAGTTTATAGTGTCCCTCTGAGCCAGCCAATATCAGACTTGTGCAGCTCTGGTGGTGTCCAGAGAAGTTTGGAGGTTGTTGGAAACTTCAGCAGTCCGTTGCAGTCCTTGAGGGGCTGTCTGTCAGTGGAGAGTGCAGTGCAATATCCTCAGCCTCCTGTCCTGCTTTCCAGGACCAGATGGTTGGGGACATAGTTTATGACCTCCATCCTCTGAGAAAACTCCCTTCCTCATTTCCTGAGTCGTGTAAAAGGTACACAGAGCTCTTCTTGCTGCTATTGCACTGCGCAGTAGCCTCAATATTTGTTTGTGAGCCAAAAAGGGATGGAGACAAACCCAGGCTGAAGGAGAATGATTTGACCTTTTCCTCACAATCAGCTTGGGAACACCATCAACACAAACCCTCCATAAAGACATCCTCTGGCACAACTATCTGCTGTAATGGAATAAAAGCCAATAAACTCTTGGCTTAGCCCAACCTGAAGCAGTAAATTCCCTTGAATTTACTCTGTGGTGCTCCTCTGCCCTCCTGACTCTGGAATTAGCTCATGCTGAATTAATCCATCCCTGCCCCGTTGTGTGGAGCTGCCAGAATCAGGAATTTAAGGAAATAATCTCTCAGGTGCTGGGATTTTTTAATGGGACAAAAGTAAAAGCTGCTTTTACATTAAAGACTAATAGAAACAGTTGGCTGAAGGAAGCCAAACCAATCTTTTGTTTTCAGCTTCCACTGGAATTTGATTATTCTGAGAGTATAAACTTCAAGATTTTCAGAATTTTGGGTCATTTCTCCAGGTCCTTCTGTTACTTATGACAACATTCCCCCCCGCCATATAAACCTCTGGACTAGAGATAACCAAATGAGATGTTTCAGTATGGAATGCTATTATTATTATTTCTTGGTCCCCTGAAAGGCCTCTATCGACAAATTAGACAATTAACTTTCTAGCAGTCATTACTCCCAGTGGTCCTTCTGAGTTTTATTTCAAAAATGAGATGGTGTAGACTCTTGAGTTGGCAAAGCCTCAAACCATTCATGAAAAGCTGAAGAGCTCTTCTCTTTAAAATAATCTCCAAAGGTGACAAACGTTTCTGACAATATATAGAAAAATCTCATCAGGTTTTGTCTTTGTTATTTCAATAATGTCTCAGATATGGTACATTTTGCCTCCTCCATGTCTGTTCCAAGGGCTTTTCTATGTGCTTTTTCCTGTTAAAATGACAGACAGAGACTGGGTTTAGGTGCCTTTTATGCTTTTCTTTTTAAATGGAAAACTAAGCCAAGAATAGAAGAATTTCACTTCTTATTCTGGTAGTACTTTCATGTTATCTGAGTGCTCACAACTAGGGAACATTATTTTAGTTGGGAAATCTTCCCAGTTATGAGCATTCTCCACAGGTAGACCTGCCACTCTTAGTGAGGCATGGATTTTGGGAATCAGGCAGTTTATATTTCTGTCCTCTGGTTTAGAACTATTAACCTCACAGTTTTAGAGGGATGTGACCCAGAGGATAATATTCTAATGTTTGAGTTCCTAATTCACAGATGATTTTTCCTGTACTCACTACCTGTAGCTCCTCCCCAGAAAGTCAAGGGAGCAGTTGTCTCTCTGACCTCATCCTGAACAGTAAATTTCCTCCTGGTAGATTTAATAAACAATTCTACAGCTTCTATTGGCATAGAAACAACATTTCAGCTGGGAATGGTGTCCAATTTGGGGTAGGTTGGGTTGGTTTGGTTTGGTTTTCCCATATAATGCAAAATTCTCATGTAATGCAAATCTGGCATCAGAAAATGTCATTTGGCTCATTAAGTATTTTATTGCTGCTGAACTATTAAATGTATTTTATGGCTTTGTGGTTTAATTGATGTAGGCATAAGTTACAAACAGAAAGTTAATATTATGATAATGCTTTTATATAAATCAGGTATTTTAATGGAAAATTACCAGTCTCACTTGAATAAAAATTGTTCTGTTCTTAACCGTACTGAATATACCCGTGGATATTGCACTTGAGCTTTTGAAATAATCCCCTGAGATTCTGCAAAACTTGCACAAAAATGTTAAATTTCCTTTGTTTTCATTGACATTTTGACTTGATTAGCTGAAATTATAATATCTCCCTAAAGCATGGGTTATTGTATTCATGTCATTTTTGCTTTGAGTACTGGCATGTTGCAGATCATTTTTGTTTTATTCTGAGGCATGTTGGCATTTGTGGTGGCACTGTTAGAATCATAGGATTTGGTTGATGTATATTTATGAACTTATAATTTCTGGCATCCTTTGGAGAACTGAACTACCTTCCTCATCAAATCATTTCAATAATCTAGCATGAGATCTCTGCTCTGATGGGAACCACAGGCAGGTGTGTCTCCTCTCTGTTACTCCCAAATTACTCACTTATGGTTTTGCCACGTGCATCACCTAATAACTAAAAATCTAGATTGATCTCCCCCTCCAAAGGGCTTTTTTAGCCTGGTGTAAAGCTTAAAATTTAAAGTTTGGAGTCTCTGTAATCAGCCCATTTGAAGTTCCATATCTGAAAATCCAGCGAGTGAACCACGCTTTAAACACTGATACATTTTGAATTTTAATGGACTTTATTACAAGCCTTCAAATTAAAAGTTGTCAGGAGAGATAAAAGGTTGGGGATTTGGATTCAAAGGGACTTTGATTAGACATAAAGGTCAGCAATGGTGGCAAAAAGTCGATGCATCTAAATTAAGCATAAACCTCTGGAAGAGAATATGCAAATCTTCCATGTAAAGCACTTGTCAGGCTGATCTTGGCTCCCATCCACAGCAGTTAAACTATTTCCAGTGATGAAATTTTAACAAATGGTAATCCATGTGTAATTTGCCTGTCAAGTGTGTGCCATTTGTTTTTACAAATGTTAGATTTTAACTGCTAAGGAATCGTATTATACTACATAATGTGCTCCTGATTAAAGATTTTTGTTTTAGAATCTTTAGCTCAGTTTTTAACTGCAACCTCTTTTTTTCCCGGGGAACGTAAAATGCAAATGGGAGCAAAGGAAAAAAGAAAGAAAATCAAAACTCTAAATGTCATTGCTTTGTGTAAAACTAAGTGTAAATGTACAAATTACACTTTAATTGAGCAGCTACTTCAGGAGCTTAAAGTTATAGTAACTGTTAATATTTCTGAATGTGAAATTAAGATTCCGCACTGTTAGTGAGCAAACTCATTAAGGACATAAAAGGATGACAGGATGAAAAAGGATTTTACATTTATAGAATCTTCTGTAAAATGATGAGAAATGACAGGCTCCATTTTTTGATGCCAAAATCAAGGTTGCATGTCTAAAGCCCAGTGACACCGTGGCTGGCTCTTGCATGGCTGAGAACTAATAGGGAATTAATAGAGTGTAATACAGGCCCGTTGGGCTCAGCCTGACTTTGTGGCTTTGAGGTGGAAGAACAGAAGGCACAATTTCAGCCTTTGTTTGGTGTGCTGGACAGAGAGATCCACTCACATCTGAGTAGGGGCAGGATTAAAACTGTGATGGATGGCACAGCAGCACACTCTTGACAGCTTTTCTGTTCAAATACAAATTTCTGTCACAGTCCCAGAACGTTTGAAGGAACATTCAGAGATGAAATATTGTAGCTGCAACAAGTCTGGTGCGAAGCTATTATGCTTTGAAAGTAAAAATAATTACAAACTGTGCATCTCCTAGGCACATATCTGTGTTAATAATGAATAGTAGTAAATGCACTGGAGTGTACTAATGAAATGTTATTGAACACAGAAGTTTTGGAAACAGTGAGGTTATCAATCTGTCAAGAAAAGTGCCAGTGCATCTGTCTGTTTTTGGGGTTTTCTGTCTGTGTTAGGCAAATAAGTGGTTTGGAAAGTTATTGAAGATCCTGATTTATTCTACCTTTCACATCATCTCTTTAGAATATTTTCTTAAAGATTTTTTTTTTAAATTTTCATCAATTTCTGTAGGAAAAAAAATATTTCCATTCACTTAAGACAGCCACTATTGCCTCCAAGAACCTCCTGTTAAACCAATGCTTTTATTGAAGCACTCTGTAGATGGAATATTGTCCCTATTATAGCAGCAAAGTAGGTCAGAACCTCACTGTTTGACAGATGTGACACACAAAGTCCCTACCTCCATAGCAGCCATGAATAAAATGGAAAAGAAGCTGATTAGTGCAGGAGAATGTCTGCATTTAAAGAGATAATACCTGCAGTGATTTTCCTCTTTGTGCCGAAGCGTTAATTGAAGGAGAGACTTTAACTTTATCCCGTTTGCACGGGAGCCCAGCTGACACTGCAAATGCCATAAAGCTTTGGGATATCAGCCATTGATTTAGCACAATGAGAAAGAAAATTGGACTGCATGAAGGGAGAACAAACTGTCTGACTGCTGAATCTGTGTCGTGAAATCTCATCTCTTGCTCGCGTGTTGTCCGTGCGACGCGGTCGTTTGTCGGCTCCCAAAGAACTCCCAGTTTTCCTTTGTGCTCTGGGCTGCCTCAGTTACCTCAGCAGAGGTAAGCACAGGTGAGGCTGCTGTTCATGTTGAACGGCCTGTGGCCACACTTGTCACATTTAGGTATCAAAGAACTCAAAAGTGGGGCAGAAATATCTTAAATGTCTCCAGTCTCACCGTTCGTACTCGTGTGAGGTAATGCTGATGAAAGTGTGGTTCTGTTCCAGTCCAGGTGCTTTTGTACATCATTGTAAAGGGGAAAGCACAGACTCCAAATGTAGCCCTGGTTTTCTGAGGTGGTCAGCCTTGTCTTATATGACCAGAAACCTGGATTTTTTCACCAAAGTAGAGAGAAGAAACACGTTGTCATCTGGATTTCTATGAGGGATAATGCCTTAACATCAGTCTCTTAAATGGAAAGGACTTTCAGGCTTGAATACTTTTCTTAATACCATATTTTATGGAGAATGTGATTCCTCAAACAGGCAGGAACCTGGACATTGAGATTGTATGAGTAAAATGAGAGACATTAAAGCTCCATTTGGCAGAGAAAGGGCTGTGAGGGGGCTGTTACCTGCCTGTGGTTGTGTTGTCCTTGTTTGAGTTTCCATCGTGGGACAAGGTCAAGAATAGGAACAGGGAGTGGAAGAGTGTGGTGTTCTGAAGTATTTTTTTAACTTAGAAAACAATGCAAGCTGTTATTTAGAAAAAGAAATTATTTATTTAGAAAAAAATCAGGAAAAAATATTAGGATTATTTAGAAAAAAAATGTTTATTTAGGAAAAAAATGAGAGTTTAGGATATAATTTTGGCTTACATTGAGAAGTGTGCTGTATTTCATCAGATCTTCAATGGCTGACCTGGTGCACCTTCCTAGTGATGTTTTAACACCAGCCTGAGCAATATTTCAGTCCATAAGAAACAAAGGCATTTTTCTACTCTGCTGGCACAAGTATGAGTTCCCTCATTTTATTTCTCCTCATTTCATCTTATTCTCTCTGAAGTTAGAAACAAACTACTTTACAAAAAACTACTAGCAGCTAATACCAAATGCAATACAGATATAACATTTATGAATAAAATACTTATTTTGGGAAGCTTTTGCTTTGTGAACCTCAATGATATAAAAACACATAACCTTTGGTATCTTCTTTTCAATGCAGCAATTGGGTAGGATTGTGTGCTTGGGCTTGCATTTTCTTCTCAGAATGCCTTTGTGACTAAAAGCAATCTGCAGAACAAGAGCAGAGCTCTGTAAGGAAAATGTGGAATAAACAAAATCAGCTTCAAAGAGTTAGAAGTTCTTTTCTCATCGTGGTGGAGGAGTGTGTGCACTGACCCATGTTTGAGAGTGTAACCTGCTGAGGTGAGAGGCTGCTCATGTTTTAGGGAAACACGATTTCTCATCATAGCTGTGTTGCTAAGGGATAGCTGCTATTTCTCCTCTTTCTTATTCTCTCTCAGATCT
Organism: Trochalopteron elliotii; assembly: GCA_024734555.1. NCBI lineage: Eukaryota > Metazoa > Chordata > Aves > Passeriformes > Leiothrichidae > Trochalopteron > Trochalopteron elliotii. The sequence goes on along the minus strand of JANPWX010000480.1, from coordinate 985,343 downwards.
CAAAGAGCAACAGGAAAAAAAAACATTGCATTGTGTCTGGGTATTGCTTGTTCACAGTGGAGAGCCAGGAATGAATTGCAAAAGCAAGATAAACTTGAAATAGGCTGTACAATATGTAGCTCAATTCCTCTCTTGAGATGTTCCCTTTTCTCACTTCTTAGTAGCCAGGGGTATCTTCCAGATTTCAGCCCTTCTTAAACCAGCCTTGGTGATTTCATGTTAAAGAAAGGTAATTCAGTGGCATTTTCCAGATTTCAGCTCTTCTCCTTAAACCAGGCTTGGTGATCACACGTTAAAGGAAGGTAATTCACTGGCACTTCACCATCTAAAAGAATGTTTTCTACCTTGCCCCTTGGTGCTCCTCGTAGTTCTCTTTTTTCCATCATGGTAGCATGACTGATCCTATGGAAAAATAACCCTGAAAAAGATAATGTTTAGCCTCAGAAGCCAACTGACTCATCTCTCCAGAGGACATGAATTGGCAAGAAAGAGCAGAATTGTCCCCTCCAGTTTCAGCTCGGTGTTAGAAGCAGCCTGGAACTGCACCTGCAGAAATACTCAGAGTCTCAAACACCTCCCTCAGTGGATGTAAATTTAAAAAAAAAAAAATTATCTTTTGGACAGTTCATTAACCTTATAAATAACCTGAGAAAAAAATGTCAACCCCATTTGGATAAGCACATCAGTAAAATATCTGAGCCCCAGAAGCAGAAGGAGAGCAGCAGAGCTGTCCCACAGTGAGGAATGCAAACCCAGCTTGGCATGTGCCTGCCCTCTGCTCCTCCCCACGATTTCACAAACTGGGACATTCCTGATGGACTAACACAGAGAAAAAGCAGCATTAAAACCATGTGCTGTGCCAAAGGAGCTCAGTTCCCCATCTGACACCTTTAAGGTCCAATATTAATAATTTATCTGGGCTTTAGTAGCCTTTTCAGCTGCAGCCCAGTAATGACAAACTTGCCTCCTAATGTTTAACTCCTGCTGAGCAAGTGGTGCTTTTAACAAAATACATTTGCTCCAGGCTCTTGGACATGGCTCCACACTGAGATAAACACAATTAGCATGAGCTGTTTAAAATGCTTTTCTCTTGTGCTTGTTTATAATTGGCCCCTTTAGATCTGTTTTTATTATTAACTTGAAGGAATGTGTAACAGATTTGATAGAGCAGTGAGGGTGTGTTCTTTAAGGGTTTTACTCTTGAGATACTCCGGGGTCGTCCTCTGTTTGTAGTGGTAAATTCACATCCAGAGACTCAAGAACTGACCAGGCTGGTCCCTCTTTTAACATGGAATGTGTTGTAGCAGCCCATGGAGGATAATCCAAAGGAGAGCAGGCAGGCTAGCTTACATAGCATAAAAATTTCATTAGAAAGTATTTCCACTGAATCCTCTTTTGTGGAAGAAGTCTTATCTTTCCTATATGGCAGATCAAAATGCCTTTTAGTAAAAATAGTCTTGCAAAGGATGTCTGCTGAGGGGGGCTGTGCTGAATATTCATAACATCTGAGTGTGTGTGCTGAGACATTTTAGAATAAATATTTTTTTTTTTAGGTTAAACTAGTTCAGAATATTATTGTTAATCTTCTTTACATCCTTTAGGCAGCCTGTGTAAGGAAATTTTTGAATTAAAAAAAAGAAAAGAGAGAAATGGTGTCCTCAGTGAGAGCCCCCATGCTCCAGGTCTCATTAAAATCAGTAGAAATCTTCTGTTGGCTTTGCTCAGAGTGGAAAATCTCAGTGTGGGTTTGGAGGGATGAAGGGAAGAAAAGGCCTGCCTCAAAAAAAGACAAATGTCTGTCAGAGCCCCCAAGGGGAAAACTGTTGTAGGGGACATTTTGTGCTCTGCTTTGCAGGCTGACTGAGACCTCTGCCCCCAATTTCCTGGTTTTGGGGGGTTTGGTGTGAAAGCAGAGCCCCCGTGGCAGCATCAGAGAGGAGAATGTTCCTTGTGTGCTCCTCAATCCCTGCCCCTGGGCAGGCAACACCCAAATCTGCTTTGTAAGGGCAGTGAGCTGATGTGGTAACAGGTCCTCACCTTAATAAAGGACCATAAATTGAAGCTCTGTGGTTTAGCTGTTGAATATAGTAAATACAGTAAATATTCTATATTTGCTTATCAAATGGATCTGCCCAGTGGGTCCTGCAGCTGTTGGCAGCTCTGGTGAAGATCTGCTCCTGGGTATCAGTGCAATGTTCACTCTGACAAATCACACCTCTGTGAGTTTTGTGTTGTATGGAGAACACTGAGATTTCAGAAAAAAGCTCCTTTTAAAAAGAATTTGTTGGTATAACAAAACAAAGCATTTGAAAAAACTTAAGGCATGTTTTGGAGTGTTATCTATCAGTCAGAACTGGTTTCTTTGAGAGATCTGGTTCTGCTCTAGTCAGGCTACTGAAATCCTCCTTACATTTGAACTCACATGTCTGGGATGTCTGGAACATTTAAATATTTATGGCTTTGAAGGTTCACCAGGTCTGTAATAAGCACAGGGGAAAATAAATACATTATGCAAAGGGTGATTAGTTTTATCACATAGTCTTCCATGGGGCAGCTGTTTATTTTCAGTGTTCATTTTCTTGGATCTCTCAGGTAGACAGCTGTTCTTTTAGGGCATTTTTGTTAATTTAAGTAACTTCTTTGAATTGCAAATCTCCCACCAAATTCGCTTCTAAAAATTCAGCCTCCAGCTCATAATTATATCATCAAAAAAAAAAAATCTTTAGATCACTAATTCAAAAATATCTACATGTCAGAGATATTTCAAAAACATGCAAAGCATATACACTCTAAATCATCTGATGCATCAATGTCTGTATAAAACTGAATATGAAATGTCCAGGTCTGCTTGATTTCTGAAATAAAAAATATAATGTACATTCCCACAATTCCACAGCAAGCTTGAAATACTTTTGTCTTATAAATGTGATTTCATAAATGCGTGTTAACATCAATAGGCTGTTGCAATGATAGAAATGTGATAAGTGGTCAGCCTGTAATTAATCTTTTTATTTCTTAAATTGCCTTGGATTTTTGCCCTAGTCCAGAGGACTTAAAGAGAGTTGTAGGACTTGGAAAGGGAAAGGGAAGGGAAAAGGAAAAGGAGTGCTGCAGGGTGGGCTGGTGTGGGAAGTAGAAAAAGCAAAAAGCTCATATAGCAGTACAGATGTAGGAAAAGTAGAATAGGGAAATAGATTGTGGGTTTGTGCAGTGAAGAGTTGGGTTTTAGCAAGCAGAAAGATATGTTAAGCAAGATAACAGAAAAGTGTAATAGTGAGGCTCTGTGCTTTGTTTAGAGAAGAGTATAAAAAGTTCTTGAATAGTAAAAAAATATAAAACAAGCACCCATTAGATATAAGGTATATGTGTAGTTTTAATGATTGGCTTATGCAGATATCTGTAAGTATTTAACAATTTGCTATTAATTAGAAAATTTGCAAAGTCTGGCACTGCCCAGGCTGTCCAGGACAGGGTCTTTGTGCACTGGGGCTGTCAGGAACTGCTGCAGTGGAGAAGAACTCTCAGTAGAGTCACCCACAGAGCCCTCAGCCTCACGAGGAGCTCCTTGGAGTCAGTGTGTGACTGTTGAGATTCTCATTCTGCATTCACACTCTCAGAGCTGTGCTGTAAATATTTGTGTCCCTATCAGTTCATGTGGAAACACAGCTCTCAGCTACCACAGCTTTATGAGGGCATTACTGGAATGGTGCACTGAAATTAATTCTTTGTATTGTAAAATGCTCAGCTACAGGAAATGTAATATTATCACTCCAGCAGATGAATCAGACCTGGTGGTGGAGGCACTTAGGCTGGAATTGCCATCAGGAATTCACTGACTGACAGATTTTGACCATTCTGGACCAAAATCATTTGTATTCCTCTGCGAAACCAGGATTTGTTCCTCTGTGAATTAATTTAATTACTGACCTGGGGGGTGCGTTCCCAGCTCAGCCCACTCTGGGAGGCACTTTGGGCTGGGGATGAGGGTTTGGAGGGCAGATTTCCTGCTGAAATTACACCCAGGTGTAATTAGGAGAGAAGCCAGTCATGGGCAGGGATGGGGGGTGCTCTGTGAGCTTCTGGTGACACCCAAAGTGTCCCTCAGCAGCACTTGGAACCCAAACTGGGAATGGGGTTTTGTGCATCCATCTCACAGGGTATGTAAAGATAGAGATGTAAAGATCACTCCACTGAAATTTTGGAAGTTGGCAAGAAGAGCAGTCAGGCCTAAATCAATTGTAAAAATAGAGAAGAAATAAGCTTTTAATATATTAGCTTTTAATATATATTAAATATTTTAATATATATTTTACCTTCACCAAATATGTTATTATAATCTATTTGCTGAAGGTAATTTCACCTCTTATGTAATTAATCAACTCTGTGTGTATTTATTTGTCAGCACTGGAAGCTTTTGACAAAAATACTCAAAGTGTCACTTGGATATTTATCACTAATACATGTCTACCAGTGCCAGTGGTTTTAATTTGGAAATACTTGACAGAGCAAGTGAAGGTGCTGTTGTGATGTGAGTACAAAGGGTGTTACACTAAAGCACCAGATTGTTGTACCCACAGTTAATTGTAAGATTGTGACTACTGCATCTAGGTAATTAATATGCTAATTAGCTGGTTTAAAGATAAAAGAGGTATTAAAAGAATGCACTAAAGAGCTTGTATTTTTTCTCTCTTTTGCTGTGCAAACACAGCTCCCTGCAATAACTTAATGAGGGAATTTCAAAGGAACAAAACTAACAACAAATGAATTAGAAGCTTAACTAAGTAATTACATGGTATTGCTGAGACCTTTTGGGTAGGGACTAGCATAAATATGTGTTTAAATTGTCATAATAGCAATAACAGAGAGAGTGGGAATACTAAGAAAATCTGCTTACTTCCTGGAAATTTATTTTTCTGAAGCAGCCTAAGAAAAAAATTGAATTAAATGGTTATTATTAACAAAATTGTTTATTGATAGTAGTAAGATTGAAAATATGTCTGAGTTAGAGGACCAGGAAAGAGAGCACAAGTAGAAAGTGCTACTCTTTTTTTTTTTTTTTTCTTTCAGCCAGCCTTTAATATATTGGCTGAAAAGGGATTGGTGTTCAAAAACCACAGCCTGTGTTTGTGCAGCATCCTGAATTTTGAATCTGTTCCAAAGGCCAGGTTTGGGTCCAGCCAGCAAGATTAATATAAAATCTTCAGTGTGGCACTGCAAGAGGAAAGATCCTTAAGTTAACTGTAGAACTGTCAAAGAAAAGGAATTAAAGGGAATTCACAGAGGTGGAACAGACTCTGAAGCTGGGGAATGAATATATTTAATGAAACTTGATCCACTTAAAAGGCAGTGCCACATAAAAGGTGAAATAGTTCAGGTCATGAATCTCAATGGTTTGGATAAGCTCAGGCCATTGCTGAGAGCCAGGTTAGTGTGGCCCAGATGTGGCATTGGAGAGGAAACAGCCTGGGGGAGAAAATTTCTTCTTTAATAAAGAGTCATGTTCTATGTGGGGTTTTATAGGGATTTTTACATTTATATATATTGTAGGGTTTTTTGTCATTCAATGCTATCCATTTAAAATGGGCACTTTTTAAGCTTTGGCCTGATATTATTACAAAAAAATGAAACTCCAGTTAAACTATGTGACATTTTTATGCCATCCACAGGCTCTCTCTGGTTTGGGGTTTGTGTCTAAATCATGGGGTTTTCAAATGCATCTTCTGTGTGATTTCAGCTCTACTTGTGACTCACTGGCATGTCTGAAGTGAAAGATCTCGTGTCCCCAGTGGTGGTTAAAGTCAGAGCTGTCGCCTTTGAATTATTTCATTTCATGAGCTTTTAATCCCACCCCAAGGACATGTCAAGCTCTTTGCATGCTCTTTCTTTCAAGAATATTCTGTCACAAACACGGGCTGTGGAGGGGATGCTGTCACTCCTCCTCCTGTTCCACTCCAAGCACGTATTCATCGTGCCAGGGGAAACTTACAGGAGATTTAATATCACAGTAAATTGCAGTTTGGTGAGGTGTGGCACACTGTCAGAGGTTCTCATTTTTGGTGGTTGTAATGTATCAGCTAAGGCAGTACAGAGTGTGTGTGTGTGTGTGTGTGCAGTAAATCAATCAGTGCAGCCACTCTCTAAATAAGTCCTCAGTTTGTTAATTAGATGGAGTTAGTTGCCCTCAGAATCGTCTTTGTGACATTTCTGTGAATGTAAATTAATTTGAAAACATTGTGAGGTTTGTTCACCACTTCATTGAATTTTCTATGCCTGAAGCATCAATAAGTATATTTATAGTAAAGCTATTGAACAATTTTGTTGGTTTGGTTTATCTTTCAATTACTGTTCTCATGGATCCCAACTGGAGTGTTCCAGTGTCTCATACACAGAATGTCCCAGGGGTTCACATATTTTCAGAGGGGACCTAACAGCTGCTCTGTCCTTCTTTTACTGCTCAGGATAAATATCATCCTTTTTCTGGCAGCTTTTGCTACAGAAGTGTGATGGTGTCTATTGTGATTGCTGTTATTTTGGTATTTGTTCTTTTATAGCTTCACAGGTGAATAAATATTAGGTGGGGACTCAGTGTCTGAGTGTCACTTAGAACACCAGGCTCTAAAATTGCCTCCTGTGAAACTCCAGTGATGTCTTTGAATGGCTGTGTGTTAAATGAGTGACTCAAACGTTTCTTTGTGCTAAAGGGAGCAGTGCTGCCTGGAGAGCTTGCAGTTTGCAAAGCATTTCTGAAATGAACACCAGCAAGCACAGTAGCTGCATTTAAAATCATTTCTTGATGGAGGAGTAAGTGGAAGAGTGATATTTGGACCAAGAATTGTTTTCAGGTGGAAATAGCCTGTTTTCCCCTCAAGCTCATTTCTGAATTTCAGGAGAAAAGACAGTCATAAACCTCTAAAAATATCTGAGGCTGAATTGCCATTGCTGTTTTCTGTCTGTGGTGCATCAGAAGCCCTCAGGAATGTCCTCAGCTGGATGTGAGGAGTTCAGCTGATGTTGGAATTCTGGAAACCTGGATTTTGGGACCTGCTTTAGAACCTGCTTCTCCTTTGGGCTCCAATTAAAACCCCCAGTGCTCATGGCAGCCTTTATTCAGGTGTCTTTGCACTCAATAAATCCCAATATCTGTGTGCTCTGTGTTCCCCTGCAGGCTGAGTGTTTCCATGGAGGGAAAGGTTTAACATTCACCCCTTGTTGTTCTTTTGGGGTAAAGGAGGCAGAAATTTCCGTGCTCTTTTCCCAGGGAGATAATCTGAGCATGGACAGTTTATATTGTCATCATCTCGACCACAGATCACCTCTTCATTCTAAAAATGTCCATCTTCATTCTAAAAATGCTTTTGGTGCCATGCTTGGAGAGACAGATCAGAAAACTTGTTCCACAGAAAAGACACTTTAATGAAAAATATCATTATAGGACACAAAAGAAAGATGAGAGATTCCAAATATTTCAGAAGGCAAAGAACATAGAAAAAAGGCTTTATTGTCTAATTCTCACTGCCTTTTCTAAGGTGTTCCCATCCAGACTGAACGTGGTTGGTGAATAGGAATGACACCTCTCTAATCTTACTAGTTAAACCAGAGAAACAGCAAAACACCTCCTGGAGAAAGATTGTTTGGAGAAAGGAGAGTTGTTTGCCAAGATTGTTTGGAGAAGAAGCTTTCTCCAGAAATTTTTCCTTGGGGAAAAAGTTAGCAGCTGCCAGCAGGCTGAAATCTCTCAGGCCCAGAAATATCAGACCCACAGAAAAATATTGCTGTCATTGTCACAGACGTGTTCAATCTTCAAAATCCACATAGAATCCTGCAGTCCTCAATTAACAAACAATAAAAAATAAATTCAATGCCCATCCAAGCTATCATCATGCCAGGAGCTTTTGTCAACGTATGGTCTTAGAGCAGTTTGAAATGCCACCTTCTGTACAGGCTTTAGATAGATTTGTTACATTAAATAATAACCATGTGTGTAACTGAACACACTTAATGGTAACTGCCTGCCTGCTACAGAATGTTCACTGGATTCTGCTGGCCTGGTGGGGCTGAGATCAGGGTGCATAAATCTGATTGTAAATTAAAATTAAACTTAAATATACTTGTTGTGCAATAGCAGCAAGGTAGGAAAATGAAACACAGCCTCAGTGTAGCTCTGAGAGCTTGGAAAATTATAGTTCTGTTGGTCAGATTGGGTACATGGGAAGTTATTCCATTGAAATAATTGTGTTAATGCCACGTTACACATTAATCCTGTGGAACAGGCTGGCCTGGTGGTCTTTTGAAACACAAAGCACAATTCCCTGACAAAACTTTTACAGATGTGCTCTGATGCACCTGAGATTATTTTGTGCTGTATGCCTGAATGAAATTTACTAATGCAGAAATAAGTTATTTGCAGAAATAAGCAAGTTACTCATACTCTGGGTTGTTTTATTTTGTTGGTTATTTGGTTGTCGCTTGCCCAATACTATAACTTGTAACCTCTGCCTCCCTAAAAAATTGCTTTTATGGTTTACTTTTGTGGAGGTTTTTATGTTCAGAGCCCTTTCCAATCTTGAGAGAAATGAAATTTTGTTCAGTATTTTTTGTCTTGAAGCATGAATTGTTTAGCATTATGACCTGGCTGCATTTGAGTCATATTTCTGTGTAATGGTTTTACTCTCTCACTCGCTCACGGGGCAAAGAGCAGAGTAAGAAAATTGTATTTTGAATTCTACACCATGGGAAGATCCTCAGGTTTTACAGAAGAAAGTGCTTTTTGAACTTAAATCAAGTAAATTCTGGCATTACCAATCATCAGTGGGCTCCTTCTCCAGATGAGAGCTATCAGCAGTGGTTAACAGCTGGGCACACCCCCTGAAATCTCCTGGAAATTATTTCATTTCCAACAGGGGTTGATTAACAGGTTTTACACCTGCTGAAATCAAATAAAAAAAATTGTAGCAAAAGCTGCCTAAAACAGGAAACATGAACTCACTCTGTCTGCTGGTAAAATTAAATTATTAATGGTTTCATTTCTTCTTTTTTTGTTGTTTTTTTGTCTTTCTACAGGATTTGAGGTTCCAATTAAATCCGTGTTTGGGCCATTGCTTTGCCTGCCAGTGCTTAATCTTCTTGGAGAGCCTCATCACTTATCCAAAAGAAAAGAAGAACGAGGTAAGGAGAAAAAGCAATGAAATGCAGCATAGCACATCTGTCAAAGGAATGGAGAGTAGCTTTAAAAGAAATCCAGGATCAATGGCATTAAAAAATTATTTGTTGAGCAGTAGATGTGTTCATGTCAGGCATGTTAATTGTGAAGAATCTGTGAGTTCCATTATGTCCTTTGGTTTTGGTTGTGTTTAGGAGATTTGCTGGTGATGTAGCCACAGGACACAAATGACTGACAGGAAGAGTTGCTGAGTGTTTATTGCTGTTCTGTACTGCTGAGCCCTCTGTGAGGTTGTTTGACATCTTAATACTGTACTGTTGAATATAATTAACATTTCTGAAGGTATTTAAAATTCACTTTTGGGTCAGTCTTGGTTTGTGTTCTTCACATGTGCATAATGCAGCACTGGGTGCTGGATTAAAAGCCTTAAACTGTTCCAGCACTTGGAGCTGTGCTGTCCTTGGCTGTTGATGATAGATCTGTCCAAAATACCTGGAATTGACTTCTGCTGTGTCACTTAGGATTGCAATAACATACAGCAAGGCAGGCACAACCAGAGGTGACAGAGAGGAGCAGTAAAGTGATTTAGCCTTGACAGGCTAAAGATGTAAGGCAGATGTGGTTTGAGAAATAGAAACCTTTCCTGAGCTGCAAAAGCACAGACTGCAGTGGCCACCCTGGAGCCACTACTGACATGCACAGGACACAATTTTGGGAGCTCAGTTCTCTCTTTTTTTTTTTCCTTTTTTTCTTTTTTTCTTTTTTTCTTTCTTTTTCTTTTTTTTTTTTTTTTTTTTTTGTCCACTCATTTTTCCTGCATTCTCAGCTCCCTTCCCAGGGTCAAGTTCAAACTAATATTAGCTGGTGCAGAGCAGCCTCAGTGCCTCCTTAATATGCTTTCAGCTCATGTGAAAACCAGCAGGTTGGAAAGTTTGTTGGCCTCTCCCCTTTCCAACATAAAATATGGTGTGTTTTATTGGGGAGTGTTAACCACACATCTCCTCCAGGGCCTCTCTCAAGGATGCTATTTATAGTTTTGCTTCTCAAGCTGGGTAAAGGGTGTTATTAAGCAGTTGAGGAAAATAAAATGTTTAATCATCAGAGCATGGAAAGCCACAGGCCAGGCAGAAAATTGCCAGTGGTGTTTGTCAGCAATAACTGGGTTCAGGGGGTGTGTTTGTAAGGAACATTTGCTGCTGGGGGGAGCTGAACCTCCACACCCAGAGCTGATGGTGGAAACTGCTCACTGACAGAAGCATTCCTGAAGAATTTCCTGGAATTTCTATCAAAAATTATGTTTACACCTGTAGATTGTTGGCTTTGCTACGTAAATCCTTTAGGTTTCCCAAATAACTGCCATTAATAACATCCATAATTCCAGTAATGGCACGTTCTGGATCCTGTCTGGCTGTGACTGTGTCTTCCATGTTAGCCCCATATCTGCTAAAATTCCTCATGGTGGTGGTCTCTGAGGCTGAAAAAGATGATGAAACAACAAAAAATTGTAAAATTTAATTAAAAATTGCTACCTACCATTGCTTATGGAAGCAAGATGGGTTGTTGAGAATAGTTGTATATTTTGTTTTCTTGTATATTGTATATCTATAACGTATATATATATATACACACACACAATGTATATATATGTATATATATTTTATATGTGTATATATATTATATATATATAATTCTTGTACAGAATTAGTTACCAACAGGGTACATCTTCAAAAAATTAATTACGCTTTAATTAAATTACTTTTACTAGATTTGAATAGAAAGCACACTTGATTTGTCTGTAGCTCTTCAGTTTCTTTCAATTCCTCGTAATTGCAGTTCAAAGCTCTTCTTTCAACAGATAAACAACTCAAATTTATTTTTTTGAAAGATTCCCTTCTATTTTCTTGTTTTAAAAAAAATAACTTTTACCTTCCAAACCTTCCTGCTTCTTCCCAACGTTGTTGGTGAGGCACATTAACAATTTAAAACAGGTAATCTTAGTAATTATTAGCTTCTTATAAACATAATTATCTCATGATTAGTGCAGATGACATTAAAAAAAAAAAAACCCTCACACTGAAATGGTGCCTAAAATGAGTTATGTGCTAACTCTGTGTGCAGTTTAATTGGGACCCCCACGGATACTGACAACAGTTGGTTTTCTTGTGGTGGAAACAAAATCAAGACTTTAATGATTTCAATTCTGGGATGTCTGAGTGTCTGAATCCCCCAGTAATTTTTAACTCCTTCACTGAGAGATTTTTTTAGCCCAGTGACTGATATTAACATGAAGATGGAATTTTGGGACAAAATTGTTCCTAACATTCCTGTGCAATTACATGGCTTTGCAGTCAAAAAAAAGGATTTTGAAAATTTCCTGACTTAAGGGAAGGCCAGTCTACTTAAGTAAAAAATGTTTTTAAAATGCCACAGGAGCCAGGGACGGGAATTGCTCCAAGGGTTGGGATGGAAGGGGTGAGTGTGTGTTCTTAGGGAACACACTGCAAAAAACCATTTCGTGGCAAAAAGCAGATTCTGGGTAAACCACTGTCCTTCCATGGTCCCTGCAGGTGGATTCAAGTTCATGCACAGACAGTCATCCCAAATAGTGCTGGATGGACATGGCCAAAGTCATCTGGAAATAGAAATACAGACAGAGAGCAGGGGAAAGATTGAATTATTATTATTATTATTATTATTATTATTATTATTATTATTATTATNGATTGAATTATTATTATTATTATTATTATTATTATTATTATTATTATTATTATTATTCAATGAGCCCATCTTTATAAAATTATCTAGTATCCATAACACTTTAAACCAGGATTTATTTGCTTTAATAATCCATGGAAAGTTCAGAGCAGGTAATTTATTAATAATACAGTGTCATCAGTATGGATTATGCCCAATTCCTGTTTTATTCTATTGAACCCACTGATCTATTTTCTGGCAGCAGCTCAGTTTTGAACAGTGGAAGGAAGCCTGTTACCTTGTTTTCAAAATAAAATATGGATATATCTGTGGAATACAAGGCTTCTGTTTGAGGTCAGGAATAGCTGCAAACACAGAGGGAAGCACACATTTCTGTTTGGGTGATTGCTAAAGGTCACCATGCAGAAAAACACTGAAATATGAAGGCACTCAGATTGGAGTCACACCACTAAAATCAATGGAATGACTTTTATACTCATTGGTATAATTATCCTATTGAGACATTTACTTAAGTGTTCTGCTGATCCAGAGCCAGAATAGACAAGCAGGCTGCAAAGGCAGAACCTGTCAGATTTGAAAAGTACAGTTTGCAGTGTTTCCCAAATCTTGTTGGATTATCCTCTCTTCTGACCCAGACATGGGGACAGAGAGGGGTTTTAAAGACTTTTATTCCATTTTCAGTCTCATGAGAAGGGTGAGGCAATACAGATGTTACAGTTCACACCATCACAATCAGAACCCAAACTATTCCCTAATTCCAATCCATTATAAGCCTTTCTTGGCCCATCAGCTTTTGCCACACAATGTTGTGAATGCCTTAAAGCCAAAGATCTGAAATCACCCCTGGTGGGTCCTACTGCAATGGAACTGTCAATGGAACTGTCAGTGGAACTGTCAGTGGAACTGTCAGTGGAACTGTCAGTGGAACTATCAATGGAACTATCAATGGAACTATCAATGGCACTATCAATGGCACTATCAATGGCACTATCAGTGGAACTATCAGTGGAACTATCAGTGGAACTATCAATAGAACTATCAATAGAACTATCAATAGAACTATCTTTCATAGTTCTATTTCTCCAAAGTATCCAGCCCTCTTTGCAAGGCCATCCTTTGAAACTCGTTTCCAGTTCCATCTCTCTCTCAGCAATGTCCATTTCCCACACTTTACTATTCCATTGCCAATTTCTGCTGTTTCATGTACTCTTACTATGAAATGAAAGAGGTTTCCAGAAACATATCCCAGTGAAATGCCTGCTCTCAGGCATTCTCTGGGAGAAAGGAGGGAGAAATCCATCCTCAAACCCTTCCAGCAAAACGTTCCTGATCCTCAGAGATTTGTCTTTGCATTCCTTCCCTCCCCAGTTCCCAGCCAATGGACAGGGACACACTGCATTAATACTTTCTGTGTGATTCATCCCTTATAAAACAATCTGTTCCTTTAGTGGCACTCGTTATTAATCAGGGTTTTTTCCTTTCATTAGGGCTGCTGTTGGCTCAATCACTTCAGTGTGTGTAATCACTAACTTTTCCCATTTCACTGGTGAATGGCTGCTCTTATGTGGCTGTCACAGGGATGCTGCTGCATTCAGTATGATGCTTTGCAATTTCACTGAGAACATTAATGCCTCAAGTGTGATTGCCTTTTTTTTCCTCCTCTGAGAGAAAAAAAAAAAAAACAACCCATGTAACATGTTCCCCTTAGAGAGAAAAGAGAGGAGAATGATGGAAATTTCCAAACTCAATTTATTTCTGTATCATTAAAATGTTGAAAAGTAGCAAGGAATGCTCTTGCTGAATCAATCATTTCATAATGTATCTGCAGAGGCTTGCCTGGCCTAAAGAGAATGCTGAAAAGGCTGAAGTATCAATTTTGTACAGCACTCCCTGTATTTGCAGAATATAGCACAGAAATTCTCACTGTTTAAATGAAATGGAGGAGGGAGGGTGTGTGTACATAAAACCTTTATTGACATGGTGTTGTTTCCTTGTGCAAAAATGGTCCCGTTTCTGGGTGGAACAAAGAGAAAGACAAAGGAGATGTAATACACCACTGAGTAGGTATTTATGAAATATTTTAATGCAAAAAGACAATTGCTTAGATAATAGGAAAAATTTTTGTGACAAGTATTAATCAGTTTTTTCATGGAAATGGTGCTTTTTTTCCAGCAGATGGAAATTCTTCTGGCAGGCTTTAAAACTAAGGTTTTGTTTTGTTTTCACTTATGTCTACTTTGGCTTGTTCATATCTGAGCAATGTGGTGGTTTAATTGCCAATGGAATCCAGGCTGAAAGTCAGTTTTTGAGGAATCCTGGTCTAACACCAAAGAGATGCAGTGTATGAACCTGCTGGGAGGAGAAGAGGGAGCAGCAAGGAGCATTTGGGATGTGGCTACAAATCCCTGAGTCCTTTATCTGCCTGTGGGAAGGTGGTGCTCTGACTGTGAAATCTGAGGAAAGCTCTCTTCTGCATCACTGCCTCCCCATTGTTGCTTTTTTTTCCACTCAGTTATTCTCACACTTTAAATGAGGGCTCTGTCAATAAAAGGTTTTAAATAAAAGTAAGAACGGATGAATTGGATTGGATGAGGTTTGTAAGAAACCAACAGCTCCAGGTTTCAAATCAATTAGGTGATTTGAGGTGCAGAACCTCTCAGGTTCATTGAAGCAAGTAGCTCTTTCCTGAGGAGTTTGTTTCTTCATCCATGATGAAACCTTGCTGGGATTGCAGAGCAGAAGTTTTGTTGTGTGGGATCCTGTTTTAGTGTTGCAATAGGACACGAAATAAAGATGCTTGACTCTAGTCAGGAGGTAGTAGAAATCAGAAGGTTTTATTTATAATTCATTCAGTTCTTTTATAACACGCTTCACTAAAAAAGTACATTATTAGTCCACAGGACTGACACTTCTTTTATTGGCTAAGTAACAAAAATAGTAAACAACACCTGTTGTTATGACAAAAAAAATTGTCTACACAAAGTTGTTTTAAAAAAAAAAAAAAACTGTTAAAAAATTTCCCTTAAAAAGAGCTTAAGCTCAAAAAACATCAAGTTCACATTTTAGTAGTCAGCTGGAAACCTTTAACTGCAGTGTTATATCAGAGGGTCACTCATGTGCCTTTTCAGCAACACTTGTCAAAGATGCTGTCCCCCAAAGGAAGAAATTTCCTCAGTGAGGAGCTGTTGGGAAAGTTGATCTGCAGGGGCAAGTCAAGTACAGGGAAGAAAAGGACTGGCTCTGTTTAGAATGTCTTTCCCAAAGGAATGCATTTTTCCACCTTTAATTCAATTATACCAGTCTTGATAGACTTTGTTCTTTCATATGGGATGCTGAATTTTGCTTATTTTAGAAAATCACCAGTAGATTTCTCTGTGATTTCTGATACTGTGTGAAAACAGTGTGATCACAGCTGGAGAAAAAAAAATCCTGATTAAATAACACTGACACATGGTATCATTATTGAGCTACATCCAATTCTAATGGTCATGGGCAGTAGGAATAAGTGATGCAGTTGTTCTAAAGCATTACAAATAATGCCCATTGCAAGTCCCATGGATCTGCTGCTGAAAGGGGCCTGTGCTGTACCTTGGTGTGAATGTGCAGACACTGCCTGGACTCACCTCCCTGCTGCTTTACAAATCCACAGCATTTGGTCACAATTGTTTTCAGCCAATTTCCAATTATTGCTTTGTCCTGTTCTTGTGTGCCATGCACAAAATAATTTCCTGTGCCACTGGAGATTTATTCTTGGGCCCAGTTTTAACTCTTGGAACCATGCTAAATTTGTGTTTATAAGAAAAATTAAATTGTTTAATATTTTTATACACATAAGACCTTAAACCCATTCCTGTTACTTAAGAGTGTTCTCCCTTTGTTGTAAAATGTGTCCTGTTTTGTGGCACACCCCAGAAGTTCAGCAGATTGAGCTGTGCTGAGCCAATGTCCAATTTTGCTGCTCTCCAGAGTCTGGATAAGACAGATATTGCAGAGATGAATCCTTGCTCCCTCCATGTCCCAGCAGCCACTTGGCTTTTTCCTGGGCTTGCTGTAGGCTTCTAATGAGGAAGAAATATAAGCCACACTGATGGGTGATTTGCATCCTTCCAGAATTCATTGCCTTTCTTAAAATACTTAGCTGAATTTAGTGCTCAGATTAAAAATGCTATTTCAGTAATTGTTTAAAGGCCAACTGGTGAGGCACTAAACAAAAGCTATCATGTTTGCAGAGCAAAAAGCATTTTCTGTAACAGCTTCCTGCTATTTGTTGGTGTGGTGGGGAATGGGAAGGCTTTGAAACCTACTCCATGAATCATTCCCAGCATTTCACGTTACTGAAACGTGAATATTACTTCTGAATGTGTAACTACACTATTAGAGCTTTCTGTGATTTAGAGAGAGCTTTCAGAATACTAAAAAGTCATTATTTACTCTCTCCCAGTCTATTAGTGCAGAACAAGGCTCACACTGGCTCTGCCCTGGCAGGGTTGGTTGGTTCTCAGTGAAATTGTTTTGATGCCTTGAGTTTTATCTTTCATGTTTTCAGATTCTGTGCTGCCCAGGGGTGCAGCTCTGAGCTCACATTCAGTGTCACTCAGAGCAGGGACACAAAACAAATCCTTTTCCTGCTGCACACCAAGGACAGGTTTGCCTTTGTGTCACCAATCAGATTGGTCTGTGTAAAATAGTATAAAAGGGAGACACATCCCAAAAATGAAGGAGTCATTTTCAGCCTCCTGAAACTCAGAGTCTGTGTCGTTGTGGTGTAAAAACAGCATCACTGTGCTGTGGGGTGATTTTGTGTCTGACACAGCTGCAGGGAGTGGGAACTTTTGGGAGTTTTGCTGCTGTGGTTCTGCAGGCAGCAGTGGATGGAGCAGTGTTGCAGAGGGGATGTTTACACCCAGCCCCTGCAATGCTGCTGCCAGTGGCTGTTTATTGAACTTTAATACACGTGTTCAGCTGTCAGCAGCTGTGTCTGAGATGGCAACACAGAACAAGTCAGGACCTACACAAAAATACAGGCTTTCATTAAGTTTCAAACCCTTTTTCTGAAATGAGTAAAGCTGTATTTTCACCTGGTTTTATTACACTGATGTCCATTAAAAACCCTCTACTGTTAATTTGACTGCACATTTGACAGCAACAACAACAACAGCCCCCTTCAATACATCTTTAAATTGCTTTGGTTATGTCAGAGATACAGGTAATTTTCTTTTTAGTAGCTGGTACAGTGCTGTGTTTAGGATTTAATACAGGAATAATGTTGGTAATACACTGATGTTGTGGATAAGTCAAGGATTTGTCAGTGTCTCGTGCTCTGTCCATGAGCACAAGATGATGGGAGGGAGCATGGCCAGCACAGCTGACCAAAACTGGCCAAATGCTCAAGGTTTGAGTGAGAATTATGTGGTAAAAACAATTCTAACAAACAATGTGAGATTGGTGGTGACCATTCATATTGTGAATCTCTACCAATTGAGTAATATCTGGTTTATTTTCTCCAGGCTATAGTAGCTATTTTATGAATGCACTTGTACTTCATAAATCATTTTCGAGAGCAAAAGGGAGAAAAATGAAAAATCCATTTTCCTTCAGCCCCTTGGGTCTTTATTTAATTTTTAATGAAATAGAGAGGATACTTCATCAATGGCAGCAATGGAGTAATGACTTTAAACCGAAGGAGAGTAGGTTTGGACTTGATTTTAGGAAGAAACTCTTCTCTATGAGGATGGTGAGGCCCTGGCACAGCTTTCCAGAGCAGCTCTGTGTGTATTGGTGTTGGGAGGGTGCTGATGGTTCATTTGGTGTTTTACTTCAAAGATTAATCAACCTTAAGATGTGTGCTTTATTTCCAGGTCAGAATTTTCCATCCTGAGTTTCTCTCTAGATTATGTTTTGCTGCCAGACTTACATCTGCTCCCTTCAGTTTTATTGTTTTTTCTTAGATGGAGAATTAAATGCCTTGGTGAGCTCCTTGTCCTTTCCTTCATAAATGTCCATGGTTTGATACTTTCCTTATTACCAAATTATTCATTTATTTTCTTAAACATGAGTGCCAGGAGCAGATTCAGTGATTTGGTGCCTCTCTTGCCCTATTTCATGTAGGAAAAGGAGGAAATATGTGGCTTTTTGGTAGAAAACAGGAAAACTTGCTGTTCAGTTTTAGCAGGAAAGCAACCCGTGTCATGGAGTTGTCATGTTCTACTTTCAGTGGCCTTGGTCTGTTGCCAGAAATATAAAATGCTTCTTACTTCCCTAGGAAAAACTCAGTCCATATAGCAGTTTTCTATACAGAAGAAGAGAAATCTCTCATTCTCACACTAATGGATCTTGCTTTAAGAAATATTTCTACTACAGCAATTATTAACTTGATTTCCAGTGCATCATTCAGATCTAGTAGGTGTCTCACAGGTCTTTCACAAAGCAGGCAGGGAATCTGGATCATCTCAGTGCATTAGACTCAATCACCTTTATATATTATGGCACTTTAAAGGTCTATTTAAGGAGTAAGAATTAGAGCTTGATTTACATTAATGATCAACATGCAATTCAGCCAAGATTAATGCTTGTCTGTAGCCCTATGCTATCATCCTGAACTATTTCAGCAGCTATTTCCATACTGCCTGCATTGTCAAATATAAAAATATCCTTTATGGGGCAAAAGTGAAATTGCAGCTGTTTCATTACCAAAGGCACAAATTTACTTCTTGCTGCTACTTTCCCATGGATGGCACCAGTGCACCTGACTGGCTCCTTTCTGCTAGAACATGTTACTGATCATTTATTTCCTTCTCCAAATGTGTTTTCCCTAACTTGCTGTCTGTTATTATCATGCCAACTGTGTGTAGAAGCTGCATATTCAATTCTTGATACATTTATTACACACAGAACAATCTGTGAAGATAAAACTCCATTTCTTCAGCCCTCAAACAGACTCTGAAAGCTTCGTGGAGTCTTTAGAGCTCCATCTCTGCTGTGCACTGGCAGCAGAATGACTCAGTACAGCAAACCTGAACATCCCTCACAGCCATCAGCAGCCTAAACTCTCCTCACAGTCAGGGTTTGTCTCTGATTAGTTGTTTTGGATGGCACTTCTGCTAAATTTTTATTGCTTCCTGTGCTTATGGCTCATTTATTGTTTTTCATCTGTTTGCTCACTGAGTAGATTTATTACCTTTGCATAAAATAATTCTCTTGAGATCACTACTTATTTCCGCAGAGGATTCTTCAGTTTTAAATTGTTCTGTAGTTTTTGGGCTCTATTACTCGTTTACAGAAGAATTTTGGTAGTATATCTGCATGGATCCTGAAGGAAAAAAAAAAAAAGAAACAATAATAATTAGATGAAACTCAGCAAGGGAAAAACAAACTTATTTTATTAGTTATCACATTTAGACCTTTGCCTTTAAAAGGAATTTCCCTGAATGGCAATTTTCATCCCAGATCAGAAATTCTAGTGTGGCTGTGCATTTTCAGAGGAACTCCGAATGCTCAGTGTTCTGAGGAGTTCAGACCACGTATCTGTCTCTAGACACATGATCAGATTTTAAAAAAATAATTAAGCAGAGCACAAGTGCAGCTTATTCTGAGTCTGTGAGATGTGAGCATGCTCTGAGGCTGCTGACAGGTTACCAGCACACTGCAAACTGCCATTTTGCAGAATGAAACAAAAAAACCCTCTCCAAATTCTGTCTTGGAGCAGAAGTTAAGCTGTTCTAGAAAGCTTTCAGTGTCCAGTCTGAGCATTTCTCATGAGATGTTCATGTTGGATTAACTGTTTAATAAGAGAGAGTAATTTCTACAATTCAGACTGGCCTTTTATAAGTTACCATAATGTTTAGGGTAGACACCACAGACTTCTGCATGGTTTATCCTTAAAGACTTGAGCTGCAAACAAACCTGTTGTCATCTGAAATTCATGGAACCCTTAACATTAATATTAGGAACAGTTTAACATGTTGGAAAACAGATGAGAAGTGAATCCATTCCCTAGCAACCATGCAGATGCTGAATTAAATGAACAATTGGGCACCAGGCTTGTCACAGATATCACATTTCTCTCTATCACTGAACAGCAGCTAATTAAAAAGTTCATTTAGGCAGAGGAATTATTTTTATGAATTCAAAAATGTGCTTTAAGCAAATACAAAGGAAAAGTAATAAAGCTTAATTTGCCTGTGAACACTCTACCCCATCTGCTGTCTACCTGTATTTCAGCATTTGGATGATCATTGTACTATTCCTCTTGTCAAAATATATCCAGCTCATTAACAGGTAACTGAATCCTCACCTTCCCTAGAACATGACTGTGAGAAACAAGTTCAAATGGTGATGAAATAATTGGTTTTATTTGCTTTCCAAAGAGCATTATGTAATGTGACAGCACTCTCACGTGCTGCTTTTATTCAGGGATTTTGAATTAAAGGAGCTTCTCATATTTGTGTTGCTGCAGAAAGTAACTGCCAGGTCCATTCCTGTGGGCAAGTGATTTCCTTAGATAATGGATTTCCTCTCTTTTCCAAATGCAGGAATAGGAACAGAGCAGAACAGTGATCATTCTCCTCTACATCTACCAAAATATCTCCAGTCCTGTGAATTTCTGCTTGAGAACATCCTTTAAAGGTGCATGCAGAGTGCCTGCTAACCACAGAGCAGGCAGAGCTGTGTCAATCATTGCATTTTATTTGATTTTTTTCACTTCTTAGTCTTCCAATTTTCAGAAAAGCAGGTAGATCCAGCTAGTTAGTGGGGTTTTTCTTCATGTATATCTGCCTAAAAGCTCATTTCCAAGTAAAATGATGATGGCTCCATTGAAAGGAGGAAATTATGATAAGCTGATACCCTGCTCTTTGTAAAGCAGTAATTCACCAGTGAAATTAAGTGAGGAGTGATATGCTCCAGGGTTCCTTGGGGGATTTTTCCTCCATCCCCAGCCCCCAAAACTGCAACAATCCATCCTGCAAGACGAATCCTTCATTCCCAGCAGGGCCTGAGAGATGTTTGCAGGCTTTACCAGAAGTCAGGGAGTGGAGGTTAAATCCCCCTCCTCTAGCACTTTTCCTGCTCTCTATTGCCAGAAAATCAAATTATTCCTGCAGTGCCCTGTCCCTTGTCAGGACAGCCCCAGGATTCTGATAAACCATCCTGTCCTGGCCATGCCAAGCCAATGATAGAATTGTTCTGCACCCTCAGCCTTTCTGCTTTATTTCCAAGCCCTGGAGGAGCTCCTCCCCAGCTCTTTTTGGCTTCCTCATCCTCCTACAATACACATTTGGTTCATGCTGTCATCCATGACATCACAACTCCAGCTTTCCACTGAAGATTAAGATGTTTTAAATTAATATGGTAAAAATTAAAAGCTTGTCCTGTGTTCATTGATGATCCTGCTGTGCTCTCTCTGCAGCTCCTGCCTGACTTTTGTCAGGAAAACCCTCCCTGTGCAGTGCTGGCTCTGACCTGAGCCTGCCCCTTACAGAAATCACTGGCTGAACCCAATTTTATGGGATGTATTCAGAGTTGTATGACCATGAAAGCAGAACCAAACCATTTACTGCAAAAAAATTGGCTTTTTATTTAGTGGGAGGGGAGAGGACATTTTTTTTATAAGCTCCTTGTTCTGCTGGAGAGCAGGAGATGTAGAGGAGATGGAAATTTGCTGTACAGGACAGGACATTGCTGGGGGGAGATCATTTGTGACACTGAGGACACTTGTACATTTGAGCTGAACAGGTTATTATTAAATTGCTGTAACTCATTCTGTGGTCTTTGACAGTGTTTTAAATTCTGAATTACCTTGGGAATGTGGGACTCATTTTCTGAACATTCTCCAAATTCAGTCAACACGCTGTTGCAGGTATTAATTTCAAAAATATCTTCAAGCACATTCTTTTGAACTGTCCGTGTCCCCGTTTTTGTCCACTAAACATCATGAATAATAGTAAACCTATAATCTTCTTGTCACATTTCAGTTGTAAAAATCATCCTTAAGGCTCTCCAAATGTATAGTGCTTTTCTGCTTTAAAAAACAACAAGCAAGAAAACAAACAAAAAAAAAAATCCCACCACAAACAAAGAAGTCCAAGCCCAAATCCTTGTTGTTTTCTTACCATTTCTTATCCCTTGAGCTGTCACCTGGCTGATTTCACATTATTTCACATTTTTTCCTAAAGATGGAACATGTAAGAAACAACTTGATCCGTGTAGAAATATTTCTTCTTTCAAATTTCCATCTGCTGGAGTCAAAAATTTGCAATACTTCCTGTAATAAATCAAGACAGCATTGAACTCTTTCCCTTCTAGACATGTAGAATTTTCTGTCTTTCCCTATTTCACAGAGACTGAGGTGGTGAGGGGGGTATGAAGCACCAGGGAGTGGGAAAAGCAGCTTTTGGATGTGAGGGGTGGGAGGTCAGCAGTGGGCAGAGGGCTCTGGGACAGGGAAAATTTGACAATTTCCCCAGGCAAAGCTGCAGCTCCAAGGCATTGCAAGGCAGGAATGGCACTTTTGTCTCTCCTTTTCTCTCTGATGGTGCTGAGCGCTGCAGAACGTTTGCTCAGTGCAGGATGCAGCCAGAGGAGTTTGTTGATGCACACCAAAGGGTTTTTGGGAGAACAAGGGGAGAAAAGGAGCTTTGAGGAATGTTCCTGCTATGCCCAGAGGCTCTGTGTTTGAAGTGGCAGAACTACATGCAAAATCAAAATGACTACAACCCTCAGCAATGTAAACAATTCTTCCCTGGCTGTTTCCTGGGGTTTTCCTGCCTTTCATGATGGTTTGATTCATTTGGGGGTCATGCATCAGGCTCACATTTCAGATGTTATTTCCTTTTTTGTTCTCTTCTGATTTCTCTTTCTTTCAATTTCTTTTTCTAATCTCCAGCAAGGCTTGAATCTGTATCAAAGCCCAGAAAACAATGAATTAGCACCAAAAGCAGAAGTCCATGCAGACAAATGCATTGGGAGGGTTTGCCATGGAAGGATTTCCCAGGTCTGTGCACTGAGCCAGGACGGCTCTTGTGAAATGTTCTTCATGGCACAGCAATAATAACTGAATTATTGAGAATAAATGAAGTGAGCATCTGCTGGAAGTTTTGGAGGCTATTGTTACCAAATGTTGCTGCATTTTAGGAGCCAAGTTTTGAAAACCATTAATGCACAACTTCTTAGTAGCACTCCTGGAATTTACAGTGAGCAAAAACTTTGTTAATGCAACAATTGCATGCTGGTGAATTACCAAAAGAAAGGACTTGAAGGCATAAAGATCTACACGTTTACAGTAGATTAATAAAACAGTGCAGAAGTTTGTGTGAGTGCCCAGAAGACTCACAGACACTTACAATATTTTTTTTTATAAATTTCAGTTGTAGGTTTTTTTCTAGTTTAGTTTTTTGGTGGGGTGTTTTGGGGTGTTTTTTTGGTTGGTTTGTTTGTTTGGGTTTTTGTTTGTGGGGGATTTTTTAGTTCTATTCTATTCTATTCTATTCTATTCTATTCTATTTATTCATGAGTTCAACATCAGCAAAAATCAGTTCAAAATCAGGATGCAGCCAGTGAATTGGCCTTGGTTTCACAGACACTTCCCTGTAGCACCAGAGGTATTTAAATGTGGATGTAGCTGTCTCTGTCCTTCAAACATTGGCCTTTAGCTCTACTCACTAATAGCTTTGGTCATTTAATAACTTATTTTACAGCAAGGTCAGGTTAACAGGAGTTTTTATAGGTCAATGTCTTACAGGGAATTGGTGAACCAAAAACTGTAATTATGCGTGTGAACTAATCCCTTGAATAATTGCTGGTGATTAACTGGCCCTTATCATTGAGACAGGTTATAAGGATTTGATATAAGAGGTAAGAACCAGCTTGCCAAACTTAGGGCAAGTAAATGTTATATCTTTCATAAAGCCCTCAATTTACTCTCTTATATCTAGACAACAGGGCAAATACAGCAATAGTTGTGATTTTTATCAATTGGTATTGCAGTCTAAAAAGTTGCATCTTTAAGGTGAGTCTTGATGACAATATATCAGAGAGCTTCAGAAATTTCACAACCATTTGTCAGTGCACAAGGTTAAATGATGAGTGTTGGCAGTGCTTGAAAAGTTTAACCTGCTTAAGTATTTTATGCACAGCTGAAATTTTTTTTCCAAATAATTTGATCCTGTGCAACAGAACACAGCTGCATTGGGTTCATAAATATCACTTTGCAAGGTATTGAGAATAATGCATGAAAATCAACTAAATTCTGGATTTTTGGAATCAATAACCCCTCCAAAAATGTGCTGTAACTACAAAAGGAACAGGACAAAGTGAGAGAGAGAGCAGAAAATCTTTATGAAAAATCTCAATATGATTGTTGAATCATATTGTGGGTGAATTAATGCACCTTTTATTTCTGATTAAGCCCAAACTACATTGCTCTGAAAGTGCCTCCAGCTGAGTCCTCCCCCAGGCAGGAATGATGTACTGGAGATCTGTGAGAGGTTTGGAAGGAGGAGCTAAAGGGGATAACTGAAATTGTGACAGTGTCTAAAAAATAAATCACTGAGAATAGTTTCAGCTGAAGTGGTGTGTTTGGGGAGGAAAATTTCATGTGTGCAGCACAACATATGGACAGGGAGAAAAAAATCAAAGAGAACGACGTTGGTCTGTCAGAAGAAAGGTTCAGAATAATTTCTCCTACCCCAAGTATGTTTCATAAATATCAGTCTATAAAGTGTCCCGAGGTCTCTCTTAGTTTTTGGTTGTTGAAAGTGTTTCAC
Organism: Trochalopteron elliotii; assembly: GCA_024734555.1. Taxonomy (NCBI): domain Eukaryota; kingdom Metazoa; phylum Chordata; class Aves; order Passeriformes; family Leiothrichidae; genus Trochalopteron; species Trochalopteron elliotii. The sequence goes on along the minus strand of JANPWX010000480.1, from coordinate 960,704 downwards.
TTTCTACAGGATATTTAAATTTCCATTGGAAAAGGGACCAGACCCCAGATGTTGCACTTTTCAGGAGACTGATGGAATTAGCTCTTGTATTCAACTCTCCCTTTCTAAGAACATTTCCTTCAGCTTTCTGAAGCAGCCTGACCTTCAGGAAAAAGGAGGATTTTTCTAGATTTAGTGCCCCAGAGTGTCCCAGCAGTTCAGCTCATATCCAAGGAACTCCCACAGGGCCATTTCCTAAGGCAGAACTGAGAGGTACCTACTGATTGTTTTGATAAAATTGCTCTATAAACTGTCTGCTAGTTCAACTCTACTTATTTTTAAGCACGTTATGTACTTCTAGAATGATAAATGCTGAAGAACTTAATTAGGTCTACTTATAATTGCTTATGCAGTTCCTTTAAGGATGCAAATTCACCTGGCACAAAATTAAAAAGAATAAATTTAAGAAGTGCTACCCTTTTAATTTGAGTACAAGTCAAAATAGTCTGTAACAGTCATTCCAGACAACATATACTGTTTTTACAGTGCAGAATAATTCCTGTTTTGTGCAGCTGGTGCTGGTTAAAATAAATTCACCTAATTCAATTTAATAAAACTAGCTAATTTAGGAAAAGTCAGTGCATTAAAATTTACTGTACATGACAACTTTTCTCATTTCAGAGTGCACCCTACCACCTCCATTTGATTAGATTTCTTATTGAAACTTCTGAAAAGGTTAATGAACACCTTAACAAAGCAGCTCAGGTTCTCTAATTGGCTGTAATAAGCTGATGTGGTCATGGGCTGCTTTGTCGGTGTAATTCTAATGAGAGATCTTTGATGTGCCATAAAAACAACACAGAGAAGTGTAAAGAAAAAAAGTCAGGATCTCCTGAGCTCCTGGTTTACAGATATTCTCCATGTCATTGTAGGGCACGAATGAAAGATGAGAGACTCCAAATATCTCAGAAGGCAAAGAGCACAGAAAAAAGGCTTTATTGTCTAATTTTCTCACTGCCTTTTCTAAGGTGTTCCCATCCAGACTGAACGTGGTTGGTGAATAGGAATGACACCTCTCTGATCCCATGGGTTACACCAAAGAAACAGCAAAACACCTCCTGGAGAGAGATTGTTTGGAGAAAGGAGAGTTGTTTGCCAGGATTGTTTTAAGAAAAAGCTTTATTGAGAAATTTTTCCTTGGGAAAAAGTTAGCAGCTGCCAGCAGGCTGAAATCTCTCAGACACAGAAATACCAGGCCCACGCTCTAGAAACGGTTTCATTTCCTGGCTGGTGTGAACTGCTCACAAAGCTCTCTGCAGTTCTGTACTCCAGATCTGCAAGTGTGTACCTCAAAGGCAATTACTTCTCACTGCCATAAAGGGAGACAGAAAATTCCTGTTCCAAGGATCAAGCTGTAAAAAGGTATCTGCTGAACTCTCCTCATCTGAAAGCCAGCTCTGCTTTGAGTTTCTAGTTGGGATTTCAGATTGCCTTCAAAGTGAGTCTGCCTCTTGACCTTGGTTTTGCTGGGGTAAAAATGAGAGGCTGGTCATCTTTGCTCTGCTAAGGATCCATTTTCTTGATCATTCAGAAAAGTCAGCTCTGAATGTAGTTTGCAGTACCATTGTTTGAATTCATGTGGTGAATTCTACAGAGCGGTGCTTGAGCAGCACTGGCACCTCTAGATGTCTGTGGGGCTTTGGGTCTCTCACTGAGTGATGTGTTCCAGCCTTGGTCATCCCACTCTGAATGAGTTTGATCCTTTCATATTTGCTGTTTTGTGCTCTTTCAGCTCTAGGAACATGATTTTGCTAATACTTCCCAATTCTCTAGCCTTGCCTTTCCTGCACTACTGAACTTCATTCTGTGTAATGTGATTCCTCAGGGATGTGCAGTTATTTTGTATGGCACCCTGAGCTTTCCTACATTCCTGAAACGGCATAACACTATTCTTTGAGTACATCTGATGACTTCTACAGACACTTCTGGGTGTCTGTGGTGCTTTGGCTGACTGATGTGTGAGATTGCTCTTGGTCATCCCACTCTGAACCCTACAGTGCCCAGCATTTGATCCTTTCATATTGGCTATTTTGTGCTCTTTCAACTCCAGGAACATGCTTTAGGTAATAGTTTCCAGTTTTCTAGCCTTCCCTTTCCTGCACTGCTGAACTTCACTCTGTTTTATGATAATGAAAATACCTTAAAAGCTGAATTCTGGAATTCCTATTCAGTATCCATTTTTTAAAATTTATTTTTAAAACCAGCATCATCTCATAGGTTGTTCAAAGTGCCTTACAGATTGTTAAAAGAAGCATTTTTCTCAATATTAGATTTAGCCTTCATTTCTATTTGACATTGTGTTGTAACACACAGCATATAAACATTATTTAGAAAACATACTCATCAATTAACCAGCACTTATTTTAAAAAAAATATTTGGGGTTACAAGTGAATTTGAATATCAAAAATATCTGCTGCGCTCCTGAGCTTCCCTCATTAAATCATCACCAGAAAAAAGGTCTGATTATGTCATAGCAGGTAGAAGTGACACATGGAGTGATGAACTAATTCACTCTGCTGATGAGGCCATTCAACTGAGTCAATATTAGAGATTATAACCTGTCATAGCTGAAAACACAGAAAATTTACTCAATCAGTTACCAGGAGATGAATACAAAAGGAAATCTCAATCAGTGTCTGCGTGTGGGGAAATATTTTAATTTCACCAGACACTTCATCACTGTGACAAAGACCCAGGGGGTCACTTGGATTGTGCAGGAGGTTCCTTGGTTTGTGTCTTATTTTCCTGTTCATTAGTGCTGGAGTTTGTCCCCTGCACACTCATCCTCTGTGAGATGCCTTAGGCTTTAGCTTAAGTTTCATCTTCCATGTATTTCACATTCTGCACTGCCCAGGGGTGCAGCTCTGAGCTCACAGTCAGTGTCACTCAGCTCTGCACACAGCAGGGACACAAAACAAATCCTTGTCCTGCTGCACACCAAGGACAACTTTCAGCCCCAAAGCACAAACAAGGCTGGGCTGGAGGGAGGGACAAGCAGGATGGGACCTCACAGCCTGGAGCTGGAATTGGGCAATTAAACCCCAAAATGCAAATGGACCAAAACTCATAAAAGTGTGAGACCTCGTGACTGGCTGTCCATTTTGTGACCATTTTGGGTCCATTTTGTGTCCACCCTGTGTGTAGCCCTGGTCAGGCTCCTGTCCTGCCCAAAGGCCTAATGAAGGCTTAAAGGTCTTTCAATAAATCTCTACTTCATTCTCTAGTCCAGTCTCTGTTCCAGCTCAGCCCTCCCAAGGATGTTCACTGATGTTGAGCTGATTCCTCCCTGTAAAACAGAGAGTGAGAGGTGTTGAGAGAAACAGCAAAATGACACTGAGCATAATGGAGAGTTAATGGGAGGCTGCTCTGGCTACTGCCAGGCAAGCTGGTGTCAGAGGGATTACAATAACTGGTATTATTTCTATTATCCAAGGCCTGTTATGATCCTCTGAGTGCAACTGAGCTGTAAAAGCAGGGAGGGGAAGTATTGAAAAATTACTGTAATAGAGAAGCACAGAGCTGGGTGTAATTTGGGATGATTGCAGCACAGTTTCTGTGCTCCTCTTGAAAATCGTGGCCCCACAAAGGGTTGTGGCATCCCAGCACTGCATTTAGAGCAGGAGAAGGGTACACATCAATCTTCCTCTAAAATGTCATGGACAGAATGCTGTTTGCTGTTATTTGCAGATTCCCAAAGAGTTTAAGGAAGATTGAAAGGTGACAATAAAATGGTGACCATTCAGTTTAGGCCAGTGAGATATTTCCATTCCTCCTGTGTTTGTGTGTGCACTTTCTGTGGACAAAAAGTGAGCATTTGATCTTCTAAATCTATTTGCCAACTAGTTCTATTCACTGATTCCTCGATTTCTTTTGCTTGTACTGATCTGTTTAATAAACTAAACATCTTTGTAATGTCAAAATCAAAACAAACTATTTATCCATATCCAGAGACATTTGAAATATTTTCAGGAGTTCTAAATGTCACTAACTGCATTGTGTTGTCACTCTTCCTGTATCATCCTCTAAACAGTAACTGGGAAGTGATTTAATCACAATTATTTTGACTACTCACCTTTGAAGATATCTTTAGTATATTGACAAATTGTGTCATTTTGTCATAAATGCTTCAAATAATTACAGCACTTGTCAGGAATCTCTAAATCGGGTCACTTATACAAAAATGATATTTTTTTCTTTAAAATTCTATATATGAATCAAGTTACATATTGTCCTTGATGTGGCATCACATCACTTCTGCTGACAGGTGATAGGATCACAGGTAAAGAAACCTATTTTACCAAAGGATTATGCCTGACAGGGCCTGAGAGATTTTGTGTCATCCAGAAGCTGATTGCAACATCCTTTGTGGAGGTTTTGGGAGCTGCCCATAAGACTGCATGACAGGGCTATCAAAATGGGTTTGCATCTTGTCCTGGTTTAATAGAAATGGACACCCAGGGTTTTTTCATTTTGAAATTCAGTATTTGAGGTTATGAGTTGCCACTGGAATCCTGAGCAGCCTGTCTGTGACAGACACTTTACATTTTGTCCCCTTCTGGTTTAAAACAAGCTTATAGGATGGAGCAAACGTTTGTCACTTCTTGTCAGCTCAGTGATGGAAATGTGGAGCTTCTCCTCAAACTTCAGACAGAGCTGCTTTGTTGCTTTCCATCTGCATCAAGGCTGTTCAACGTTTAGAATCTCCCTGCTATTTTGATAGATGGGACATTTAAAACTTTTATTTCCCTCCTCCCCCAACTGAAGACTGAAGGAAATGTCATTTCACCGTTTTTAAATCTCTGTGATCAGATGTACATAACTGAAGCCAAGCAGTTCTGGAAAGTTGGGACTGTTCCAAGGTAGCCTGCTTCGTTTTGTGAGAGAAGACTCATCCCTTCTCAGCAGAGTCTGCAGCCAAAGCCCAAATGCAAAGGACACAGCCTGCAGCCAGGCTGACCTGCAGCTGCTCACCCCCTCAGGAGAGCTGCCTTGAAATCCCACTGAAAATCCTCCAGGACAGACTCATATCCTGGAGTCATAAGGTTTTCAAAAATTAAATTTTAGCAAACCAACAACTCTTAGCCCACCCTGGTTTACAGATGGGTGCTTTGAGGAGCAGACCAACAGGATGCAAAAATTCATGAATAACATCCAGTTACTCATAACATCCAGTACAGTTTTTAACATGCAACTATCCACATAATTTGATATTACATCGAATTTGCTGCTCCTCAAAGTCCTGAGTGCACAGAGGAGAGAGGCTGCTGCTCTCTGAGGTGCAGGAAGGGCTGGGATAACAGACCCTGGGACTGCACTGGGGTAACTCAGAATTGTGTGGATACCTAAACCAAGAGAAACTTCAGTTAAAATCTTCACTGCCTGAATTAAGTGTGCTGTGAGATCAAATTTGTTGTTTACAGCACGTTTTTCCATTAGCAGCGTGGCAATGTGAAAAATGCATTTCAGGCAAAAGGAATAGCACATCTTGGCAGTGTGGCTTAAGTGGATTTCCTCTTCATTGGATAGATAAATGAAGTTCCCATAATGTGCTACTGGAAGTGTTGTTTCTATTCCACTGTGGCACCCACAGGAAATATCCAGCTCTGGAACTCCCCATCAAATCCAGTTTCCAGCTGGGATCTTCTACCTGCTCCATCCATTGAAATGCAGCCCTGTTTGCTCAGCTGCATTTCTCTTTTACATATAAAATATTGTTGGGTTTTGCAGCTCAGAAGCAGAGGTTTTCCTCATTGCTAGGGGCAGGTAATGGCTCTGTAACACAGCACAGATTGCACTGACAAAATGGTACAAAAGCATTCTTAAATGAGGGAGCAGAGGAGTGGTAAATATAAAGTTAAATTCCACTGTGACCCAGGGTTGCATGGATGGGTGTTTTTCTCTTGTCCAGCAGGTATTGCAGATATGGAGTTCAGTGCAACTCAGCTTCTATGTATTTAGTGTTTCTGGGAAAGTTTCATTTCACTAAAAAGGCTGAAAGCACTTTTTTTAAAAAACTGAAGGAATTTTTTTTTTTTTGGTCCTTCTTTTGGAATGTTGGTGAAGCTCATATTGAATTTATAATACTGAACAATTAATAGTTCAAGAGAAGATTGCTTCATCTCTGAAGGAACAGTCAGAGCACCTATTTCACTTTAAATTTAGTAGATTGGCCAGTTTTAGCTGTTTGTTTTGCACAGAGCTTGCCAGCTTTAATTTAATATCCAGAATATTTTCAGTAGAAGAGGTTGTGGTGCTGGAATCCCAAAGCCTCTTTTGCTGCATTGGATCTTGCTGAGTTCCCCAGTTTTGGGGTGACTTGGGGCTTTGCTCTGTTTGTTTTCATGGACAGCTGGAGGTTTGCAGGGTCACCCCAGGTGATCTGAGGGCTGTGGAAATGTTCTTGTTGAATTAAACACAGCTCAGACCAGACCTTCAGAAGGGAGGGAGGGAAATCCATGTATACATGGAAGAGAGGGAGGAAGGAGGGAGAAAACAAAGCTGAATGAAGCACTCCCTTTATTCCATAAAGAAGAGGTAGCTCCAGTGTGGCTGCAGGTTTTTAACTTTAGTTATCACATCATTTGTGTGTGGACTCAGTTCTCATCTGGAACTTCCCATGACTTAGCCCAAAGCCTCATTCCCTGCCTCTCCCAGGCTGTATATAACTTCTTCTGGTTTATTTTTAAGAATGGAGAACTGTGAAATGAGAGGGACTGAACTTCCAAAGAGGTGCCTTTGTAACTCTTTTGTTTTCTTAAAATCTGAATGCCTTGCCATGGCACAAAAGCTTTTAACTTTGCTCCTTGAAGACAGAGTATTTTATCAACTGCTGTGTCTTTTACACATTTGGAAATAAGTTTAGCTTTGCTTGCAATACTAATGGGCATCTGTCTCATGAGGGACCTGCTTTTCTTTGTAGAGAGAAGTATTTGCAGTGAGCTGAAAGAGGAAAGGTCTTTTTCTCATCTGACATAGAGGGTTTATTTTTCATTTTCAGCATTCAATTAGAGCCCTAACAGCTTCTTGGAGAACACTACATCCAGCATAATGCATATTTTACTGTGAAATAATACTTATTTCTCTCTTACCGCTTAGGATTTGTTGGTCACCCACACCTTTATGAGCCTTTTTTACACAGCTATTTCTTCTTTACAGAGCAGGGACAGGAAGGGAAGCAGACTTAGCAATTGTCACATCACAGGTTTGACAGTCATTAAATGTCACCATAAAGAGACCCAGTCATATTTCATGTCCCTGACTGTGGATGAGTGCTATTGAAATTGTGGCTGCACTCTGCACTATTTCATTAGAAATGACTCTATACCCAATGACAAAGCTTGGCCTGCACAGGAAGGTCCAGCCCAGATAAACACAGACACCTGAACAACCTCAAACTGAAAAAAAAGGGGCAAGATTTCCCCTGAAATTGCTATTGAAACATCCTACTTTCAAGAGTTAGTAAAATACCTGCCCAGGAGTATTCAGGAAAAAAATCTAAAAGTTGTGAAAATTGATTTCCAACTTTTTCAGGGTAAGAATGGATTGATGCCTTCAGTTTTATTTTTCATGTATTTCAGGTTCTGTGCTGCCCAGGGGTGCAGCTCTGAGCTCACAGGCAGTGTCACTCAGCTCTGCACACAGCAGGGACACAAAACAAATCCTTCTCCTGCTGCACACCAAGGACAACTTTCAGCCCCAAAAGCACAAACAAGGCTGGGCTGGAGGGAGGGACAAGAAGGATGGGACCTCACAGCCTGGAGCTGGAACTGGACAATTAAACCCCAGTATGCAAATGGACCAAAACTCATAAAAGGGTGAGATCTCATGACCAGTTGGGCATTTTGTGTCCACCTTGGGTCCATTTTGTGTCCATTTTGTGACCATTTTGGGCCCACCCTGGGTGTAGCCCTGGCCAGGCTCTTGTCCTGCCCAAGGTGTACCCTAAAGGCCTTCCAATAAATCTCTACTTTATTCTCTGCCTCTGTCCAGTCTCTGTTCCAGCTCAGCCCTCCCAAGGCATCAGATAGGAAATTCTCTTGCTTGATTTAACTTTTGTAACTTTCAGTCTCCCATCTCTCACTACCTCTTGAGAGGTAAAAGATGCAAACTCTGCATGATTTTTAGTATGAGTTGAGATGAGTCCCAAAAGCTGAGTGAAGCTGCTGAACACAAGGGCTGTCATTTGTTCAGACTGAAAAGTGAGGCAAACCCCTTTACTGACAGCCAGGGATATTTGGGCTGAGCAACACAGAGCAGGAAATTTTGGCACATGAATGTTAAAAGTGGCACCAAGAAGCTCATACAAAAGCCTTTAAGCTAAGGAAAAGCTAAGTATAGAAATAAGTAGTCAGAACTTGGCAGCAAAACCAAGAGGTTGCAATTTGACCTTGAAAACTCCATGACAAGAGAGTTCCTTTGGCTGATGTGCCAGCTGGAACGGGGCAGGGAATTTGGATCAAAGTATTTAACATTATTGTTCTGATATAATGCTAATCACACCCTCAAGATGCCCAAATCAGGACTCAAGATTCTTTTCCAAACAATCTAAAGAAGCAATCTAAAGGACCCTGGAAGGACTTTCAAAACCATTCATAAAGTGACAGCAGAACAAATTCCTTTGAGTCCTTACTTTAAATAAACTTTTAGTTTAGGTGCTGCAGCCCAGGGGGAAGTGGGCAGGGAAGAAGCTCAGTGAGAATTACAAACATGCCATGGGTAGTGACACATTGAGTATTTTACAGAATAAGCAGATTTTTGGTTAAACTCTTCAAATTGTTTCAGACAGTTGTTTCACAGACTGTATCGGCTATGGGCAATGGGGATAAACTGTGTGGTGTCTGCAAGCTTTTAGCTTAATTTATATATTAAAAGCTGAAAAAGAGGAAGAAAAAAAAGAAAAAAGTTTACTAGGATTTTGTTAATACTCTTTCTGTACCAAGTGTGACAGGCTCAGACAACCAGAAGAATTTATCAAACCATCACTCTGTAAATTGGATCAGAGCTTAAATTAAAATATGCATTTTCATTTTCACAGAGACTCTGCTGCAGGAATTCAAAATACAGTTTCTAGCTAGTAAAGCATTTGGTTAAATGTCCCCTGAATTTAACAATTAGATGCAGTAGAGATGCCTCTCTTACAGTGAGCACTGCTGTAGTGATGGAATATGGACAATTCCAGTAATGTCTGTGAGCTCTGGTCTTCACTGGACCACACGAGGCCTCAGCTTTCACTCTCCCACCACTAGAAATTCAATTTCTGCTGGAAGGAATATAATAATGTGTTAGTTATTTTCTAACTGGAGTTAACAAAGTGATTTGTGTATTGAACTGGCAGAATATATGCCTGGAAGTTGTGAACTGGCCTCCAATTCCATCTGCCGTGTAAAATATTGCAGGATACAAATGTCTGTTTATTTATGGAGATGTAGGACAGACCATTGTTGTGCATGTACCTGAAGGAAGGACTGACACGAGTGTGACAAATATGGATATTGAATAAATAAAACCAGAGATTTATTTTCCCTAATAGATTTTGGTCTGTATAGTTGCACTGCAGAATTTCAGGGTAAACTCTAGATTTCCATTCCCACAAAAATATTCATGTTCTGGATGCTTTGAGGAAGAGCAGAGAATTCAGGTGTAGGGAACAGACCACGGATGTGTCCAACCTGTCACCTCCTGCCCCAGCACAGCATTGTGCTAATCAAGGTGAGGGAACAATCAAGCTCAAATAGTAACCAAATAATAATTAATAATAAATGAAAAAATAATAATATTAATGAATAAATAAAGGTCAAGAGTGTTCCTCTGCAGGTTTGGAGCTGCTCAGGTATTTGGGAGTGTTCTCTGTCTGCTCAGCCTTCTGAAAGCACTGCACAGATCACACAGCAAACCTCAGTTAGTGTTAAATTACAAAAAAATAACATTTCCTCTCCTTCCCTTCCAGTCTCCATTTCCATTTACTGTCTTTCTGTGCTGGAGATTTACAGGAAAGCTCTGGCCAGATATTCAAGGACTTTAATAATGTTCCCTGCTGTGTCACCATTATTGATCAGCACCAAGCATAACAGTTGTATAAATACAGATAATTGAGAAAGCTTAATTTCATTAGTAAAAATTAATGGGCATACTCTGTACTGAAAAGATAATTTTGCATAAAAGTAATTAGGGCAATCAATTTTATTCTCCTCAGTCATGTGCAGTTTGCCATATTTCTTGAATCCTTTTTTTTTTTTTTCTTCTTCCAAGCTGCAAAATTCTGGCTTTTTATTTCTACACTTGTTCCTGTTTCTCAGTTATAATCAGTGCTTTATCCTTCTCTTAATCTCCTTGGCATATGATAATTGTTCATTAAAATGTGCATCTCTAAGTTTGCAGATGATCCTGGGCATAACTGAAACAATACACTCTGTGGAAAAAATTATTGTTTGATTCTACAATTGGAGTCGCTACGTTGTCTTAATCTAAATAACTTTCTTTTGATGATCTATGAAAGAAAGCATTTATCTTTGTAGTAAGTGTATAGCAACAATCTGCAGCAGTGACAAATACAGCTATTAAAATGCCAGTAAGTTTTGAATATATAACTGAATGTATCTATAGGCAGGTTTATTAAAAATTAAATCCTGCTTTTTAAGCAATTTTAGTCATGGAACTAGTTGCTATTAAGATTTAGATTTTGATTATGATAAGTATTTCTTCAGAATTTAAATTATTTTAATAGGATGCAGCCTAGGATTAAAGGAGAAAAGTCTCTATCAAGCCTTTGGTTACTGCTCCTAACATCCATCCATTATCTTCCTGTTAAAATCTCTCTGGAGTTTTGATCTGCCTTATCTGCTGCACCGACTGCCTCTTCCATTTACATTTTTTCCTCCTGAAAAGGCTCCAAAAGTCAGCCCCACCTGCCTGAGTAAACAAATAGGAAAGCTTGGTGGATCAGGTCTTAAAACATTTGTGCTGCCCAGAGTTCAGCCCTGTGCTCCTCCATCAGGCAATTTCCCCATTAGTTCTCTGTGTGCTGAGATGGGGCTGTGGCACAGCTGGATTTCACTGCAGCCTTTCAAGGGGAGGTTTGTGCTCATTTCTGACAATTTCTGACAATTTTCTGACAATTTCTGACAATTGAAATTGTCTCCAAACACTCACTGCAGCTTTTGCAGTCATTGAATCAACCCAGAAAATCAACGTTGGAATGTTGCCTCCCATCAGCTGGAAGAGAAAAAAGGAATTTTTTTTTTAGGAAGTCATAGTGGGGGGGGAGAAAAAAAAACATATTTTGGGATAATTTGGGGAATGCTGAGGCTGTGAAATGATTTCAGCTAAATTTTGGAGCTTTTCCTGAGGCATAACTTAAACTCAAAAAAGTGAAGAGTATTTGGTGATACACTGCCTTAATGGCTGAGCCAGGATTCAAATACACACAAACTTTTTTTCTTAACAGTTGAACCTGTCTCTGCTTTTAATTAGTTTTATGATGAAAAACAGAAACTAAAACTGTTGCTCCAGCAGAAAATCCACTTTTATGCTTGAATGGCCAGCTATAATGACTATGCAAACTAAAATTACGTACATTTCCTTTTTATTGCTCCAACTACAGAGAACACACTGCTTTGCTGCAACCTCAACTTCTTCCATTTCCTATTTGTTTCTTTAAAGAAAGCAAAGCATTTTTAACTCTAGAAATCAGGAGGGGTTTTTTTCCACTCCTATATTTGAAAATATATCAACAATCCCAGCGATTTCTTGGAAATCTGTAGATTTTTTTTCCTCAGCTTCACATATTTTGATATCATCTCTGCTGATCAGATGGGGAAAATTCAGTGTCTGGTCCTGGAAACACTATGACTTTTCCATGTTTTTGGGGTTTTTTTAATCTTATCTTTGTCATGATCTTAGGGCTGAGGTTGTTTGCATGACAGAACTGTCTTAACTGCATGAAAGGTAACAGTTCTTTAGAATCTGATGGCTCAGAAAAATGTTACTGAAACAAAACAAAATCACAGCAACAACAAAACCAAACAATCCCCAGAACACCAGAGCTGGAGCCTGGCACAGCTACATCCTGCAGTGAAACCCTGAAAAATCCTTACAGTGAAAATAAAAATAAGGCTGAGCCTGAGGGGAAAAAAACACTAGGATGGAGGCAAATATGTCAGGAAGATTGGTTACAAACGTGGGTTGATTTTAGGTTCTGCCATCCACATTCCTGAGTCAAGACCTGAATGTGGTCAGTAAATTCTTTACCATTGTGGTGTTTATTTACCCTTTTGAAGTTGACTGAGCATTTGCACCCTCTTGTAATACCCTGTGCTGGATGCTAGATTTGGGGGCTTTTTCCCAAATAAGTTTGAAACTTCTAAAGGATCATCACTTAATCGATTTAATTTAATTTTCTTTTAATAATAGAAGGTGTGTTTACTCATTGCTCACAACACTGAGCTCTTCTCAGAGCCTCCTGTCCAATTTCCCACAAAGTGTGATCTTTATTACAGGACACTTGGTCAGCATTTAAAACAAAGTTCTGAGATGGAATCTGAGACAAGCACCCCAGATTTAAAACATCTACTTCCTGCCTCTAAAAATTGGTGTAAAATTGTAATGGGAAAATAAAACCTTCTGCTTTTCAAAGAACTCTGGGCAATAACTGAGGAACTGCTGATCCTAATTCAGGGAATGAGGACACAGAAATTACCCCTGGATGTCTGCAATGGTCTGTCACAAAGATAACACAGCAGCTACCTCCATGACAAATGCTTTTTATTCCAAAAGTTACACTTCTATTAAACTGATAAATAAAACCACTTGGATTAGATTTTTCTGCCTCTCCTTCAGCCAGAGAATCAAACCTTCACTTTTTTACCCAAAATATGTGCAGGCTGTTTATGTTGCACCCATAATTAAGTAAATCTGATGCTGTGAGTAATTAATTCTTTGGGGTTTCTTTAGCAGAGAGCTCTCAGTGAAGGCAGGGACACTTCCTGACCCTACACGGAGGTTCTGGGTCTCCTTTGTGTTTTTGGTGTATTTTTTCAGTGTGGGATTTGTCAGTCACCACCCAGCTCTCTGTCAGCAGTGAAAGCTCTCCACACCATCTCAAGATTCTTAAATTGATTACTTGAGAAAAAGCTTCCACCAGAGTTTGTGCTCTGGGTGGTTTTTTTTGAGCTGTGATATGTATTTGAAGCTGTTTGAGGAGCTGTACTCAAAAACCTTTGCAAGCACAGACAAATCCTGAAACACCAGTTGTTTTATGATCTCTTCATGTTCTTATACTTCTTAACAGCTCTACAGAAATGGCAGAAAGTCACAGGGAAAGTTTTCTCTTGGTGAACTTCCCACCTATTTCTGTCTTGCTTCAAAACAAGATATGATTTGTGGTTTATATGTTATCTGGCACATAAATCAAGTTTGTGATATTTATGTGACCTGGCATCCAAAATGTCATATAATCCAAATATCATTAAATGCAGAAAGGGCCCTTGGCCATTCTCTAGATGAGGGTGTCTGCCTCTCTATTATTTTGTTACAATTTCCCATTCCAACAAAATTCATATGGTAGCCATTGTGGAAATAAAAGTGGCAATGATACACAACACCATTTATTTACTCATCTCTTTATCGTATGGCTGCTTTCACACCAACCACTTCAGAACAATTCCCTTCAAATTTCTTTATTCCCAAAGTAAAATCTATAAATCACAGCTTTGTGTACATTATAAATATATATATAAAGTCTTTTTTCTTTGTGCTGCATCCCATCAAAAGATGATACAACATATATGAGCTGTATTACCTACAGAGCTTGTGATGAAAACACCAAAAGTGTTCAACTTCTTCCTTATTTTGATGGGTGTGGCATGAGTTTGGCAGTGGGTGTTGTTGTTTTTCCCATCCAGTATACCTTAGAAAGTTCTTGCTATTCCCCTCAATTGAACTCTTTGAAGGCTCAAATTATCCATCCATGCACTCTCTTAATTATTTATTTTTTTGCCTGGCTAGAAAACAGCAGTTCCATAAGTGAAAACTCTGAATCTTTACCCTGCAGCCTCGCAGACATGTAATAGTTAAATAGAATTCGGGTTAAGTGATAACACAGAGCAGAAAGTGCCTGATTCAAACTGAAATTCTCTTCCACTGGTGGAGATCCCCATCATATCTGATTGCCAAATACCAGAGTGCCTTTCACAAGGGTCACTTAAATCCCAGACTTTATAAAATGTGACATCTCTGTATTGATGTGCTGTAGGTTAACCAAAGGTCTGATCTGAAGCACTCTGAGGTGAATAGAAACCTTAGTGCTGATTCTAGTAAGCTGCTTTCTAGAGTCCAAAACCTCTCAGTCTCTGGAGAATTTATTCAGCTGGATAAACCTAGACCTGAGAGTTGAAAACAGGGAACAATCAAGTTCTTTGACATTAGGTTGCCAGTGGTGTGATAAGGTTTAACTTCCAGCAAAGAACTCAGCTGAGCTGGAGACTCAGAGTCATAGAATCATTTAGTTTAAAAAAGCCCCTCCAAAACCATCAAGTGCAGCCATTAAACAGCATTCCCTGATGGGAAAAGCAACAAATAAAAGATATCAGGCTGGAGAATGGTTTTCAGATTTGGGGTAAACTTGTATTGGTTTGGACTTACACCAAGACAGCCAAGTTGATATAAAAAAGCCCAAACCCTATTGTTTGTCAGATTAATAAAAAAGCTTTTTCACATTAGATATTAACAAGGGAATCATTTTAGAGTAGGAACTGTAAGGTCTCTAAGATATCAGAGCAAAAAATGCAAACCATCCTTCATTAGGAGTTTAGTGACAATTTTCTGTTTCAAGATAATTTATGCTTGCTTAACACCCAGGTTGATCTCTACGCCTCCTGATAAACAAATTTTTTGAGATTCATTGCTTCACATATATTCAGAAACTTACACAAGTATGGGTTGCAAAGAAATATGAGGGTACCAGAGTTCATTGCCTTTGCACATTTACAAATCTCCTTGTCTTTGATGCATTAATCAGAGTAGTAAGAATCAGACAAGGAGGTTTATTGGAATGGGTAGAGCTGAAAAGTCAGGAAACTTGCAAGTCTAGTGTAGCCCTGGTTTTGTGCCTGAGGTGTTTTGGTTTTCTGAAATTCCTTTCCCTGGGAATTTTCTGTAAACAGGAGAAATGTTTTTGTGACTGTAACTTTGTTATCCATTCCTTTTCCTAGGAGGGATTTCTTCTTTCTGTCCCTCTGCTCTGAGCAATGTGAGTGAAGAGGTTTGTCTTTGTGTCACCAATCAAATCAGTCTGTGTGAAATAGTATAAAAGGGAGACACATCCCAAAAATAAAGGAGTCATTTTCAGCCTTCTGAAGCTCAGAGTCTGTGTTGTTGTGGTGTTAAACAGCGCCAGTCTAGGGAAAATTGTTTGATAAAATCAACAAGTTTCTAGTGCATTGTTTTTGAATTTATGTCTCCTATGGCACAGTGAAGTTTAAAACCCTCCTCAAACCTTAGGACCACTCATGCTTTAGCTGAGATTGACTCTGGAGCACAGCAGTGACAGGACTGGAGTGCAGAGCAGGATGAACTCAGTGCAATCAGAGGCAGGAAAGTTGTAGAACAAGAGTGTGAGCACTTGTGGGCAGGCAACAAGTGCAGCTGGGAGGTTTGGAGCACCTTCCTGTTCAAGTGTTGTGGGGAATGGAACAGGAACAGACTCTTTCAAACATTGATCTGTCTGTGTCTCTCAAGCATTTGTTTTTCAGTAGTGAGGGTTTCATTGCAAGGAAAACATTTTCAATAATATCTCAACAGAAAAAAAAATTGTTGTACTGTAATAGCATTAAATTATTTTCCTTTTTACACAGCTTTTACTTTTTATTGAAAAATAAATCTAAAATGCATTGAGTTTTGTATCCACCAGAAAGTTCTTTTTGAACCAAGGGACTCAGTGATCCCAGATTTCCAGTGATGACTCTGACACTGGCAGGAAGTTCTGAATTCTCACCTCATTTCAAGATCTCAGATAAAAAAGGTCTTGTGGGCTACCCCAAAACTCTCTGAGGTTGCTTTGAGTACCATGACTTATTTTTGTGTTCTGTTTTGTGCTTTGTAGGAAAATTCAATTATAGACAGGCTTGTTTCTGATAGAAGCAAGGAGCCAAACTCCTGAATTTTTGTCTCTGATCTGTGTCTGTGAGACTTTTGTTGTGTGTAAGGTGTTCATTGAAGGAGTTGATATCTTATTCTGCAGCAAAATAGAACTTTTCCTGTTAATGCTACTGCTCTGACTTAACTTTCTGCAACTGTTTTGTATTCAGAAACAATCATATATGTGTGTATATATATATTTTTATATATATATATATATATATATATATATATATAAAACCATGATTATATAGGGGGGTTAACCATAACTTTTTGATGTATGCACTTAAGCTGCTTTCATAAATTTTTTTGTAGTGAGTCTATACAAGGGTCTGGCCCTGGAGTTAGGTGTGGGAAGGTAAAATCTGAATGTGGTTTCCATCACCTCTCAGCTCAAATGTTCCTCAGTTTGAAAGTTCTCTTAAACTGCACTGCAAACTGCAAAAGGTGCTTGTTATTTTGCTGCAGTAATTTCAGGCTAATAGTGAGTGATTAGCAGCATAACATTACTGATGTTGATTAGGCACTGCACTTGTATTTTTCTCAGTTTTCAGGGAAACATTAGTTACATTTGCATCTCTTTTGCTAAATGAGATAGGAAAGGAGTTCCATGAATTTATTTCCACAACACCATGGCAGAGTTAAGATCCTTTAAATAGCAAGGCAACCCATTAGACACGAAGGGTTTTGAAAATAATTATACCCATTTTAATGAGGGGGAAACACTTTGCTGTCAATGCACCACTCTTCTGCTATGTGGTGTGTTTATAAACAGCTTTTTAATTTCCCGGCAGTGGGAGGAGCTCACACCTTCAGTGTGGACTCACTGGGGTTGGGTTATTCCAATTAAAAGGATAAATGGGAAATTTGGGTTTAAGTAGACTTAGAACTCTCTCCTTTTTAGCACATTTTTTGGTCAGAGAATGAGGTCTGCTAACACTCTACCTTGAAGAGGCACATCAAAAAGATGTCAGGAATGGCAGTAAAGCTGTGATTTTAATGAAAGGGGCTGTAATTTCATCATCAATGATGGAAGGTGTGGTTGACACCATTTTCCTGCTGTTTGAGGGACGTAATGCATTTAGTGAATAAAAGGAATTCATAATAAAGAAAATATTGTGCACACACTATAATTCAGCCTGAAAAGCTCTATTTACTCAATTGGAGGCAAGCTTTTCATAAAACAGATGCATAATTTATGTCACTTTTTTTGCTGCTAGCTGTTTAAATGCCTTCTGGTATCCCATAGCCCTTCTCAGATGACTATTTACAGTTTTATACAGAAAGAGATTAAATGCCTCATTGAAGGTCACACAGGAAAACAAACAGACCCAGGAATTAAGCAGAGGTCTGTAATAATTATCTCATTTTATATTTACTTAACACAATTTCCTGGNGGAAAATGCAACAGGAACATCCTGGGAAAAGCAACAGGAACACCCTGTTAAAAACAATATGAACATCCTGGAAAATGCGACATGAACATCCTGGAAAAAGCAACATGAACATTCTGGAAAAGCAACATGAACATCCTGGAAAATGCAACATGAATATCCTGGAAAATGCAACATGAACATTCTGGAAAAGCAACATGAGCATCCTGGAAAAAGCAACATAAATATCCTGTGGAAGAAGCGAATGAACACCCTGTTAAAAGCAGGCTGCAAACTCTTCAAGGCTTCCAAGGAAAGGTGCAAGATATGTTCCACTCCTTTGATATGAGGCTGGCTTCCAATTCTCTATGTGCATTTTAAAAAAGTGATTTTGAAAGCTCTCCCTGAGAGAGTGGCACACAATCACTCCCAGACACTCCTGGGTTTCCACTGGGTTACACTTTGAGATCCTGAAAGGAGCTAAAAGTGCTTTGGGTTGCAAACATTCCTGCCATTACTGCAGCTGATGCATTAAAGGGAAACAGATTTGTTCACATCCAGACTTAATGCAGGTTTTTCCTGAAGAGTGTCCCCCACATGACCCCATGTAAGAGTTCTCTTTTCCCATCATGGGATCTAAAAGCAGAGCTGAGTTTTCTGATGGAAAAAAAAAATATAGAAAAAGTTTTCTATTCTTCATTTCAGCCATGGCTTCTTTTCCTCTCAGGTTTTTGACCGGAGCTTTGCCTCTGCCTTGCTCTGTGTTTGGCTTGATGAGCTCCATGCTCTCCTCCTCATATCTGAAATATTTTTTTTTCCTAACAAAGCAACAGTGTGAATAGTTCTAGGATTTCTGCCAAAAGTAACTTCCAGCTGCCTAAATAAATCAGGAAGTGTTTCTACCTTTCTCAAAGCTGAAGTTCCCAGCTTCCTCAGAGCACAAATTGCATTTCTGGATGTCCACAAGGCACTTAAAACCTTAAAATGTCCCTTCACAGACAAATCTCACTTCTTGTTTGCTCTGAATAAGTGTGGTAGCTTTACAAGAGACCAGACAAAATGGATTTTGTTCATCTAATCTCCTTATAGAACAAAGAGGAAAGATCCAGAGAATACTTCCTAATTGTACATATTATAAATGAGCAGCCACTGTGAAAATTGGCTTTTAGCTGAATAAAAACCTGACTTTCCTGTTTTTAACGTGGCCACGAGAGACAATCTCTGCTGAGGTTTCCAGTACTCAGTATTATTATTTTAATTTCAAACCAAAATTACTGAAAATCTGTAGATTTATACAATACCCAAGATTTTACCTCAGTGTGTTGTCACTTTCCAGCTATTCTGTAAACTCCCATATTTTTTCATGCAGTAATTGCATCCACCACCAAATTGGTGGTTTCCAAATGACATGTTCTGTTCCTGCACCATGGACAATGCAGCCTGAAAGTTCTTCAGTGCATCAGGCATTGAAAATTTCTTCCCTTAGACCAGCCTTGTCTGTGCTCACTCTGCCTCATCCCTGTGCCTCTCATGCAGCAGCAAAAATAGAGCAAAGCATGAACTGGCAGGAAAACTCAGGCACTGCCCCCTTTAATGCAATTCTTGCATTAAAAAACACAAGGCAAATGGAGTGAATGGCAAGAAAACAATTTAACATCTCTGTTACCCAGTGCAGGGCTGTCCGTTTCAAAATCTGAAATAATTTTTTACCCATCAGAAGAATCTCCCCATGCTGAAAGTCCTTTTACTGAGGCATGTGTAATCCTACTCTGGAAATATCGACCTGATCCCTTGTGTTTCTGCCCACAGCAATTTTTTACATGATTTTCATTGCTTCTAACCTGAAAGTCTAATACCTGGTACAGGTTTCTCATGACTAAAATTGCCTCAAAAAAGACTTTTAATGGAGCCTTTCCTTTATGCTACCACAGCTCCCATGTGTGTCTGTTCCTCTGTGACTGCTCTGGCTCCTGTGTTTTCTACCCAAACCTCTCCCTTTAATTTCTGGTGGGAAACCACCACTAAGAATATACAGCATTTTGTAGCAGAAATTCCTGGTCTCTTTTGATGTTATTTCATTGTCTTTGGCTTTGTGGCTGCCATCAAGCTGGGCTCTGACCTTTGAAACATTGACTCTGGTGACAGATCTGGGAGATCTACACAGCTCCCTTAAGAAATCTGCTTTATTTTCATAAAATTAGTAAGGTTCTGTCCATGAATCAACATTTCCAGCTCATGTGGATATGTTGGTCAGGATTAGGCAGAAAATAACTATTTCCCTGAATGTTTATGTTTGGAGTGCATGGCTGCTAGCAGAATATTTTCATGAGTTTTAAAACAAAACCTTCTTTGTTGTGTTTGGAATTTTGATGTTTTGGCAGGGAAGACAGGAAACAGAGAGCAGGGAGCATTGTTGTTATGCTGTATAAGCTTCAGGAATTTTTTATTCCTCTCTAATCACTTGAGGCATGTTCTGCCCTGGTATCATGAGGTCTGTTTTCCCTCAGACTGGACACTTGTCTCAGTGGTTTGTGGATGCAGATAAAGGATGTGGAGTGGCTGAAAATCCCTGCAGGTTATGCTTGAATGGTTTATCCAGAGTGTAAAGCAGGCACAGGAGGTGTGCTCTGCTCTGCTGTGTGTAAGAACAGTTTGGAAAGCAAAAAAGTCATCCCAATTTAGACACATTTCACCAAAAAGTCGTGCAGAAGAGCTTGTCAAAACAGACAGCTTCCTACAGCAGAGTATTTTATCTGTAATTCCATGTGCTCAGGGCACCCCAGGCAGGATTATGGTCTGTGATACAAAATGCAGATATGAATTACACCATGAGCTCCACCACAGCCTGCCCAGGGCGCTGAGGACAGGCTCCTCTCTGAATTAATCTCTGTTTTGTGATTTGTACCAAAGCACTTGTATCAAATCTCTCTGTGGTTCACTTTGTGTGGTGGCTACCATTGGAGTAGCTGGCTGGGGTTGGTGATTACCCTCAGTGGAATTAGGATTTTTCAGCTTTGTCTTTGGGGTTGCACTTGTGAATCCTTCACTGGTGCCAGCTGTGTGCTGCCAAGGAGAAGTGGGCTATAAATCTGCCTTTTTGGCTTCTAATGGGAATTTCTTTTGAGGGGCCTTCTCAGATGGGATAATGAGGCGTTTGTTCCGTAGATTTTATGTTTTAAAACACCACAAAACTGTTTTCATGCAACAGTTACACTCTGAAATCCTATTGAGAGTAAATGAGCTGTAAGAGAAGAGCACAGTCCTAGAGCATGACAACTGCATTGTACCTCTCCTACTCACCAAAGAAATGCTTTTAATAATTGTGAAACGTGGCATTTATGCCACTGGAACCTGCAGTGAAATACAGCAATGCTTCCATGCTCACAGAAAAGGAAATTTTCTGAAGCTGGAGTGAAATTTTCTTTCCATTCTGTCCCTGTTAGGGACAACTTGTAGACAGTTTTAATTTAATATGTTGTGGTCCAGGTTTTTGTTAAATAGCTTAGAAGTAAAGGCTGTATTAAAAGACAATGGCTGTGAAATAACATCAAAAGAGACCACAAATTTCTGCTACAAAATGCTCTATTCTTAGTGGTGACACTAAAAATCAAATATTTTGATATACAAAGAAGTACAGAATTATCACAGCAAGACTTGAGGCTGCGAGTGGAAATTATATCCTTAACTGGTGTAAGGAAAACTGTATGAAGTGCTTTGTGTTTGTTACTGTCAATAACACGAGAGGTAAAAAAGAAAAATAGAGCTATTTGCAGAGATTATAAATCCACTATTGGATAAACAAGTACCTTACCTTTTTCATCAGGTGTTCAGAGGTTTTAAATGAAAGAAAGCTTGAAAGATCCTGCTGCTACACCTGAAGAAATGGGCTAAATTCACAAAAGCCCAAGACAAATCATAGAAAACTGTTTTAGAGAGATGAACCACTTTACATATTATTTTAAAGTTGATTGCTTATCTGCCTCCTCGATTTATATATAAGGTAGGAATTTTTGGGGTATTTTGTTTCTTATCTGAAATAACCACTCTGTCAAAGGTGTGCTCTAGCATTGACCAACCCTTTATAAAAGGTGTCTTTACTCAGCCTTAGTGCTGCTCACTCTCACCCATCTGAAAAGCACAGGGGAAAAAAAAATTACTTCAAGATTATCTTCATTTTTATTCCTGGACTTAGCATTAAAAAAATCCACAGCCCCTCCAGGGAATTCAAACAATTTTGACCTATCCTCAAAACAAATCTCATATTCAGTTGAATCAGCCCCTTGCATATTAGGTTAAAGTCCCATCCCTTCAAAGCAGGAGATAACTATCATTATTATTATTATTATTTTTCTGTCTGTCATGCAATATTGCTGTGTTTGGAAAGCTGCATTCTGTCCAGGGGAAAGGGAAATAAAAAACAGACCAATGAGCTACTTTGCTGCATGTGCAGGATAATGTGGAGAATTAGGAGCAGTTTCTGGTTTTCTTTTTTGTGCCCTCCTGTCCCAAATGTGTGAGAAAATGTGTTGCAACAGAAGGAGCAGTATTGTTTCCTCTCGTTGCAGGGAACCTTCAAACTGTAATAATATCTGTCAGTATGGTATCTTTTCAGTATTATTCAAACTGCAATAATATCTTTCTTCATCTTGAGTTGGGAAGCCTCGAAACCATTTCTGCAGCATTTTGAAACACAACTCTTAGACAGATCTTTAGATTTTTTGATTAGCAGGTTCATGCACAGCAGATTAATTGAGAAATGGTTGGATGTTGTCTTTAGGACACAGGCAATTGAATGTGCAGCAGATAAACCTAAAATGTCTGCAAAGGCAGTCTTTATAAATGCTTCTTTTATATTTTTATTCATTTCGATGGCTAAAATGCACCTAAGCCAACCAATCCTTGTATCAAATAAATTCATTTCTATTCAGCTCCAAATTTCATTTTATGTTTCCCTATTGAAATTCAGGTCTTTGCACGTTGTGACCTTTTCAAGAAGGGCTGCCTCATTGTGAATTGTGAGTGCATTAGGAAGGTAAACACACTCAGTGCTTGTTATTCAATGAGTTTGGATTTAGCAAGTCATTGTCAATAGGTTAATCCTTTTGTACAGACAGTCTCTTTGGCTAAGAGGCATCTTAAACAAATAAAGGTTTTACCAAAATGCTAATTTTTCACTCTTCCTGTCAACTGTCAAAGAACAAACCTCAGCGGAGGTCTTAAAATTGGTTATTTCTAGTTTATATTCCCTTCATGTCAGCACGGTTTGAAAAAGAACTTCTGTATACAGAAGCCTAATCACAGGCTATTTGTTACTCTGCTCGAGAAATCATTAAAACCCAGGATTTTCTTGGAGTGTTTTATGAGGATGAGGGAAGGGATAAGTTTATCTGGGTTCGACAAATATTTATAAATACCATGAATAAAAAGGACACCGAATTCAGCAGCAGATTGGGGAGGCACTTAAAAAGAAAATAACGTATCCCCGATCTGATTAAAAGTCAAGTGTCTCTTGAACTGCATTTCACAATGTTTGCCAAGTGGATATATTTCTGACTATTGGTTAAAATGTGAAAGTGGAAATTAGGGATTCTGAGAGAGAATTGCAATAAACCAGCTCCTTGCATGAGTTATGTGGGCAGAAGTTCAGCAGTAAATAAGGTGAGGCTGTATGTAAGAGTTTTATTTCACTGGTTAGTGTAAGTGCTCTCACTGCTTCACAGGCTTCCCACAGATCCTGGATTTCTGTTCATTTCTGCACCAGAAATGACAGACAACAGGACTGCCAAGGGAAATGTCCATCCACACAAGCTGGAATTAGGGGAGCCAACTGGCATTTGTATTTCAACAATACAATCTCTATTGTTGAAATAGAGATGCCTGAAATTAAAGTTTCCTGGACTTTCAGCAATCCACTGAAACACAACCCGAGCTCTGGAGTCAGAGCCACCAAAATTACAATAAAGACACTTTCCTGGATCTTTCTGGGTGTTCCTCACCATGAGCTGTATCCAGGTGATGCCCCCTAAATGTGAACATTTCCTCTTCACTTTCAGGGTTTATAGCCTGAAATTTCCAACACCCCACACCCATTTTTCCTCTTTTACATTGAGGACATTCATCTTGTCCAGAAAAGGAGTGAGTTTTCTAGATTTCCTTACATGAAAACAGGGTTTTTTTCACATTGAGTTCTTATCTGATCCTTGGTTGTGCATTACACCTCCCGTTTTACCCAGTGTACTTCAACAGCCAAAGAGAGCTCCCTCCTTAAGATCTGCAGTTCTTATAAATTGTATCTAAATCTTTAATGTGTTTGTCATAAAATATGTATTTATTGTGAGGTTTATGACTAACAGTGCTTCATTAAGATATAGAAGGTGTTAGAATTACACACATTATCTGATCAACAAAACAAAGAGCAGTTCCTGAGCTGCTTCAGCAAAGTCCTGTGAGTTGAACCGAGCTGGAACAAAGTCAGGTGACATTTGCTGCAGGTGTGATCTATTGCTTTGTCTGCTCTCAGTCCTCATGATTTATGTTTGTTCTGGAGCTGTTCTTGCCCCGATTGACATTTATATATCATCTTTTAATATCCTTCATATCCACATGCACATTTAATTTTTTATTAAATAATCAGGACTTCCTAGAGTGTGGCTGGCTGAATGCTAAATGAGTGACTAATTTTGGGGGAGAATCATGTCAGTGGAGCTGGAGCCAGCCTGTACCTGTCCAAAAGTCAAAGTGAACACCTGAAATTGTGTGGCAGAGTTTGGGCCAGTTAATGAGAATGGCCAAGAAGGTGCTGATGCTTCTGGGAATAAAAACATGCTGCATTTTGTGCCTAAAAACATTTTTGCGTGCCAATTTAAAGATGGGATCTGGGCATGCTATGTTTACCCAAAGAACTTTTGGTCTTTGGGATATAAAGCATATGCTAAATAGCATAGATTGAAAGCTGCTTGTTCCATTGTGAGAGGAAATATGGGTTTAAAAAAAAAAAAACCACAACCCAAACTTTTCAAACCTGGTCTCTAAGCAGTCCAAATTAATGTGCAATGTTCTCCTTTTATAAAGTCTTGAAAAATGCTTAGCTTTCATCAGAAGAGAATACAGTAAAGGAAAAAATGCTCTAAAAGTTCTGAAACACCCTGGTTCAGCTCCCATCCCTAGTCAAAGTTCTGCTTGCTGCATGTGCAGAATTTCCAGGACTGGTTTAAGCTGTAATCTGACTTGTTTTGGCCACAATGAAGATGTGACAGTGTGAGCATCATCAGCTCCAGGCTGCTTCAGTCTGTGCTTGACACTGCTCCTCTAATTCCACATCACCACATGAAACTCCACACACGAGTCACATTGAGCCACTTGCAACACTCATAAACTGATATTGGAATTACAATATATATATATCTACAACAGGAAAAAATGCTCTAAAAGTTCTGAAACACCCTGGTTCAGCTCCCATCCCTAGTCAAAGTTCTGCTTGCTGCATGTGCAGAATTTCCAGGATTGGTTTAAGCTCTAACCTGACTTGTTTTAGCCACAATAAAAACGTGGCAGTGTGAGCATCATCACCCCCAGGGCTGCTTCAGTCTGTGCTCGAGGCTCCTGTTGTGTTCAGGGCTGCTCTTGCTGCATCTTCACAGTTAATCCAATCTAACTTGCATATTTCTGTCTGGTGACAAGTGTCCTGAAAGTACTGGAATCCTACCAACAACTTAAAAATAATCTCAAGCTAGCAAATGAAAAATTATTCTTTAAAGTGAAGTATACTTTGATCCTCCTCAGGTAGAGCCCATATGTCACAGGCAGGATATATCTGAATCTGGAATATTTTTACAGGTGTTTCTGTTGATCTGTGAAAGGATAGATTTAGAAATGCAAAGAGTCAAGCTGAGAAATATCTTCATTTCTATCTTTCAAAATTATGTGGGGATACAAGAGGGTCTTCTAACTTGAAATCTAAGGTAATTGGGATATCAGGAAATCGTACAAGATTTAAACTTGGCCCCAAGTTAATTTTTATTTTTAGTCAATTTTTAAGACTTTGGCCAAGTTTAGGACCTGACAATTCTAGAAGGCTCAGAAAGTATTTCCCACGTGGGATTTGTCCTCTCTGCTCTCTGAGGAAAAGGATCCCTCTTTGTCTGACATTGTATTAATAGATGCCAATGTACATGATGCCAGTATTTCATGCAATATTTTTAATGCAATGTATTTAATGCTATATATTGTGTCTTTGAAGAACAGCATAGAAACAATGAGAGCAGCAAAAGGCAGCTGAGGGGCCTCTATAGAGAATTCCAGACTGGAAAAAGTCTTTTTGGTCATATTCTGTGACAAATGCATTCCTCTGTAAAATTAGGGGTTTTCTTTAACTTGTTTTACCTTCTTTTTTATTTAATTATTTCAACTGACTAGATCTGCCATGAATCACATGACAGCAGCACAACACTCACTTTATATTTTTGCTAAGGTATAAACCTCTGCCCAACACATAATTATACACTGTGGTTTTAAAATGTCAATTATATAAAAATAAAAATAAATACCAGGCAATTTTACAATTAGGTCTTTCATTAAAGACACAGTGTAACAACATCATCAGCTTTTCATTTATGGTTCTAAAAGCCATCACAGCCCAATTAATATGCTGCAATAATAACCAGTCTGCTTGTATTCTTTTCCTTTCCCTGTGCTTTCCAATCTCTTTTTTCAGCCAGTGATCTCAAGCACTGCCATATGCAGATTCCTGCCCATGACAGGATTTTACATGTGCCATAAATCATGTGCCAGCTTTGTGGAATCACTTAACTCTTCCCAGTGAGTGTCAGTGAAGTTCTAAAGGCATTTGGGGAGAATTGGGATTAAAGCCAAACAACTGCATGATGATATCCAATGTTTTATCCTGGAATGGGCTGTGTTCAGCCTGTCCTAAAGTATTTTGAGAGAATTTGGATTAAAACCAGACAGCTCCATGGTTATGTCCAATGTTTTATCCTGGGGGTGTCTGTGCTCAGCCTGTCCTAAGGTAGTTTGGGAGAATTTGGATCAAAGCCAAACAACTGCACCCTGATATCCAATATTTTATCCCGGGGTGTGCTGTGCTCATCCTGTCCTGTCAAATAAGAATATTCTGCTTGGCCTTTACTCTCCAAGCCCTGAAAAAGCAGAATAAACTGAAGTAGATGAGGCTTTTTTCATGTGGTTAAAGTTCAGCCAGGAAAGAGTAATTAAAACAATTGAGAAGCGTTTTAATGATGATCTAAGTCCAGAAGGGAAACTTGATATCCTTCCATTTTAGCCATGAATTCAAGCATTTAATGATCCCTGCAGGGAGAAATGCATCTGAAACAAAAAAAAAAAAAATTGACTCTCTCCTTAAACAGCTGTGCAGACCCAGGGGTGTTGTGTCTCTGGGATGGACAGGAAAGGAAAGGAGCAGGACAGAGCTGGGGCCTGCAGCCCACCCAGGCAGCTTTCCTGCACCTGAGAAAATAAAATATTTAACCCCTTAGAGCTGCTGACAAAGATGTTCTTGACTTGCTAAGAAGTGATGGAAATATTTGGAAATATTTGTGTTCCTTCCCCCATCCTCTTTGGTTCTTTAGTGTAAGAGATCATTTAACTCTAAATGAATAAATTGTCTTTTATGAAACTCAATATTTTAGGAAGTCGGATGATAAACAGCATCACCATAAAGAATTTCGTTTCTGATTTATGAGAGCAAGAGAGTTTTCAGCTGGCAAGAGGCTCATGCTGCAGAGATTAAATCAATCTTCATTACGGTTGCAAGGAAAAATGTTACAACAATAATAAATCTGGACGTCCAGGAGAGATATTTCCTATGTAAATGTTTGCTAAATCAAGATGGAAATAAACCCCAAAAGGTGGAGGACAGCTCCAGTGAAAGCTGATGTTTTATCCAAGTCATTCCTGGTCATCACTGTGTCAATATCTTACAGTGCATTTCCTTGGTGAACACTGGAAAGCAGAAGATTTTCCTGTTGAATATTCTGACAGAGGATCCCGGAATCTTTGGTCAGTGGGGAGAGTTTCTGAGCAGATATTTAGTGAGATTCATCCCTCTGAGCTCTCTAATCCCTCAGAGAGGGCAGGGCAGGGCAGGGTGAGAGGGCTGGGTTGTCCAGCAGCATTTCCAGCAGTGCTAAGAGGCCTCTGGAGAGATGACTTTTGCCTCCTTAAAACGCAGCTGATGTGTTCTCACCAATCTGGTGACATCCATGCCCTCAGCAAGACTAACAAGGTTTGCCAGACCTGCTGCAAGGTACAAACACCCTGTCAGAACTCCGCCAGGCTGGGGGTGGTGTCAAGTGCAGATGTGAAGGAGCTTTCCTAAAATCAGTCACAGTTAATTTGGTGTTCTTAACTTGTTTCTGATATCTGTGCTGAGAGGCGTGTCACTCTTCCACCCTGCAGCCTTTTCAAGGTGATTTGGACTGTTAAAAAGATGAGGCATAAGAGAGGTGCTTAATTATAGGTAAGTGTGTGAATGAAGTGTGATATAAAGTAATGGAGTTAATAAAAGGCTGGTGGCTAACACAATAATAATGGCAATGTGAGTTTGTGATCCATAGCCAGCAGACTTCAGATATGGTTGATAAAGATCCTAAATTAGCTTTCTAATTAATTGTTTGGAAACAAAATATTTTCATTTTGCTCTCCCCACTCCTTTTGCTTGATTGCCACACTTCCATTTCAATTCCACCTTTCCACTTTCCTGCTCTAATTCGTCTTTGCAATAATTGCTTCTGCTTCTTTTCATCTTGCCTCTCCTCTGTAATTCCACACTGCAGCTGGTCCTCAGCACCACACACATTGTTGCTTTGATTTTTCAGCCTTCTGGTTGTTTTTTATTCTACTAAAACTTCCTTAGGTATTGTAAAATAAACAAAGACTGATGTTTGGTAAATAATGCATTCTTTTTTAGGGGGAAAGACAAATTGATGGACTTTCAAGTTGACTACCAGAGTCAGAGGGGTGTTCCTCTCGTTTCTCAATCTTTAACTAAATTCCAAAAAACATATAAGTTAAAATTTCTAAATAAACTTCTCTTTTCCTTTTCATCTCACCTCCTGCCGGGTGAGTGTGGTTCTTTTCGTGTCCTCTTATGACAGCACACAGTGCAGCCCCTTTTATAAAAACTGCCACCACTCCCCAGTGCTGTCAGTCATTAGGCACTGTTCTTAACTGGGTATCAGCTTCTCCAATTATCCCCACACCATCTGCTTGTTGAATGTTCTTCCTAGTTCATGTTTTTGGTTCTGTTCAGTTTATCCCTTAAACTGAGACATTCTGCAAGAGTGACATTATTCTCTTGCTGGGATATTATGGGAGTTATTTTTTTCCCCCTACCTGTTAGTTTAGTTTCTTAATTAGTCCCCAGCACTGATGCTGTGACTGTTGGTCCAGCAAAGCAGGCTCTGTCTGCTGTGTCATTCCAGAAGACAAAATTCATTTGTTTTACATGGAAGGGCCAAATATTTTTTGCAGGTCTAAAAATGTACTTTGTTTGAATCATATCTATTCTGCAGATTTTAACAAACTTACCCTGCCTGTAGGTGATGTGCAGGTACCACTGGGTTTCCTGAACTTTCACTGTTCCTTGTCTTGTTACTGGTAATTCTGAGATGTAAAAACGAGTTTTTCCTAATTTCTCCATCTCTTTAAAATCACGTCATCTCTGATCACTTTTCTTAAATTTTCTGATAGTGAAATTCAATCAATATTTCCTCATTTTAAGAAAATTATTTCATTAAGGATTTACAAAATCCTTTTCTTTCCTTTCCTTTCCTCCTAAAAATGTTTTAGATGTAATCTCACTTTCCCAGGAAAATACTTTAATATCTCCCAGTAACAAACATCATTAATCTCCTGATTTTATAAACTTTGTTGGAGCTGAGGGTCCAAGTTCCTTTTAGAGAGAGGATTCAGTGATATCTGGCCATGAGGAGACTCCTTGGTGGATGTGCAGTCAGAAGTCACTGAACAGGTTAATTGTCTGTACTTATCTTTTAAAGCAAAGATATAATGGTTAGGAAAAACACTTTTATACCACTTAATTCTTGACAAAGGTGATGGAGCTTTTAGTTTTCAGATGTACTCGGGTCATGAAACTTTATGGCCCAACAAAATTGAAGTGTCACATCTAGTAATTGTCTTGTTTATTTTTATCTCTGAGAACTGTAAACATTTGAAGTCTATGTAAATTAGAAAATATTATAAAACCAAGGGCTTTAACTTTTTTCTTACATCTGGAGATACTCCAAACTCTAAAAACTCATTCCTCATTTCAAGATAAAAATAGGCTTGGTACCAATTGCCATTTCACTTGTTATTCCTGATATGTTGCTAAATTTGATTATAGATAGAAGGTTGCTATTACTGCACTGTTCTTTCCTTGAAAGGTGAGTTCTGTTATGAAGTAATTCTTATGATAGACATCCAATTTTCCTCTTGGAAAGTGATTTGAGGCAGAGGTGATTTGGTGCTCCCCCCTGGCTGTCGGGGTTTAACCCCAGTGGCCACTCAGCCCTCCCTCACTCCCCACTGGTGGGGTGAGGGAGAATTGAAGGGTAAAAGTGAGGGAACTCATCTGTTGAGATAAAAGCAGTTTAATAAATGAAGTAAAAGTCAGGCCAGCAAAGCAAACCAAGGAATTCATCCCCCACTTCCTCAGGACAGGCAGGGGCTCAGCACCCCCAGGACAGCAGGAATAACAGTGACTTGGGCAGATAAACACACTGCAAGTGTCCCCCTGCCTCCTCCTCCTCCTCCTCCTGCAGCTGCACTGCTGAGCATGCTGTGGGACATCCCTGACACCATTTGGGGTCAGCTGTGCTGGCTGTGTCCCCTCCCAGCTGCTCCTTCACCCCCACCCTGCTCACACTTGGGAGAGGAGCAGAGAAGGTTTGGCTGTGCCAGCCCTGCCCAGGACTAACAGAGCATCTCTGAGTTATCAACAGGTCACCTCTGAGCTATCAGCAAAGCCCCTCTGAGTTATCAACACAGTCCAGGTCACCTCTGAGTTATCAACAGAGCCCCTCTGAATTATCAACTGAGCCCCTCTGAGTTATCAGCACAGGTCAGGTCAGGTCACCTCTGAGTTACCAACACAGGTCAGTTCATNTCAGGTCAGGTCACCTCTGAGTTACCAAAACTGTTCACCTCACCTCTGAGTTACCAACACAGGTCAGTTCATCTCTGAGTTATCAGCACAGGTCACCTCTGAGTTACCAACAGAGCCTCTCTGAGTTACCAAAACTGCTCACCTCACCCCTGAGTTACCAACACAGGTCAGTTCATCTCTGAGTTACCCACCCAGCTTTCATGAGAACCCAAAGCACAGCCCTGTGCCAGCTGCTGTGAGCCCCCACCCAGCACTCCTGGGATGAACAGTGTGTGTAGTGCTGGAGTGTTGAGGGGCAGCAATGAGCTGAAATGTTGGCCAGTCATTATTGTCTCAATGCAATTCCCTGTTGCTAATACACTTAAGGAACTAAAATGTGGGATAATGCACTTTATTATGTTTTCTAACATCAATTATTTGCTACCTTGCAGGGTGGTTTTCCCACATTGCTATGCTAATTCATCTGCCAAGCCAAGGGTTAAATACCAGAGTACTTCCAATGAAATTAGACAAATTAACTTAGCAACTAATTGGCTGTGTGCTGGAAGGAGCAAGCTGAAATAGCCTTCCCTTTTTTAGTCAAGAACATGAGAAAATCGTGTGTTTTAAGAAAAGCTGTTGGATATAAAAGGATGAGCCTCAAACACTTGCAACCTACATTTTCTTCAAAGAATAATTTGCATGGAGACAATGTAAATTCACAGTTTATCCTCCAGTTTTGATCTGGTGACAGGTACCAGAAATGTCTTGTCTACAGCAGCTCTGGCCTTTTAAGTGCCAGCATTTGGCAATGCTGTTTATATCAGGTGCACATGTGTCAGAATATCCTGAAGGCTTTTGACTTATTTTAACTTTTTAATTCATTCTAAAAGCAGTTCTCTGTTTTTTAATTTTTTTTTTAGGATTTTGGCAGAACCAGTTTTCTTTGAATTATTATAGAACAAACAGTTAGTGGCAGGTAAATTATTCAGAAGAAATTAAGTAGTACCAGAGAATTCAAAAAGACCTTTTGGCTTTCTTTGTTGTAAATTTGCAAAAGTAATACAGCTGTAGGATTAGAAATGAAATTTGAATAGTAATACATTATTTACTCTCCTGCTGTCTGATGAAACTTTTTCTTTGTATCTCTTCCTAAGACTTTCTCACAGCCAATTAGTTCATTCAAAAAAAAGTAGAGATTTTTTTCATTTTTAAAAAACAAAAAAGAGAGAGGAAAAATGAGACACAATATTTAAATCAAAAAGGTGTGAAGTCAAGAACTGATTTTGGCTTACAATTTTATTTTTCACTGAATATATTTTCTTTCATTTTCTCAGTGCATCGTAGTGTAAATCATTCTCCATACTCCTCTGCCTAGAAAGTTTAATAATAAAAATCATTCAGAAAGAATCAGAATGCTGAATGAAAAAGTGAAGATTATTTTCCAGCTTCTCCCTGTCCCTCCCAGCTTTCCATTTAAAGCTAAAACAAGTCTTCCAGGTGTTCTAAATTATTTCCTTTTTCCAAACCCAGATTTTTCAGCAGCACCAGTGCCTTGGCTCTTCTTCCAGCCCGTTCTGGATGCAGCTTTAACCTGCACAGAGCTGATGATCAACTCCTGACCCCTGTGATTCTCCCCACAGGCTTCCCAGACCTCAAACAGGTCAGGCAGGTCAGGATTTGCCTCGTTCTTGGAGAACACTTCAGGAATTCTTCAGGACACTCATTTTGGGCTGCAGAAGTCACAGCCAAGGCCAGGCTAAGAGAGGAGTCCAGCCTTGCAGCCTCTGTGATGGTGTCTCTGCTCACATGGGATTTTTGGGGGCAGGCAGGTGTCCCCATCCACATACTCCAAACTAAAAACTCATTTCTCATTTCAAGATAAAAGTAGGCTTGGTATTGATTGCCATTTCACTTGTAATTCCTGATACGTTGCTAAATTTGATTATAGATTGAAGGTTAATATTATTGCATTGTTCTTCCCTTGAAAGGAAAAGAATTCCTTTGCTATTGTTCTTTCCCTGAAAGGTGCATTCCTGACCTGAGTGTGCTGAACCCCAGTGGGTTTTGTTGAGTTGGTGCTGCTGTAAAGCACCAGCCACACCTTTAAAAGGCAGAAAATCAGAGTGTGGTGTCCCAGAGCCCTCTCAGGGAGATCACACCTCCCCTGAGCTCAGCCAGGGAGGAAACTGCTGCCAGATGATGCTGTTTTACACCACCACGACACAGACTCTGAGATTCAGAAGGCTGAAAATGACTCCTTCATTTTTGGGATGTGTCTCCCTTTTATACTATTCTACACAGACCAATTGGATTGGTGACACAAAGACAAACCTCTTCACTCACACTGGTCAGAGCAGAGGCACATCAAGAAGTTCCTCCTAGGAAAAGGAATGAATAACAAAGGTACAGTTACAGAAACATTTCTCCTGTTTACAGAAAATTCCCTGGGAAAGGAATTTCAGAAAACCAGAATACCTCAGGCACAGAACCAGGGCTACAGGCAGAAGGTTTCTGCTGCAGGTACAGCAGATGGAATTGGAATTGTGAGTGTGTGATTTTCATGAAACAGAAAAGTGGTTTGGGTTGATAAGGGACTCTTTAGTGGCTGCAGTGTTGGCACCTTATTATTTATTATACTTCTACTTTTGATACTGTTTATACTTTATTACTGTTATTACATTTAGATCTTAGCCCTGCCCTGATAAGGCACGGGGAGTTGCCAACACCCTGTGTGTAATTAGTGTGTAATTAGTGTGCAATTAGTCCTCAATTGCCTTTGCAAGTGTGACCAGAGCATTTTTCCCCACACCAGCCTGACTCCCCTGGCTCTGAGGCACGTGGATCTCGCATTTCAGCTAAAATAAAAGAGCTCTGAGTAAACAGCTCCTCGCCCCACCATCAGCCCAGGAGGAGCAGCAGCTCTCCCTGCAGCAGGGAGCACTTGAGGCAGGAATTCCCGAGGCACAAAACGATGTGGAAAGTGTTGGTTCTCCTGGATGCTCTCCCAGAGTGATCAAGAGCCTTTCCTTTGGTGAATACGTTTGCTCACTCCCTTCTGGAGAGTCGCCCTTCATTTATTCTTTCCCTTTGGAAGTACTTTGGAGTGCAAATTACTGCTATCAGGAGCCCTGAACTGAGAGGCTATTATTCTCCATGCTCAGATTAAATTAATTTTGAACAGTTTAATGCAGCATGTCCGAGCTGCGAGTCCAAGTGGTGTCAAATCTATTTCTCTGCTTTTTTAAGCTGCACCTTCAAGGGCAGTGTGATTCATGGTAAATGTGTTCTTCTAATGTCTTTTGCTAGGCATTATTATTTTCTTTCATTTGCAAGTCATGAGGATAAAATGTTAACTATTTTCTTCCTTAAATTATATGAAGAATGCACAATTTTATTCCAGCCACTTTTCTCCCCCCCAAGATTTTTATATTTGCTTCCTGTGCGTGAAAAAAAAAAGGAAAAATAGTCAAAATTAAAACAAGAAATTCTTTTTTAAAGGGTCTAAAAGGGAAAAAAGGAGTCACTATAGGATCCTGCAACATCCTCATTGCGTTAGCAAGGAATTATCTTTATCTAATTAATAAAATTAAGGAGTTTTTAACGATTGGCTACAGAACTCTGGTTTTGTTTTTGCCAAGGTGCAGAAACAAAGCATGAGATAAATCTTTTCAATCTTTATTTTCCAAGCTGAAGCATCCAGCTCTGCAGTGCTGTGATTGCCAAGGTGTCATTGAAGGTGCTGATGGAGATTCCCCCCAGGTTTCTGAACCCTAAATAGTCCAGGGAGTGGCAATCAGGTTTGCACTGTGTGGGATTTGTGATGCTGAGGGTTCCTCCCTGTGAAAGGGGCCTGATGGCCAAATCCATTCACAAATCCAGGTTTTCAGAGCCATTCCCTGGCTCAGCAGTTGCCATTCCTGTTTCTTGTTCTGCACTCTGGGATATTGTTGTATTCTGATCTTTAGGTGGTTCCAGTTCTGCCTGATGTACTGAATATCACACTGGCATATGGTGTCCCTGTTTTAACTCCATCTCGTATGTCAGGTAATTGTTGTTACTCTCATGATCATATGTGTCTTTGAAATTGGTATCACACCACTATGAAGCCTATTTGCATATTCATAAACAGCTTTTTGGCTCCTGTGTGTCCTCTCTACAAGCTGGGCTGTGTGCACAGTTAAATTTCAAACATGAGGGCAGAGTATCCACCTAGCAGCTAAAGGCACCTGTGTGGAAAAGAACAAGTCATAGTGACATCTCCTTTAGTAACTGGAAAAAAGGGAATATGGAATTCTGCCTGTTAAAAAAAGCACCTTTTTGGAGAGTGCCAAGGATGGATTTCTTCTGAAATATCCTGTTGAATTTTTATGGGCTGGAAGGTAACAACTTCCACGTTGAGCAACTGGGGCTGAAATGTAAGACAGAAAAAAATCTGTTCTGTAAGTGATACAACATAAATTGCCAAGATCTTGTCCTACATTAATTGCTTAGGAAATAGTCATTTACCTGTTCTGTACAATTAAATATATTTATTTTAACAGATGACATCACCAGTGATACAACTATCCTGGGATGCACATGATTCTGTTATTTTTGGGATGTTTATTGAGTGTCTTCATAGCCTAGCCTATAAAACCTCTATCAAGAGGTTTTTCTATTGTTTTCATTCAGTTTCACTTCAGTAAGCTGGGTTTTATCTATTCAACAGTTGGATTACATAGTCCTGTGTATATTTATACATAGAACAGAAAATATATATTTGCAGAGTTGTAGAATCCTTCAGGGGCAAAGATGAACCATGTAACAGGTGAGTGTGGCCATCATCACCATCACCACTATTCAGTGATTTCAGCCACCACATATTTTGTGTACATATCAGGGTGAATAATGTTTCCACAATACCACAATTATTCATTCCATCAGAACCTCTGTGACATCACTTTGTTTTTCTTTCCCCTCCGTTGCTGGGGTATTTCATTTATCTTGGGCTGTTTCTGAAGCAGGAGCACATCAGACAATCTTCTGTTTGCAGCTTCAGATGCACGGTGGAGCTCCTGGATAATTTGGCAGCATTAATTTGGGACATTAATTGCTCAGGCCAGGGAAGCTCTGAGGGCACCTTTGGTGCAGAGCAGAGTGATGTGATCACACCAGGGTCAGGGGGTGATGTGACATTGCCGTGGGGGATGTGCTGCTGTCAGGAAGGTCAAGGCACAGCAGACACAGAATATCCCAGCCCTGGGAGAAGTTGTTGCCCTGATTTTTCAGCCTTCTGATTGTTTTCATTCTTGCACTGGAGAGTTTTCACGCACTGTAACAAAAACAAAGAGTGATGTTTGGTGAAAACATTCCTTTCCAGGGGGAAGGACAAATTGATGGACTGCTGGTTTGACCACTGGGGTCAGAGGAGTGTTCCTCTCATCCCCCAATCCTTGACCAAATCCCAAAAACTATATAAATTGAGATTCCCAAAATAAAGCCCCTTTTCCTTTGCATCTCACATCCTGATGGGTGACTGTGGTTCTTTTCGTGTCCTCTTGCAACAGACAGTGACTGAGAATGAAACCAAGGCACCAATATCCTGGTAGGATCCTTGATATTCATAATTTTAAAGAACAGCAGAAAAATAAAACAAGGCCACAACATGAAAAATTACAGCAATGCTTATCAGGGAGAGAGATGTCAGAGGAGCAGCAGAAACTGTGACATTGATGAAGCAAAATAAGATAATGGAAAATGAGCCTGGGATTCATCCTTATTGGAGTCACTGTGAGTGATTTTCCTATTCCACCAGAAGTTTTGAAATTTACTCTTTTTTTTAGTTCTTCTATCCAGCTGGAAACCTTTTTCCACATTTAAAAGAATTTGGGCCATTTCTGACCATGACTGAGCTACACTTCCTACTCTGGAGTTCTTCCCTGCAGTAACTCCATCATCTTCTTTTTCAGGCCTTGTCTGAAAGCATAAAAACAAATGTGCCCATAGCCTGTGCTGAAATCCATGGCAGAAACCAGGCACTGGGGTAAAT
Source organism: Trochalopteron elliotii (assembly GCA_024734555.1). NCBI lineage: Eukaryota > Metazoa > Chordata > Aves > Passeriformes > Leiothrichidae > Trochalopteron > Trochalopteron elliotii. Next base: position 924,006 of record JANPWX010000480.1, on the reverse strand, counting down.
TATGGGATGGAGACAGGCTCACTTGTGTGGATATCAGGGCAGAAGGGCACTCAGACACCAGCTGCAGGGAGTGCTTGCATTTCCATGCCCCTGTATAATTCCTGTGCTGTTAATGTGGGGTGAGTCTGATTTATAGCAGCAATTTTCACAGGGCCTTGGTGAGCTCTGTGCCATTTTCAAAGGTTTGGTCTCTAGGAGCAGCATAATGAAATCACTAATATGATCAGAAATTCCCTAACAAGATAAACAGTGTTCTCATCCTTCTTGCTGTCGCTGGCAGGGCTGGAAGTGCTGGAAATGCTCTCCTCCCTCCCCAGCAGCCTGCTCCTGTCTCACAGGGGGGTGGCTTTGGCAGCTGCAGGAGCCATGTGCCAGCTCTGAGGATGGATTTTTCATGTCTCATGTGTTGGTGAGTGGGTCTGGTGCCAATCCTGAGGATGCATTTTTCATTTCTCATGTGTTGGTGAGTGGGTCTGGTGCAGGTCCGAGAATGCATTTTTCATTTTTCATGTCTCCTGTGTGGGTTTGTGTGTCTGGTGCCAAGTGTGAGGATGCGTTTTTCATTTCTCAGGTGTTGGTAAGTGAGTCTCATGCCAAGTGTGAGGATGCATTTTTCATTTCTCATGTGCTGGTGAGTGGGGCTGGTGCAGGTCTGAGGATGCATTTTTCATGTCTCATGTGTGGGTTTGTGGGTCTGATACCAAGTGTGAGAATGCATTTTTCATTTTTCATTTCTCATGTGCTGGTAAGTGGGTCTGGTGCCAAGTGTGAGAATGCATTTTGCATTTTTCATGTCTCATGTGCTGGTGAGTGGGTCTGGGGCTGGCTGTGGGAGAGCCCAGACACTCTGTTATGTACATGGGACGTGATCTGTGAGCAGTTTTTAGTCACTGTGGCATGCTCAGAGCACAGCTTTGCACAAATCCCTCCTCAGATCAACTCACAAGGTCATGTGAGAGCACTTAATCATGGAGAGAGATTGTTTCTGCTGCTCACATCTGAGCAGAAATGTGTAATTCAGTCTTTACATTCACTAATGAATGCCCCTTTGGCAGCTCACCAAAGGCTGAGGGTTTGTCCCAGCTTGAACTTGAAACCAAAAGTTATTTTGGTGCTCTGGCACAAATACCAAGAAGGCCAAAGCCCCCCAAAAATATGAAAATTACATGAGCAGAAAACAGTCATGCTGACTTAAAATGGCATGACACTGCATTGGGAACTTTGAATAATACATCCCTTCAGAGAGTGGCTGAGGGAGTCTGTGAAAATGGTGTTCCAACAGGAGTCACGATGAAATGAGTTTCAGAACATGCAGGATCTGATGGTTTAGATTGTGATTTTTGAGAGGAACACTCCTGTCTTCTAAAATATGTATTCCTGTTCCTTTCTCTGAATGATATTCAGGGCTTTTCACTAAAATCTGTTCCACTTTATCCTTGTTGAAAGTGCATAGCCCAGTCCACTCTACTTCAATTGATGACCACATTTCAGCAGTGCAGCACCCACAGAATTGCTTCATATCCAAAATTCCTAAGGGGAAAAAACTTCAAAGCATGAATAAATAAAGAACAGGTTGTGACATCCAATCTCCATTATCTTACCAACCTCAACAGCTGCTTGCAAGTGGAATTTCAGCTTGGCTGAGTGCTCTGCCCCCATTATTTTATTGTTCTACACAAATTGATGCAGACTTTGGAGAGCCAGGTTTGTACTTGACTGGAGCTCCCAGTCTCTGAAATCCCTCTGAATGAGGGAAACCTGAAATAACCAACCCTCTTGTCAGCTGCAGACCAGAGGTTGCCAATGGAATGAATCATGGTTTGCAATTTAAAGAAACAAACTCCAGCAGCTTGATCCAGCACCAGCAGAAAGTGACAGGAGAAGCTTGGCTGAAAGTTAAAAATTCTTCCAGCTGGAAAAAAAATAAGTTGCTGCTTTGTTAAAATTTCCCAAGGGAGAGTAAATCCTCTGTTGGAATTCTGGAAACCTAGATTTAAGATTTTAGTATCTAGTAATGCATGTGAGTCATGAAGGGCTTTGGGCACTGTCTGGGTCCTTGTCCTTCCTTGTCCTTCCTTGTCCTTCCTTGTCCTTCCTTGTCCTTCCTTGTCCTTCCTTGTCCTTCCTTGTCCTCCTTCTCCTCCTTCTCCTCCTTCTCCTCCTTCTCCTCGGGTTTGGTTATTTTTCTGTAATTGGTTGATGGAGCCCACGTTGCAGACTTCAGGTAGTTAATTATTTGGTTTAAAATAAAAATAATTTGGGTGGCATTTCATAATTTGACAGATTGTCCTGGTAGAGATAGAGAAGTTCTCCATTTTAGCTCATTTCTCTAACCTGCCAGTTAGAGCTCAGGCCTCATGAGTCTGCAAATGGATAAGAAATAATAAACATCCAAATCCAAGCACAAAACCTCCATTTCCCATGTATTTATCCCAACCTTGGCAAGGAAAAAAGGAAGCAAGAACCTTCACAATCCTCCTGTCAGTCTTTACTCTGACCTATCTGTATTTCTCAGAAAGTTGTGGCAGGTTTTTAGCTGATGTCAAGAGCAGCAGGGGTGGTGGTGGGCCATGGCAGGGAGGTTTATTCCCAATTTGTAATATCCCTTCCTGTTCCCCACAGTTTTTATCTAAGCTGACAAAATGAATAGGAAATGGGAGACAGATTTGAAGGCAGGCCTGGCTGAACATGACATTCAGAAAAATGTACCTGGATCCTACAAGAATGAACCCAGATTGACTCATGTCACTTCTCATCAGCCTTGAAAAGGAAAGTGAATGAGAAACTTATCTTGCTGACTATATTTTTAATATCTTCTTGAAAAAGGATCTGAGTCAACTTTGTCCCCCTTTCACAAACTTATTTTAGCTCCTAATTCTGCATTCAAAGGTAAGAATAAAACATGTTTAATAAGAAAAAAAATATCTTCAAAGTACCAGTTATACAATAAAAGCAGAATCTTAAAGCTCAAAAAGCCCCCTGTGCATAGAGGTTTATTTTTAAAACATTGTGAATTGTTGCCTCTCATCAAGCAGCATTGTGAGTGCATTGAACACCTACAAAAGATCAAAGAACTTCAATATTCTGTCGATTCTGCATTTTCAGCCTAACTACTACATCAAATAAATTATTCCCTGGGATTTATTTGAATGTGAAGTGCAGTAATCAGGGCTCTAAAGCTAATCTGATTAAGTGGTTTATTTCACAAAAGCTGTCCTATCTCTTTTGCACTGAAGATTAGCCAAAACCTCAATGTTCCTCTTTCAGAAATTTAAAATTCAAGAATATTATCTAATAATTTTATTACTGACAGGCTGTACCCTGCCCCTCTTTCAAAATACTCAATGCAGCCAAAACAAACAAATGGGTTTCTTCTGTTTGAAAGAAACAGGATGATGGGGCTGTTAAATTGCTGTAGAATTAGTGAAAGCCTAATCTTTTTCATGAGCAAATGTTGTAAAAAGCTGCAGGTAGAGTAATTTCCTTCCATATTATTTTTGGGGCTTATGCTGTGAGTATAAATGCAATGAAAATGCAAATGAATTGCTGGATTATTTAAAATATGCATAACAGGCAGCTATTCTTTTAGAGGGAAATTTGCTTTCCTTTCTCATCACCCATCTGGTTTGTTGTCTTGTACATATATTTGTTTAAGATTTATACAAAAAACACCCTTTAGATTTTGGGCATCACAGTCATAAAATAAAAGCACCTGCAGTTCTGAAATTCCTCTTGGAAAACAGGAATTTGCCTGTGCTCTTCCAATATTCATAACACAACACCAGCATGGCAACACGTTGCAAAGAATCCTTCATTCTTTTGGCTCCAAATGGAGATACATTGAGTTTTCTTTTCCTTCCTTCTCCCCTTAAATTGAGAAGTAGGAAGTGCAACTCACTCACTTTGTTAAAAAATACTAATTCTACATTTATATGTCATGAAATATGGTTTGGTTTCCCTCAATATCATTTGCTGCTTGTATTTGTCAACTTTGTGTAAATTAGGGCTCTTGGTTATGTAATCAACCCTTCTTTAAAGTCTATTAATTTGTTCTGAATGTGGTTTTTTAGATTTTTTTTTTCCAGTTTTATAGCTAGAAAGATATTTTTAAATCAGCATTATTTCTTTTATGTTTGGCTGTCATGTCCCAGGGGTTGATGTGGAAAACATTCCACAAAATCCTATGGAGTGTTTTCTGCAGAACCAGCAGATGATTGCAATGATCCCTTTGGCCAGAAAAACTTTTGATTCTTTTCCTGGGATCCTGAATGAGGAACTGTTCTCTCTGTCCAAATCTGGGCACATGTGCTCTCAGTGGAGCTGATGTCCTATTCTGCAGCAGATAATTTAATTCCATTATAGAGATTAACAGTATTTCCTGCTCTGAATCAGCTCCCAGCTTTTTATTCCAGATGCAGACAGAAACTGTTTTTCACAGAATTCACAGAGTTTTTCCTTTTCTGGCCTAGCAGTGCTGTGCTTTGTATACCTTTGGTATAAAACAAAAAAAAAGAAAACAAAAAAAAAAAAAAAAAAACCCAAAACAAAAAAAAAAAAAAAAGGAAAAAAATAAAGAGATGTTTTAAAATAGTTCTGCTTAAGATGAATATTTGGCTGTCCAACAGAAGTCACTTTGGTTCCAGTTTGAGATGTTGCTATATCAGCATGGCCAGTTCCTTCTGGACACCTGCACTTTTTAAAAACCTGTTGAGAAGTTTCAGTGTTAGTCCTGCGAGTCTCTTTTCTCTCCAGATTAAATATTGAGAAATAAAACAAAATATGTAAATATAGTATACCCAAAAGCAAAAATGTAATTTCCAACACAGATGGGTTTCAGGAGGTCTGCTGCCAAAGATTTTAAAATTCTTGTGCCAGGGGGTGATTTGCTTGCAAAAGAAGAAAGTGTATCCAATTACCCTCATGAAATTACGAGTTCTGCTCCCAAATCTGCCATTTAATGGGGCGTTGGAAATGAAGGTGCAAGCCATGGACATCTCATTTCTCACACTCCTGAGATTCTGATAGATTCAGTGTGTCCAGTTGCTCTGTGTCTCCTAAATATGAGGGAAATAACTATAAAGGATCATAACTTGACCAGCATTACTCTGCAGGTAAAAATTAGTAATATTTTTTTTCTATATATGCTCTGCAGTCATTAAATTTAACCTTTACCATGCTACAGGGAGTGTTTCACTCCATCCCAGAATGTGCTGGGCTTGCTGAGGTCGGGGCTGGGCAGTTTAACACCAGCCAGGGAGCAAAAGCAAAGCAACACAACAGTTTGTGTGGCTGCACTCATTTGGCACATCAGCACTGGATCTGCTCTTCCCCTGGGGAAATGAGCCATCCTTGGCTTCTCCATTGCTCTCCTATAGCAAATTCAGGAGATTTCCATGCAGATAGAAGCTCTTGATAAGTTTATTCCATTTTTATATCTATCTATCCATCCATCCATCCATCTAGATATATAGATACATAAAAGTGTGGGAATAATTTTTTATTACTCTTTGTCAAACAGTTTTCAACAATAAGTTTACTTTGCCTAATTTTGCTGTGATGATCTTCTTGAATATTCCGCCCATTCCAAAATAATGGCAGAAAAGTTGATTTTTACATCATCAAAATAGAATATGCTTAAAAGATTCCCACTGCACAATGTTTCATACAGGTAGACCCCATGTATCGGACATAAATGAGAAATTATTTTGTATTTGTTTAAACCAAGAATTATTTATTCTGGAATTTTATATGCTCCTTCCTCTCTCATCCCTCCTGGTGTGATATAATTCCATTTAAAAAGAAACTTCTTCATACTTACTAGTGATTAGTTGGAAACAAAACTCTGGTGCAGAGTTAAAATGGCAGGTGAGTGTCAGAGTTCTGACAGTTGTCAGGAATTAAAGAAGTTGAGAAGGAAATTCTGGTTTCTGTTAAACTCTCATGGGAGATTCAGAGTTTGCATTGGAATCATTCAAGTCTGTAAAAATACTGAAGGAACCAATGGAAACTGGTTCTTCAATCCTTACCTTAAAGAATTATTTCCTGTGTTTCTTTATGGTTCAATCTGTCATTTCATGGAGTTCACTGGCAATATGATTTAAGAGTCTGACAGACACTTTAACCTCTTAATAACAAGTTTCTCAAACTCCTTTTCCATCCTCTCTCTTTGATAGGACCAGAACACGTAGTAAATCTTATTTCATTCTGAGCTTTTTGGAGTTACCCTCAAAACATGATTGATTTCTTTTTGTCTGAACCAAACAGGGCAGGTTCCATTGAAAGATGACTGGGGTGGTTATCTAAAAGACAGAAAAAAATTTCAAGTTCCACCGTCCCAGGCTCACTAGGCTTCTGTCCAGGTGGTATAAACAAAATTTCCTTTCATGAACAGAAACAAAGTACTCTGAAGTAAACGTTGGACTGTCTGTATAATTTTAAAAAAGCAAAATTGTAAGGCCATGAAATAGATTTGACTTAAATACTGTAAGAGCTCAAAGAAAAACCCATTAACTTGAATTAAAAACTTACTCCTATTCCACTAACCATCTCCCCACTCTTGATTTGGATTTTACCAATGTAAGTTATAAGCAAATTCATGAAATAGTTTGTAAACTTTTATCTTCTCAGGAAAATTTGATAAGAAATGTCTGATTTCCTGGGTGGATAATCCATTCTGTGAGTCCCTCAGCTCCTCACACCCAGCAGAGCTGCTGGAGCCCCATTTCTGTCAGGATTTCTGTGAGTTTGCCCTCATCAGAGCAAATCACTCTGCAGAAATTACACATGGCAGTGTGTGGGTAAAGGAGTTTTCTGCCCCAAGAGGAAGTGGGGTAGTTTTTTAGCTCCTTTTGCTAATGAAATTGTTATTGCCTTGTGGGAGATTAAAGATTTATCCTTCTCTCTTGGTCTGCAAAACAACTTTGTGTATTCCTACAAGTGACTTGTCCACGGCTTGTCCTTCTTTCTTCAGATGGTGACAAGGGTTTCACCATGTCCTTAAATTCCCTTCTCCTCCTGCCTCAACTTTGACCATAATTTGGCTCCTGGAGATAATACTCTAAAGCATGCATTTGAGAGCAGGTATTTAGAACACGAGGTGCTAAAATGTGGAGGGAAGCAGATGGCATCCCATGATTTCCTCAGGTTTCATCTGCTGCTTTGAGAAGCTCCTCATTCAAGAGTTTCCCTGCACAGGGATCTGCTCCAGCACTGCAGCCAAATTCACAATTGGGTAAATTGTGCCAAATTCACAATTTGGTAAATTGTTCCATGTAGCCCTGGTTCCGTGCCTGAGGTGTTTTGGTTTTCTGAAATTCCTTTCCCAGGGAATTTTCTGTAAACAGGAGAAATGTTTTTGTAACTGTACCTTTGTTTTTCATTCCTTTCCCTAGGAGGGACTTCTTGCTGTCCCTCTGCTCTGACCAATGTGAGTGAAGAGGTTTTGTCTTTGTGTCACCAATCCAATTGGCCTGTGTAGAATAGTATAAAAGGGGGACACATCCCAGAAATGAAGGAGTCATTTTCAGCCTTCTGAAGTCTAAGTCTGTGTTGTTGTGGTGTACAACAGCATCAGCTGCCAAATTGACGATTTGCTAAATTGTGCCAAATTCACAATTTAGTAAATTGTACCAAATTCCCATGGGTGCTGCCAGCAAGGTGCCACACAACAAACAGCTGCAGAACTCTCTGCAGCCCTGGTGGTCAGGATGTGTCTGAAACACCTCCCAAAACTAAAATATTCATCACCACAGCAGAGGGGAGCCCAGCACCAAGCCCTGACACAGGAGTGCTGCAGCCCACCCACATGGTGATGTCAGGAGGAATTATTTAATGCTCATGATCAGACAGAAAATTAAAAGTGCTGTAGAGTGGTTGATGTTAGAAATCTTTACAATCTGACTTTGCAATTAGATTACCTCAGCACTGTATTCCCCTTCTGCTCAGTGCAGGAACATTCAGGGAATACTCCAAACCCACCAAGGCAGAAATGGCATTAATTACTTGCAAATGTAATTAAGAAAAACAATACTGGTGATCTCTGATGATCATGAAGTATCTGTTTACTAGAGCAAATAGGATTTAGGGTTGAAAATGTTGCATTTTTGGATATGATTTGATATGTCAGTTCTAAATGGTGTTACAAGTTCTTGCTCTTCAGACAAGCCTGATTGCTGTGGATGGGAATTATTGGATTATGGAATTCTGGCCTCATTTAAAGCAGCACTCAAACACCCTCTGACTTCTCCAGACAAAGTTTCATCCTCAGTCCCTTGCCAAAAGCTGTAGAGGGAGTAGCTGTCACAGCAGAGAACTCAGGAGTATTCTGGTTAGAGCTGTGCAGAATATTTTTAGTGTAAATCACAGTTCTTTAAAATGTTCCAGCTACCAAGCAAAGACCTGAAAGTGGATGGATTTTGAAATCCATATTAATGAAAAAGTGCATGAGACCTTAAAAAATATTCATATTTTGATGAAAAAACTTTTGATCTCACATTTTACTTTTTTGGTTTTTCTTCAGCTGTTTTATTTCTTAGCCAAACTTGGAAGCCAGGAGTGAAAAAAAAACCTTAGTGATTTTTCATACCATTCAATCTTTAGTTCATTTATGCAGCCCCTTGACCATGACTTGTTCTTATTTCAAGTGGACTCAGACCATTTCAGTTCAGGGTTGTTCTAAGGGAATATTTACCTTCATCTTTACCTTTTTTTTTTTTGCTCCACCACCATCCAGTATAAACCCAGCCAATCCAAAATAACTCTGTGTCACTTGTGCTTTGTGATGGGATTCAGGGATTGCACAGTGGGAGAAAAACCAGTAGGATTCCCACTCAGAGTGTGCTGTAAACCCCAAACAGGAGCCCCAAACTTTCATCCTTTTGAGTAATTGAGGTGTGGAGTTGATGATGCCAGGACAGAAAAGCACCCTGTGAGCACAGAGTTTTAACATCTCCTTGCAGATGTTTGTCCAGCTGCTGCCCTAAATGCTGAAATGCAAACAGAGTGCAAATTCAACAGCCCAGAGTGTGTGCTGGGAGGGGCAGTGAGGAGGAATTACTGCAGGATTTTTAGCTGGCAGCATTCACAGTTATTTTTGCAGTGAAAGGTTTGGAGTGACTCTATTTCCACTGCACTGGGATTGCCAAGGACCAGGCACAGCTGTTCACACCCCAACAATGCCATTTCTCTCTCAGCATCTTCCTGCTCTGCAAAATTCCTGTGCATCATTTGGTGGGGGTGATGTTCCTTTGCATTGATCCAGCTCCCAGCAGCTTCCAACAACTTATTTATCACAAGATGCCAGGCAGCACCAGGGCTTGTGTTGAGACCCCAGCAGAGCTTGTCTGTGCCTGGGAACTTCCAGGATTTGTCTTTGAGAGCATCAGATGGAGGGGAGGAGAGGGAAGGAAGGGAAAATGCTGCTGTGGTGTGTGGGGAGCAGGTAAAATCTTTGCCTTTTAATGATCTTTTTTGGCATTTGCAGCAGAGTCACCCACCCAAACCCCACCCACGTGTGTGTGGTGGCACTCACAGCAACCTGGACTGTTACAGGAATTAATTTAATCATTGTAGTGGCCACTGTCTGATAAAATACATCTTCCCATGCTGCTGTGGTGTGTTGGGAGCAGGTAAGATCTCTGTGTTTTAATGATCTTTTTGATATTTGCAGCAGTGGTGTGGGCAGGTGTGGGAGTCACCCACCCAAGCCCCACCCATGTGTGTCAACCACAGCAACCTGGACTGTTACAGGAATTAATTTAAACATTGCAGTGGCCACTGTCTGATAAAATGCACCTTCCCAGGGTACTCAGGGTATTAAACTGCAGATGAGAATTCCTTGGGGGGACACAGGCTGGAAATCCATTTCCTGCTCAGGTGGGGACAGAAGGGAGGAGTAGAGGAGACACTGCAGATGAGGCTGAGCAAAACTTTTTATGTTTTAATTTTTAGTGCAGCTCTTTGGTAGAACCCAATCCACTGATTTTGAGGCATTTTTCAAATAACACACAGGCCAAACTGAAAGCAAATCCTCCTGTTTTAATCAGAAACCCTGGGACAGACCTCTCTGCTCAATGTATTGTGTGGCTGTGGCTCGAGTTCTCTGTGCTTCCTCAAGAATTGCTGTGAAATTCTCCCCAGGACAAGCAGCCAGCTCATTTCAGTCTGTCTCCATTCAAAACCTCGTCACAGAGCTGTGCAATTTCATATTTAACACAGATTGCTAGTGGCTGCTGCCAGAGGTGATTTTTTATTTTTTTCACCAAACACTGCATGTAAAGAGCAGTAATGCTCCAGTGGCAGCAGTGCAAGCACAACTTTGGGTTAAACAAAAACATGGACATGGGAGAACAGCAACGTTTTTGCATTCTGGGCTGAAATAATCCTTGTTTAAACTGGCCCTTAAGGAGATATTCAATCAGAATAAATGAACAGGTATTTCTCAAGAAATAGTTTGTGATTTTGACCTCTGAATTTTGGCTCCTGTGCCATCTTTGCTCAGGAACCTTTCATCCACACACCTTCCAGACCATGAGCCAATTCTTTCCTGAAACCTTTTGAAAACAGTTTAAGAATGAGCAGCAAGGACAGGATCTCTCCACAGCATAAGGGCACGATTTGTACAGGTCTCTGAAATTGGTTGGTGGTTGCCTCAGAGTCCTGCAAGTATTATTTTTAATTTCTGTGAGGCATCTACAGCAGCTTCAGACAGTCTAGCACATCTGGGACACTCTGAATTATTCTGGTGCTTCTTGTCAAGTTTCTTATTTCACAAGAAGGGATTGAACATACACCCATAATTAATGCATGAGAAGTCTGATATTAATAGATGAACTTTCTGTGCACTTTTTGTGTATTTACCCAACACTTAGGCAGTCATAAAGAGACAGAAACTAGAGAGAAGATTATTCTCAATATTGGAAATATTTTTTTAAAAAAATTATTTTAATTTTATTTTCAAAAAACATTTTTTAAAAAATTAAAATACAGTGGGTAACACACCTACAGCCAGGCTGCCCAGGTGTGATGGGAACATCAGGCTGCAGTGATGGATTGAGCTGATATTACTGAGGTGGGGAAGGTTTATATCAGAACAGAGTGGGCAGACAAGGAGATAAAACAATCCCGTGCTCTGTGTCAACAAGAAATGTGAAATGTGTGAGGAAATGCGTGGAATTATAAAAAAGAATGAAGGAGTTTCCAGCACTGTAGTCTTGGTATAAAATCTGTTGTTTACTGCTTGTTTCAAGACTTTAGGATATATTTTCTTATGCTTTTCATCTGTGTTTTATTTGGGCATATGGAGACTGATGGAAACCTCAGTTCCTCAAACACTCAGTGCTTTGTGTGATGATAATGATGCCTGCAGTGGCAATAGCAGCAATATTATCAGCCATGGCTTTGAGCAGTCAGAGATTCCCAGACTTTCATTTAAAAAGTTCATGCATCTTTAATGGTGAGGATCACATTGCAATTAAACACCTCAGCAGCAGCAGAGTGACTGTGCCAAGGAGCAGCTCTGCAGCCTGCACACAATTTTATTTCTCATTGATAAGAGGCATCAGGTTCCAGCTGTCCCTGGCTCCTCCTCTCAGGAGATCTGAGCTGGCAGCAGCCTCAGGAGATCTGCAGTTCATTCCTTAACCCCAGATCAATTAAAATAAAATTGTCCCTGAGTAATATTTGCTTAACTTTAAGCTCTCTTTAAAAGAAAAACAAACACACGAATTATTAAAAAAAACCCATTTCTATTAACTCAATTACATATGGATACATAAATGTTTATTTAGGGGACAAGAAGTGGTAGGTTACGTTGGTTTTTTTAATAACAAACTGACCTGAAGTTTATCCTTTCCTCTCTCTAGCTTTACCAGCTGTTTTGGATGTCAAGTTCACATGCTGTTGTACATACATCCATCCTCCTGTGATGTTATTACATCACCCACATCAATATTGTGTGCAGGACAGCAGAACAGTGAAATATTCAGCCCTTTGCTAAGTCAGATTTTGTCACTTTGTAAATTTTTTTGATATTTCAGTGTTTTTCTTAAACTGAATTTTCAAATTGGGCTTGTGTATTATTTTTAGTTGAAGTCTCCTTGAAGCCATTTAGATATAGATAGATATTAATTTAAATATCCACTTTAGTGTATTTTTTGTAACATGATGAATGAAACTAGTAAATATATTGGTTTTCTTAACTAAAAGATAATCTGACACCTCATAATACAATCCACAGACATTCCTAGAAGTAGGCAGGAGGAAGAGTAGCTGTTACATCCAGAGTATTGTTTTTGAATATTTAATACGAAACTCTGAAAATTAAATCCACTTTTAAGCTGTCTGCTAATCCTGGTTTTCTCAGGTTTCATGTGTGCAGCAAACTTTGCAGGAGTTTTGTTCACAGCGGGTTTGATCCAGCCCTGGAGCTGAACAACACTTTTCCTGCATCTGAAACTTTTGATTGTGGAGGTTTTGCCAGCAGAGATTTGGAGCACACGAGCAGGGAAAGTCTCCCCACTGTGTCCTCCACAGCCCCCGAGCAGAGGAGAGGAAATAACTGAATTTTATTCTTCAGCTGTCAGTAAATATCTGACACCCAGGGTGGAAACTCTGGGTCCTTTTTCAGAGCTGCTCCACGAGGAAATTTCCAGCCCTTGCAGCCACAGAACACAGGGAAGGAGGGAAGGCAGGCATTAAAAAAGTCCGTGACATTTAAGAAGATGGTTTGTGATAGAGGAATTTTAGAGGATTTTTTTGGAAGGGGAAAAAAGGAAGTACATTCTGAGTTAAAGCAGCAAGGGCTGCTCTGGGTCACTGCTGTGTGCCAGGTGTTTACCCACAGGGGATGCTTGGGGAAGAGCTGGGCAGGACAAGGTTGGGATGGTCATTCCATGTTACAGTTCTGCTTTCTGTTTCTCTGCCAAGGTCACTATGAATAACACAGGAAATGTTGGTTTCGAGTTCAGACTTGGATGTTTATTATTCCTTATCTATTTACAGCCTCACGAGCTGTGAGCTCTAACTAGCAAGTCAGAGAAATGAGGTAAAATGGATGCTTCTAACTCTTTCCAAGGTTATTTAAGCACTAATTACCCAATAACGAGGTGACACCCATATTATTTATATTTCTGACCCAATAATGACCATACCAGGCCTGCAATGGGGACCTTTTTCACCCAATTACAGAAAACCACCCAAACCCATGGAGAAGAAGGAAGAAGAAGGTGAAGAAGGACTCAGACAATGCCCAAAGTCCTCCATCTTAACTCACATGTATTACTATATACTAAAATCCCAAAATCTAAGTTTCCAGAATTCCAACATCACCAAACTTCCCAGGGCTCCAGCAGCCACTGGCCTTGGACTCCTGTAGGCAGAAAAACATTCCAATCCCACCTCATTTATTCCTGGATAGGATGGGGTGAATGAGGCAGGGTGCTGCAGGGGGAAGGAAGATGTCCTGGTGCTCAGTGACCTGGAGGATTAGTTTTCTGCATGCTCCCAACACTGTAATTCTGTGCTGGTTACTAAAATAAATGTGGATTTAGGGTTTACATGAGCTGGGAATACCCTGGACTTGTGACTTAGGAATGCAAAACACACCAGTGCTGAGATTTCACACTGCAAATGGAGCAAACTCTTCTGCCTTGGATACATAAAGCAGATTTTGGATTTAAGGAAAGGATATTAATTGCTGGAGTTAGACTTTGCTACTGCAATTTTACTGTAGAATTCTATTATAATGTAGTGTATAACACTAAATCAGGTTTGGGATTTCTGGCATTGCTGTCTCAGGGATAGGAATATCAATATGCACTTATCTCAGATAGTTGTTATGAATGTGCAGTGAAGGAACTAAACACTGCAGTGATGAATGTCACAGAAAGGCTCTGAGGGAATTAATCATCCTGTCCACTCAGGGCTTTAAATGGTGTACAATAAACAAGGCAAACTACCCTACAGTAAACACTGGGGATAAAGCTGATAATATTGAATAAGTGTCAGCTGGTGATTTATTTGCATCTCGTGCACTGATTAATGGCAGGTTTTTTTCAGAAATAATGTGGGGTTTTATCACATGAAGGCTGTGATCTGAATTGGGGGTGGGAAATCCTATCTAAATCATGATGTTTCCCAATTTGGGGTGCCCATTTCTGACATTTCAGTGATTTGTGCAGGTTGTGTCCTTGTGGGACACATAATCATTTCATGTGCTCTTAAATATCTCTGGTCCTCACTATTTCAGCTCTCCCATCATCATCTTGTAGAGAAGCAAATCTTTTAAGACTTTGGAGAGCAATTCTACTGGATGATGGGGACATGCAAGTCCTGTGAGGCCTAACCAGGCAGAAAAGCAACTCCGGCATCATCACCAGCATCAGATTTTCTGCTGTTATGGGAAAAAAAAATAAGAAAAGAAAAAAATCCAACTCAAAATCCCAAAATTAGAAACACATGAATTTGGAGCAGAAAGACAATTTATTTGCTGTTGTGACTCTATTACAGTAAAGCAGTAACATCAGAGGAGAGAGTGATATTCAGTCTGTGCATAGAAAAGTGACTTTCTCCAGTGAGTCAAGTCTGGAAAGAGAACCCAACAACTCACTGGTATTATCAGTAAAGCAGCATTTTATCAGATGGGTCTGTTGGCTTTTTCACAGGAGCAGAAGTGTGAATTTCCCAGAGGTCTGGTGGTTTGGGAGGTGCTATTTAGATTTATTCTCATCATTATTTCAGACTCAGTGTTCCTCACACAGCCAGGCCCAGGCACTGGGAGCTCTCTGGGGGAATCAGGAGCCTGATGAGTTCCAAAGGCTGATTTGCCAAAATACTCTGGTGAATTGGCATCTAAAGCTGCAGCATTTATTTTTATAAGGTCAAATAAATAATCCTCAACTGAAGACCCAAGAAAACAAGAAATAATACCATTTATGTTGAAGTCCCTGGGAGGAAGCAGTCACTGGCTTTACCTTCACTGGCACTGCACCCTGTGGGGTTTGTGTCCATTTACACCTTTTGAGGCCAAATTTAGTGACAGGAGCTGTGGTGGTTCTTCACAATAACGTGGATTTGTTCAGAAAACTGTACAGAAATTATATATTTACCAGGCAGAAGCTTCAACAGTTGTAGGCATTTCATTATGGTCAAAAGTTACTTTGGTCAAAGTAACTTTTGTTACTTTCTTTGTCATCTGACTCGTGGTTTAAATCACTGTCAGCTGGTCTGAGATTTTACAGGCAAAATGCTGTTGTGAGTCTAGAGGGAAAAAGGTTTGGAAAATCTGGGATCTCCAGAGATTGATAATTTTAAACAAATTTTGAGCAGCAATATTGACAAGCACACACACACACATATATATATATTATATATATACATTATATATAATATATATAATATTTATATATGTATATATGTGTATATATATGTATGTTTTATATATGTGTGTGTAATAATAGATATGTGTTTTATATATATTACATATATATATTATATATTATATATATATTATATATTATATATCTTTATATATATATTACATACATATATACATAATACATATATGTTTTATATATATTACATATATATGTATCCTTTGCAGCATGCATTAAACCCTGATCATCCCCCCTCCTTCCTTTCCACGCTGGCACTGCTGCTGGTGAGTATATCCCACAGTTAAAATGAAATGGTTCTGATGTCTGATAGTAATTGTGAGTCATTCCTCCTCCCCACAACGTGCAGTACAGAGGATAAATACACTTTTCAGGCCTGGCAGTAAACACGTCAGGGGCCCCAGTTAGGAGCCCGTGCTCTGTGGTTTTATGGCCAGTATAAACTCCATTGGTTAAGCACAGTGGTGTTGTTGGAGTACCTGCACAGGCATTCAGGCAGTGCCCACACCTGCCTCTGCACTTGTGTCACAGAAATCCTGCAGCCCTCTGGGAATTTCAGAGAAGCACACAGAGAAGTAACACTCTGTCCAGGAACCTCCCTGCAGCAATTGCTGCAGAGAAAGTTGTTGTGTGTTACTGGGTGCCACAAGGCCAGTAAATAATTTAAAGTAATTAAACTAGAAAGTGCTTCCTCTACAAAATATTGCTGTAGAAAATGCTAATTTTTTTATACAGTAAAATTTCAGTAGCAAAGTCTTATCCAGCAATTAATATTCCTTTCTTAAGAAGAAAGGAGAAGATGGAGCTATTACTTTGTCATAAACTAGGAAAGTCTGCTAACTATTAAAAATGAAGATTTTTCTGTCATCCATCTCAAGTTCTTCCCATACAGAAATCATCTGCTAGAGATGAATAACAACATTTTGCAACGTGAATTTTCAACATTTAAAAACAAAATTCCTGCAGACAAAACCTTTTGGAACAGAACCATTATAAAAAAGAACATTAGAATACTGCAAATCTCACACACTGCAGGCCATTCACACCACCCTGGGCAGGAAAGTCTTCCCTGGAGACAAAGATTTACCCCAAAAAAGCAGGAATTAGAGCTCTTGCCAGCTTAAAGCAAATTATTTTTAAAACTAGGTACAGAAGTGCTGGAGTCTATGAACAGAACACCTTCCTGTAATAAACTTCTTGGACATAGTCAACAATTTGTTGTTTCCTCTTTCTTGGGTTTATTTCTCCCTAGATACCACTTCACATTCCTATCAGAAAAAAAAATGGAGTAATTGAGAAAAGGATATTTTTCTTCTTTTCCTCTTTCTTCAGCTATCCAATAGATTTTCCTGTCTGTTGAAGGGGAAAATCCACAAAGAGAGACAAAGATTATCTTCAGTTTTGTTAATATCTGCACGAATCTGTGCAAGCTCCAGGGATGTCACTCATGCTCCAGTGACAAAAGAAAGCAAAATTTGGTTTTGGTGGGACATTTTAAACATCAAATGAGGATGGCAAAGAAAGGAAAATAAATGGCCCAGCACATGGGGCTGAAAGGGTTATTTAGATGTGGACACAGGGGGTTTGGGTTTAGGGCTTTGGTGAGAACACAGGGAGTATTGACAGAAGCTGCATGTTGTGCAACACAGCTCAGGATTTGCTCAGCCTGGAGGTGAAAGGCTGATTCCATCCCCTTTTTTCCCCAAAAAATACTCAAGTTCTCAGCAGCAGCCTCATAGGAGGGTCAGAATAGAAAATATTCCTTGAGAATACCCAGTGATTCACATCGAGCTGCTTTTCTTCTCCACTGTTTCCACTGTTCTGTGTTGTACACAATATTTAAATATTTAATCAAGCAGAGACTGGGACCATACCCAGAAGCTGCTAAGTAAAGTAAGTCCCAGGGTAACCATTTTTTGTAATTTTCATATTGTAAATCGTGATTTACATTTCTTTGAATTGGTTTTGCTTTTGTTAAACAGAGTCAGAAATATTTCCTTTAATCTGGATTTTTTTTTTTTTTAATTTTAGTGGGAGGAAAAATCATCCTGATTTGGTCCAAAATTCTCCTATTTTCAAAACAACAGGTAAACCTTTCTAACCTATGAGTTAGAGCCTATTTTTTTCCACTATCCAATCTGCCAGTTTAATCCTCATTTTCAGAACTGCTGATTTCAGGTTATTGTCATTAACAATCAGTAATCCAGAACAGGAATATATATGAAGATATATAGAATAGGAAAATATATATGTTCCTTCTGAGCTTTGTCATCTGAGTCACCTTTCCCATGACAAAAAGCCAAGAGAATTGGAATTGCTCCTCCTGGAGAGGAGAAGGCTCCAGTGAGACCTTGGAGCACCTCCCAGTACCCAAAAAAGCTACAAAGGGACTTTTTAGAGGGATATCGAGTTATCTTTTATTTTACATCCAGATCTCTTTAATTTTACATATTACTGCTTCAATTAAAAATGCTCAATGATTTCTCAGTTTGTTTAATCAGCAGATCTAAGATTTCTGTGGTCTCCACAAACCTTTGAAGTCAGTGTACATCCACAGACATTTGCAAATATTGCCATGAGCGTTTCGTTTCAAGTGCCATCTAAATATCCTTCAGTTATCTTGATCTATTTCATGTCTTTAATGGCCAGTTATAAGTTTTCCTGATATCCAGAACTGTAGAACGTTTATAGCAGGTCTGAGAAAAGCTTTGGGAAGAATTGACAGTCTTCACTAAATAAAACAATTTGCCAGTGCCTGGGAATTGCTTGTGTTCAACACTTTGCCTCACACTTTGATTTCATTTTCTCAAGATGTACTTGTGTCCTGAATGCATTTTGGGATTCTACACTGAAAAATAAACTAGTGCTCCTAAACAATATTTAAAATGACATTTTTATTATGTTGGCACGAGGCACGTTGCTGAATTGCTTTTAATATGATAATGCTCTGCAGTTTACTATGCCATAAGTGCAGTTTGGCAGCTGAGTTTACATGAATATTTCATCCAGAAAAAGGCCATGAATTTGTAATTATAAATAGACCTGTTCCACAGAAAGAGATGGATGATTCCATAGTCACTAATTTTCCAAGGAAGTGAAATGTGGTTGAAGAGTGAAGGCAAAGCTGTAGAAATAAGGACTAGAGAGGTAAGAATTGAATTCCTGCTTGAAAGAACTGAACAGAGGAGAGTTGGAGGCTCATTTTCCTCCATCAGAGTTAATGGCAAAGCAGCCATTAACTGTAACAGGACCCAGATTAGCCCCAAAAGTGCTTTACTACAGCAGGATAAAAGAATGCAGGGGTGATGATGAGGGTGAGGATGATGGTGATGATGGAAGAACACGAAGTGCAGGTGGGTATAAATATTTTGTTATGGGTATAAATATTTTGTTATGGGAAGAATGGGGAAAGGAATACCCAGGATTTTCAATGATCAATCCTGGCCTTCAGGTGGAAGAGAGGAGAAGGGAGGAAAAGGCTGCAGGGCAATGAGGAGGTTCAGGTTTGTGCTGAAGGATGAAACATGAGATTTATCCTGGAGCTCAATACTGGCCAGGGGGAGTGAGATTCAACAGCCTTGATGGCCAGTGGAAAATGTCTTTGCTAATTCCTCTGTGGTACATTTAAATTAAAGGCCAAGAGAAAATTGGTGGACTCACCCCAAGATTAAAAATATGACATTAATTTAAAATTTGCAAATAATAATTTTAAAAGAATGAAACAAAACACACACACAAAAAAAACCCCACCGAACCAAGGGCTGAAGAAAATAAAAATTTTCAGCTTAGGTTTACTTTCAAAATACTGTGAAGTTTTTAGCAAACAACAAAACCTCGGCTTGTCTTCGATCCCTAGCATTTACCCATTTTACACATTAAATATTAATGTTTACCAATGGTTTGAAAAGCTTCTAGTAAAGTTGGAAAGCTGCTTGAGTGCTGGGAGAATTCTTGTTTATTGTTTGATCATGTTCCCAAACCTTGAGGAAAGTTGGGCTCTTCAGTATTTTCCCTACAGACAAAGCAAGCATGCTGTGGTCTGGAAACAAACAGCATTGTTCTCTTCAAGCAACTGTTCTCTTTTAGCTGAGTTTTTAAATCACAGGAGTTAATACTGACACAAAACAAAACCACTATGAATTATTTTACTATTTTCTATCCCAAATAAAAAAATTGTGTCTTTGGGATTAAAATTTTGTCCCATCCCAGGAGAAGTTCCAGTATCTGTATCTATTCAGTTACCAAGGATCTATTTATATATTGTTAATTTTCCTTGAATACTTTTTCCCTACATCTCTTCTCCATTTCAATCACACGTGTGGCAAATATTTAGTTTCAAAGGCAAGCATCATGTCCCTTTCTCTTGCCTTCTTAATTAATTTCTCAATGCATTTATAGGCAGATTGTCTTTATCCTTAATGAAAGCAGGCTTGATGTAATCTTCTCAGAGTGTCTGTGCTTTCATAAATATGCCTTTCCATAAATGAAAGGGTTTTTTCTTAAAGGTTTTGCTCTAAATTTGCTCAAAAATCCATTGTGAAAGCAGCCTGTCACAAAGACTGGGGAAAGGTTCCTTTTTTGCTGTATCTACATGTTCTCCTCCACGAAATATTTGCATCACGAAGACTGGAGAAATGATGTCTTAATTTTGACAGACTGGCTGCACGAAATAAAAACACCAAAAACCAGTTCTCTTAAGAAGAGCAATAACCAAAACAAACTTGCCATGCAGGTCAGGAGCCCTCAAATGACTCTTTTTTATTTCATTAGAAAGCAGAAAACTGTCAAGCCAAACTCAGATAGATTTTGAAATGGAAGGGGTGATTTTAGATGTTTGGCTTTAAGGCATTCACAGCATTGTGTGGCAAAATCTGACAGGCCAAGAAAGGCTTATAATGGATTGGAATTAGGGAATAGTTTGGGTTCTGATTGTGATGGCGTGAACTGTAACATCTGTATTGTCTCACCCTTCACATGAGACTGAAAATGGAATAAAATCTTTTAAAACCCCTCTCAGCTGCCCCATCCCTGGGTCAGGAAAGGGATAATCCAACAGAAGGAGTGTGTGTGCAGAGCTCTGTGTCACAGTTCATGCATGTACAGACACACCTCAAAACTGTGTCTCATCTCAGCCACACTGCTGTTCAACTCCAAAATGTGTCTGGAAATCTGGAATGTGTCACACTTTACATCACCTGACAGTGATTTTTATGCAGGGTGATGTGTGCCTGCTAATTCTATTGATGTGTGATGGATTTATTGAACTAAAATGGTTCTGCTCACCAGGAGGTTTTTTTCACTAAAATTATTTTGCTGTCTTTTCAAATGGAGAAAATTTTGGTTGAAATGAGAGATCTGCCTCTCAGTATTCCACATCTACCCAAAAAATCTAAGTCCATTATGCACGCAACAAACTCATAGGAAAAAATACATTACAACATGATAGAAGGCAATGCCAAGCTCACCAATATTTATTATTTTGTGTTTGGGGAAGTGTTGTGTGGCAGAGCCTCCAGGCTTCCTGGGGAGATCAGCTGTGCTGAGTGATTTCACATCATCACTGAGTGAGGAGAAGAGCCTGAGCACAGTCAGTGAGGTTCCCTGGTATTTATCTCTATTTCCTGTGGGAGAAGCAGCTCCACCCCAGAACCCTCGTGCTGGCTCCACACAGGAGGAGAACCTGGCCCCCAGTCCCTGTGAGTGAAGTGAATTTTATCTGCAGAACTTGTGGTTTCTACATTCAGAAAGTTGTCAGAAAGTTGTGGTTTCTGCATTCAGAAATTGGTACTTTTGGTGTGTTGGTTTCTGCATTCAGAAATAGGAATTTCTGGTGTGTTGGTTTCTGCATTCAGAAATTGGAATTTTTGGTGTGTTGGTTTCTACATTCAGAAATTGGAATTTTTGGTGTGTTGGTTTCTACATTCAGAAATACTTGTGGGATGTTGGTTTCTGCATTCAGCAATAGGAATTTTTGGTGTGTTCTGCAGGAGGTTTTCTCTACTTTTTTTTTTAGCTAGACTTCCACTTCATACTAGGAAATTGTAAGTTGAATTATTCACATTATACTGGAAGAGCTGTAATATGAGAGCTGGAGCAGGGAAGAGGTGAGAAAGGCAATAACATCTTTAAGAGGTTGCTGTAAGGTTGGATTTTATTGCATTCTTTAGCTGAAATTGAATGTCTTATGGGGAACCTGGAGATCCTGAGCTACTTGTTTCCCTGTGTGGAGAGGGAAAACTGTCCAAATTAGCAAATGTAAAAATCAGGGGATGGGGGCAATGTCATATACTCATATTCAAGGAGTGTATTTATAAAGGAAATGTTATAGATAAAGGTTTCATTTGAGTTCTTTCCTTGTCAGACTTCACCTTTTGATAGTGTAAAACCACTTTTTATTTTTCTGGCCTCTGTTGTAGAACAGTAGGTGTGAAAATGATACACAAGTGAATGAAAATTCCCTTCCTGATTGAGGGGATCACTGGCTTTCACTTTGGCCCTTTCTACTTTTGCAATTACTGATGTCCACTGGTTAAAGTAGTTGGAAGTTTTTTATGTGTTTTGTGCTTATGTAAATTAGAGGAGAGCCAGGAGATCCTGCAGAAAGCTGGAGCCAGGCTCTGCTGAGCAGATCCCCTGAGTGTTTTCTGAGGGATATTTTGTGATTAGACACTCTTCAATATTTTGTAATAAATTTTCCTTACAACATGGAACATTATCACAGGTTTAGTAATGTGTGTTCAGTATATTCCTTAAAAATAAAGAACATACTTTATTCAGTATGGTCTTTATTGCAGTAAAAATAGGGAGAAAAAATCATATTTATTTCTCTATATAATTCCATTCCAGCAATGGGCAAGATGAGTGCCTTAGTGCTGTGATGGACCTGCACACTTGTGGTTTTTCACAACACATTTTCAGTTTTTCTTGATCTATCTGAGGCTAAATAGGAAATTCTTCACAGGGAGAGGATGAGATGATAATGAGCCACACTTCCAAACAATAGGGCCTGATATGAGTTGGGGATCTTCCAATATTTCCTTACTATAAATGTAAATGGCAAATAATTAAAAGTGCTGAGATTTTAAGATCGGGATGTAATATCCTTTAGGGAATTGAATTCTTTTTTTTGTGATGTGGATTCACCTCTGAATGTTCCTTTAGAAACGCAATGTATTTAGTGGTGCTTAGAACAGATCTTTTACCCCCTCTCTAAAATAGAGTTGGCTCTTCTAATTATGATTTTCCTTTATAATTTCACTGTTTTAAGGCCTTATATCTGGGCTTGGCTTTTCCATAACTTTTCCCCGAAAATTTGTGATAAATAAGTTGCTCCTTTAGAAAAGGATATAAATATTTCAACATGTGATTTTCTTTCTCCTATGTGTGTATCATCTTTTCAATACCAACAATTTTCTAATGAGAGCTCCTCATTGATGGTATGGGGAGTGTTGCTAATTAGTTCGAGAAAGGTCATAATAAGTGAGAGAAAAAAGCACATTTATCTACCTTTAGCTTGGTGTGTGATTTGATGAAATTTCTCTGAGTGCAGGAGCAGTAACAGAGACTTATTGCTTTGATTTTGGTTTTTGGAGAGTGCTGCTTCAGGATATCAGGGCAAACGTGGAGAAAATTAATGAGAAAGGAGGGGGCAGAGGGAAGGAATGATCCCAAAATTCAGCTGTGAAGGCCATTTTTCCCTGGTTTTCATGGTACATTTCAAACTTCATGGTTTTAAAAGTAGACTCAATGAGGCTTGAGGGTCCCTTCCAGCTGAGGGTATTTGATGGTGGTGATGAAACAATCTGAAATAAGTTTTGCTGAGCATTGTAAAGCCTAGAACAGATAAGATTTGAAATTCAGGTGTTACCTGCTGCCAAGTATAACACTGATACGTGATTATATCAAAGATACCATGTATTGAATTCGAAATCCAAGTAACAGTTCTTAGCAGTAGAACTTGATGTTAAAATATTGTGAGATCTTCAGTTATCTATAATGAATTACTCAGGTTATTCTGTAATCCCTGCAATACACTTTAAAAAAAATACCAAGTAATATGCATTAAGATCTTCTGAAAAGTAATGAAGAATGAGAATCACGGAGGGCATTAATCTCATTTTGAGAGGTAGCTACAATCTGGTCACCCTTGTTCAAGAGAAATGAACTTAAATGAGAGCAGATGGAAAGAGGTGCAATTATGATGATGAAGCGAGCAGTGAATCCATCACAGGGGAAGAAATTAAAGGTGTGTGATAGAACAGCACCTACTTATTTAGCCTGGCAAAATGGAGACAGAAGCACCTGAGTCATCTTTGTAAATAAAAACCAAGGGTTAAACGCAGGGAAGGGAGAGGAGGTTTGACAAAGAGTTTGATAAAGTGCTTAACACCTGGCATGGATGAATGGATGCAAAGTGGGGCTGTCAGAAATCCTCCAGCAGCGTTTTTTAGGAGCTGGAAGAGCACCCTGACACTGAGAACAACCTGCTCCAGGTGTTCCCAGCTCTTCCCTCATTTCCATCAGAGTTTTTTAGGTGCTGGAAGAGCATTCAGGTGCTGAAACAACCTGCTCCAAGTGTTCTCAGCTCTTCCCCTCATTTCCAGCATTTTTTAGGTGCTGGAGGAGCACCCTGACACTGCAAACAACCTGCTCAAGTGTTCTCAGCTCCTCTCCTCATTTCCAGTGTTTTTAGGTGCTGGAAGAGCACCCTGACACTGCAAACAACCTGCTCCAGGTGTCCCCAGCTCCCCTCCTCATTTCCAGTGTTTTGAGGTGCTGGAGGAGCACTCTGGTACAGAAACAATCTGCTCCAGGCGTTCCCAGCTCTTCCCTCATTTCCAGGCAAGAGGAACAGCCAGGGTCACTCTAGCCTGGTGCAAGGAACAGTCACATTACAGAGATTTTAATACACAAATTTTAATAATGACACTCCTCTTAATTAATGTTGTCCTTACCCTGCTTGCCTATGGCATGGGGAAAGTTACAGGGAGGATTCTGGGAGGGACTGTAACATTTTTCTAGCCCTGCTAATATAGAAAATATTACATCAAACGTTTGAAGAAGTGCTAGCAAGCAAGTGTTAGGGCAAGGGAAAATTACTTGAAGTACAAAAGGTACCATGCATATCTTAATATGTGACAGTGAAAATAAATTGTTGTTGATGCCATTATTATTTTAATGCATATTTAATACAAAACTCTTCAGGAGACTGATAGCTGTGAATTTAGTTACTGGTTTCAAAATGATAGCATGCATGAGAGCTTGAAAATTAGAGTCCTGTTAAGCAAAATATTTTCAGTCTGTTGGTAGAGAGCTCTAATTCATGGTTGCCAAAAGGAAACACATAGAAAATTATAACTTAAAGGACAGGAGCAAAGGAGGATTTCTGAAAGGTGAGTCATATTAAACAAATGAGATTACCACCTTAAAAGTGAATGGCAGAAGAGAAAATGGCAGATTTAGTATTTCTGCATGTCAAAAATTGCTTTTGCTTTTTACCAAAATTTTATGCACCAGATTTTTGCATAGGCTATCTGAATAGGGATTGGGATATTATGATTTTTGTATAGGCTATCTGAATAGGGATTGGCTGCTTATGATTTTCAATATTGATAAGTAACCAGAGCAGCAGGGAATGGGAAGTGCACATTGGCAGATTATTGAAGAGTAGAACTCTTTTGCTTTCTTTGTTGGGATCACTTCTCTTCAGTAATTTAATTATTGATTCCCTTTAAAACACGTAAGGTAATAAATATTTCAGGTGGTACTAAAATAAAAAGATAGTTTAAATGGCAGATAGTTGCAGTTGCTTTCCAGGATAATTCCTGATAAATTGAATGGACAGCCCAGGGAAAATTAAATGCAATAGATGGAAGTGTTAAGTGATGCTCCTGGTGTATTACACAAGCTGAGTGTAGTTGAACTCGATACTGGATTAGGTAATACTCAGGAATAAATATTCAATGCACACTATTGACAGATGCAGTGTTAACTGCTCACTCCATTGTGCAGCAGCAATAAAGGCTAATGCACCCAAATGCACTTCTAATACAGAATTGATCTGGATTTATAAACCAGTTCATACAGAATAACCACCAGACTGAATTTCCCTGTTTTGGCCATTAATTTGCAAACATAGAATTATCAAGGAACTGAAGGAGCACATTCAGTGAAGCTGATAAATCTGGGAATATTTGGTCTGGAGAGGTGGAAATACAGTAATGTGCAAAGAGGTTGGGAGCCCCCAGTGTTAACAGCACTGAACTTGGAGGGAAAACTGTGAATCCTGCTTTGACAACAGAGAGTCTTCAAGGCAGGACTGGAGGGGTTTTCCTACTCACTCTTCAATGACATCTTAAAACTTGGCACCGAGCCTTGGGCACCTTTCAGAAGTGAATCCCAAGGCAAAGACACTGCTGCTGATCCTGATCCCCCTGACAGAGATGTGGTTAATTGAATGTATGGGTTCCCTCCCTGGGATTGCTGCACCACCCCACACACCCTGAGTTAATGGCATGTGTGCTTGCAGGGTCAGGCTGCCCTGAGCAGCTTCAGATTCAGGTGCAGCTGAGAGCCTCTCCTGTGGGCTGGGTGGAATTTTCCTCTCCTGTGGAATTTGGTGTGCATCAGGAAAACCAGGAGTTCCTGCTCTGTGACCATTCCTCCCTGTGCTGATCAAAACGCAGGCTCTTGTTCAAGTGTGTGTGTCTTTCTCCTCAATCCATTCCATTTCCCTGCCTCTGTGTCCTGTGGATGGATGGCTCTGACAGATTTTGACTCTTGGAAAGCAGCTTGGCTTGGACTGAGATGCTGGTCCAGCTTCCCTGCAGGTGGGGAGCTGTGGACCCCAAAGCTGGCCAAAGCTGGCCTGTGATTTATTGCTGGTCATGGCAAAGGACTTTTGAACTCAAAAGAGGATTTTTTGTCTTTATATTGACCTAAAAACCTGGGAGTGACCCTTTTGTAAACCCATCATGACCCCAGTCAAACTGTGCTGACAATTACTAAGAAAATTACTACGAAATCAATGCCTTTTCTGCAGCTGTAGGCACCATTATCCCAATTAATGTATGGATTTCCTTTTCAATGTTGTTTGCATATCTGTATCCCTTGTATGTTATGTATTATTCAGTTCTACGTGGCAGGAAGGGATGATGAGATAAGATTTGAGGGTGGGATTGTCAAAATCAGGAGTGTTTGCATGTGTAGCTGAAGATAAAAGAGGATGTGGCTGCATCTATCAGAAAACCAGATCCTCAAGAATTTCTTTATCCACACGAGGTACAAAGGTGTCTTGAGCTGAGCTCTTGGCACTAACAATGGGAATTCTTTGTAGGTCTTTTCTGCCTTGTTCAGGCTTTATTTAAGGCTGTCCATAATCAAGCAATTCTTGTGTTTTATATTGTGTCTGTAATCTGTTCTTCAGAGTTCTCAGGGATTACTGATCATTGCAGAGTATCAGCAAAACAATGTCAAGAACAAAGGCTGCTGCCATATCTCAGTGTGTAGCTCAAACACACTGGCATTTCTTCAATTTTACTGCAGTTGGTGCTGGATTCATTATTGAATGCATTTCTCCTATTTTTATAGTTTTTATAACACTTTAAGAATGAATTATTAGAAATTTTTTTAAGACAGCTTGTACATTCAGGGTAAATATTGTAAGCATGTAAACTTGCCATTTAGCCTTGATTTTTCAACCATATTTTCCTGCCCACTGGCAGAAAAAACGAGCCAAACCCATCATGGCATGGCTTTATTGTGCCACTGCCCAGCAATTTTTGTATATTGTTTCCTTTTATAATTTGAGACATGATCATGATTTTTGCAATAAATTTTTTCCCTAAGTATCCTTACTGATGGATGATGCATTTATTTCAGCATCAGTGGGCAAATAAAAGTTATCCACGGATGACTAACAACCTTGAATAAATACCATTTCACTCAGCAGCTATCCACAGCACCTTAGCAATGCAATTACATGCCAGGACCTATTATCCCAATTAATGGACTGTTTTATATTCACTGTGCATTATACTTGGAACTCTTCAGAGGCCTGGCCTTCACTTAGCCAGAGGCAAGAAAGAAATGTAGAACAAATCACCAGGAAAAGGCTTTCATTTGCTTTTCAAGACACACAGCGTGGAATTGTACTTAAAGCATAGCAAGGATGGGCTCAGAAATGCCCTTTGATTTCAGTTACAGTAAAGCTATTTATTAAAACCATGATTATTAAATATAGCTGTCTTGTTTTCCAGGATCATTGCTGTTAACAGCACGAGTGGATATTTTGCTCTCCTCTTCCTGCATCGTCTTTTTTCACGATTATTTTGCCAAGGGCCAAGTTTGAGGGTTATTTACAAGATTCAGGTTTCTTCTCCCTTTATTATGTGAAATAAGTGCAGCAGCTCCTGGGGACGCTGCATTTGCTGGGTGGGTGAGCAAATAAAACAGTTCACTAACAAGTAAAACACGGGGCAGTGTTGTGCTGCTGCTCTGTGAGATGCCAGCCCCGGGCTGGAATTTGACCACTGGAGTTTCCCTCGACTCCCTCTGCTGGTTTCCCAAAGCTGCATTTCCGGAACCATAAAATAAAATACCAGTTGTATTTCTTCTCCTCATTGTAAGGGGCATTGATTGCTCCTCATTGTATATTATAGCAAAGGGGCAGTCTATTACGTGAATTTATTGCATTTTCTTCATGATAATTACTGGAAGTTATTGAACAAGGCAGGGAGTTATCACCAGTAAGTTCCTGCTAGAGCTGAGGAAGCAAATCCACAAATATTTAGTGGATCTAAAGCTGTAAACAACACATCCTGTTTACAGTGGAGTGGGAATTTACAACTCACAGTGCAGCAGAGGATTCTGTAGGAATCATGCTCCAACTACTACAAATTCAGGGTTGAAATATGAACTGCAGTAAGGAATTGTCCTTGGCTGTGTGGTGCAGGTGCCTTTTGTGAGAGCAACCACCAGCCTCACCATTTCCCTTGCTCAAGAATGGCATTACTATTTCATGAGCAGCTGGGCAGGAGCCCCAGGAAATCTGCATCCATACATTAATGCAGGGTTGCTCTCCTGCCTTGGGAAGAGGAATCTATCAATGGGGAAAATCAATAATGGAATTGTCCCCACGGGTCTGTGGATTCCTGTAAAACACAACCACTGAGTCATCCTTCTGTAATTCCTGTGCACAAATCATTCCTCCAACCCAGATCAGCAGCAGGAGAGAGGAGAGCTGTCACAGCCATATCAGCCACAGGGTGGTCTCCCAAATCTCCTGGGTGGGTTTTAATTGCCCCCAAATCTCCTGGGTGGTTTTACTGCCCCCAGCACAGAGCAGGGTCTGTCCTTGTCACAGCAGATAATGTCACCCTCAGGGAGGACAGAGAGGTGGCCCAGGGCTGCTGCAGCTCTGCTCAGATCCTGGATCCTGAGAGCCCCCAGGAAAAGAGGGTGAGGAGGGTCTGCTGGGCACAGCTGGGACCTGCAGGGGCAGCTCAGCAGGACATTAAATGATAAATGCCAACGATTGCAGGGGTGTGAGCTCCTGATTTTCCAGTCAGGAAAATCATGTTAAAAATAGCTTTTGTTTTTTACCAAAATTTTATGCACCAGATTTTTGTATAGGCCACCTGGATAGGGATTGGGGTGTTATGATTTTTGTACAGGCTATCTGAAGAGGGATTGGCTGCTTATGATTTTCTTTGCCTGGAAGAAAAGGAAGAGATGGTGTCAGGTCCTTCTCCTTATCCCTCTCCATCAGTGAGTGCAGTGCTTGGGACAGCCAAGATATTTTGATTTATTTTCAAGTCCAAACAACCTCCAGATTCACCCCTGGATCCATTCCATTCCAATCATGAGTGGAATCACCTCTCAGGCCACTCCTCTAATACAGTTATCATAGAATTCTTTCACAAACATAAACCAATGGTTTATAAACACAGGCAGAAAAAAGTGGTTTTACTGACTTCAAATGCCAAAATTTCTAGATTTTTACTTCTAGGACATCAGAGGGGGGTTGTTAACCTGCAGGGCCACTGTGGGAAGAACTAAAGCACTTAAGGAGCAGCCCAGCTGCCAAACCAAAGGAATGCTACACGTGTAATCCAAATGCTCATTTATTTAAAGGTGGAAGATAAAAGCCAAAAAGAGAAGTTAAAAGCCAGTAAGTTTAGCACTTTATCCCTAAATACATGAACAAACTAGTAGAGAGGAAATAAAGCTAGCACGTATATTAACTCCAATTAAATGTTGATGACTTTGATAAATGCTGCAGTCTCAATAAATGTAAGTGATCTTCACATTACTCTTCATTTATTGACACCCTGGTACTATTTTGAAGAAGATTCATCTTCCACCAAAGACTTTTATTGCTGTAATATTTCACGAGTGACTAGCCAATTTCTGCCATTATCTTCATATTCCCAGTTAAATAAAGAACTAACATTATCCCTGATGACGATCTGTGTCATCTACAAAGACACTGAGGAGACAAAACACAACCTCAGAAAGAAAATTCCTGCCCATTATTCACTGGTTCCTACCTCAATTTCAAATATCACACTGAAATAGGCTCAGATTTATTTTTTTTTTTTCCCCTCCTGACCTATTTTTCTGGTTTTCTTATCAGTCTTTTTGCTTTTTGAAGGCAGAAGCTGTAGATGGCCTTTTTGGAGTGTTTGAAATAATTTAGAAATTTTTACTCCCTAGATAGAACAGTTGAATCTATAAAAAACTTTCATTTCTGCCATTTCATTGAGAGAAGAACATTTTAAAAACAAAAACAAATAAAATAATTTTCAATTTTTTAAATTTTTTTTCAGTTCACTGTGGAGCTGAAACAAAGATTTAGGGATCAATCTGTGGCAACAGTGTCAGAACTGGACTGGAGAGCTGGTCTCTGTTTTAGCCACCAGTTAGAGAAGGATGGAAAAGGAGAATAATGTGAGAGGCCTTTGGATTCTGCTCCTGCGTTAAATAGTGAATTTAACTTAGATTTCTGCTGGGGGAAACGGGAGGAGTCAAGCCCTGAACGACTCCAGCACTGCCCTTGGTTTGTTCCCTGACTGAGGCTGGAAGGTGCAGGGTCATAAATGTCATCCCCTCTCCCTGTCCTGCAGCAATTCACAGCTCCCCCACTGCACAGGCAGCAAATATATTTTGGTTTTCTGTAAGTGTTAATTACAGAGCACTACACATGGTTGGAATATTCAGTAGCTCTAATGTTGGTAATTTTCCAGTAGAAAAAAAAATCAGTAATAGTGGCAGAAATATAAAATCTGAGGGGGGAGGAATGGACAGAAAAAATTCAATAATAGCAGCAGAAATATGAAATCTGGGGGGGAGGATGGACCTTTAAATAAATTCTGATTTTCTTTCTCCCTTCCACAGTATTAACAGTGTTATTGATACAACATTGATATTATTGAATGGCAGTCTTGTCCAGAATTCACAGAGCAGTGAGCCTCCTTCCAGGCCCCTCCAACCTTGTGATGCTGATTAACATAAAGATAAAGAATGCATCTGATAACTATCACTCATTATTACCTTACAGAATTAATGTTTATTATAATTAATATAATTAATATTTATTAAATCTAATTAATATTTGCTATATTAATATTATTAATACAAATAATTCAGTGTGTATTTGTCTGCTCCACCTCAGAATTACAGGGAGGTTGAGCATTTGGTTGGGCTTGCTTGAAATTGCATAAAAACATTCACAGTGTGTGGATGAACTCAGCTTTTCTATACCAAAGTGAACTTTGGTGCCCTTTCATTATCACAATCAGACATTTCCAGGAGTGTGGTTTTGTAAGATAAATCCTTTTATGGATCATTTTAAGGCCAGTGGGGCAGGTGTTATCTCATTTTAACACACACCTTGTGGGGCTTTTTTATTTAAGTAAATGATGTTTCCAGTCCAACAGCTTTTTTTTGTGTGTACAGAACAAACTAAAGAAGGTGAAGAATGTGACCACGGGAATCCTTTAATTTCAAAAGAAATGTTTCTTAATTAGAGATAATAGTAGAAGCTTGGCAGGAATGCTGAGCAAATCTCAGCAGCTCTGCTGTGCTTGTGGAGGGAAAGGGCTGGAACATCTTGCTCCCACTTAGCTCAGTGACTTTTCCCAGTCACTTCTTCTAAATACCTTGTCCAAACCTTCCAATTTATTATATATATTTTTTTAATATATCTATTTTCATTAAGGTTTGGGTGTCAGATTTAGGGATTCCTAGGTATGTTAAATTGAAGCTGTCTCCTCATGAGGGGACTGCAGCTGTATAATTTGCCTGTAAGGATTTATTTAAAGCAAAGGGAAAAAGGCAGCAAGAGCTGAGCTGGTGGGAAATTATCCTGGGCTCTGGGTTCCCACAGAGACAGGGTGAGGAAAAGCTGGATTTTAGCTGCCCTGAGAGCTGGGGTACAGCTTTGTCTGGATTTTAGCTGCTCTGAGAGCTGGGGTACAGCTTTGTCTGGGTTTAGCTGCTCTGAGAGCTGGGGTACAGCTTTGTCTGGGGTTTAGCTGCCCTGAGAGTTGGGGTACACCTTTGTCTGGGTTTAGCTGCCCTGAGAGCTGGGGTACAGCTTTGTCTGGGGTTTAGCTGCTCTGAGAGTTGGGGTACAGCTTTGTCTGGGGTTTAGCTGCTCTGAGAGCTGGGGTACAGCTTTGTCTGGATTTAGCTGCTCTGAGAGCTGGGGTACACCTTTGTCTTCACCTGCTCTGATGTAATTCTGCTCCAGAGCTGCCCAGAGAATTTTTTATTTCTCCATTCACCTTCTCCTTTACAGCAGAACAGCTGCTATCGCAAATAGTAAGTTCAGGGATGGAATTTGGCTTTTCTTCATCACCATTTTTGCTTGACCATGATGGGATTGCAGCTCATCCTGCTCCTGGCTCTGTCACCCCTCAACACCTGTCCCTCTTTTCTGGATCTCCCTCATCAGATTTAGAACTTTATCTCCCTTTCTATCCCCTCTCTTAGGCTGACCAGGATGTCAATGTTTCCTGCCCAGCCCTTGGTGCAAACATCCCTGTTGTTGTTGTGCCTCAGCCCCACAGTGCTCTCCAAAAAAACCTCTCAGGGCTTTGCTCCTGGTATTCCAAACCCATCTCAGCTTTTCTGGTCTCATTTTTCCCATGACTGGTATATTTTGGTATATTTTGTCTCATACTCAGAGCAGAGGTTCTTCCCCCAAGTGGAAATGAAAATATCACAGATTGGATGTGGTTTCTGTTGGGAATTGTTAACTTCTTGTGACGTTTATAAAGCTTAATCACTTTCAGTGGAACTTTTAAATCATGTAAAAAACCAGGAAGGTACAATAGGATATAACATACACTTGTGGTTGCCATTATAAATGACATTCTTTCTTTGCAACACTTGAAGTGTCATTTCTCTACTTGATTTTAGTATTTCCTCATTATATTCTGTCAGAGATTCAAAGCAGAAAAATGTGAACTGTTGAAAAAGGAAATTCAGGCTGTGAGTGGAGTCCTCCCTCGTTAGTGCTTCTTTTAACTTCTCTGGTTTGTTCTAAGTATAAATGACTTTGAAAATATTCCTTCCACTTGGCCATTCCATAGCAGTGAATTGCACGTCAGCCTTAAATTATAAGGAAAAGAATGAAAATGAAGATACAATGATCACAGAAGCAACAAAAGATACCAATGCTTTATAAATATATATTTATAGATAAGGCTACAGTCCTAGTCAAAGTCTCTTACCATCAAACTTCTCACTTCAGATAGAAAAATTAACAAAAATAGAAGTGACTGCACATAAAAAATGTATAGAGTAAGATATATTCATCACTGGATAAAGCAGCTGAACCCAGCATTAATAAAGATTGCTATTCATTTTTTGAATTTGTATGATTGACCACTTAAAGAAATTACCAGTGCTATAGAAAGTCTTGTGACTAAAAGGGAAAAGTCATTTAGTTCAGGGGGTCTTGTCGGCCTCATAAAATAACAGTTGATTATAATTATACAGTAATCTCTGAAATATTCTCTTGGGAAGTAGAGAGAAAATGAACAGGGGAAAAAAATTACCTCCAACTGATACACATTAGTGATATCAAGAATACACTTTTGCAGCCCAGTGCATGCTGTGAGCAGCTTTCCAAAGCTTGTTTCTTCTGCTGAACTCCCATTTCATCTGTCTGGTTACTTGCACTACGTAAGGCAGAAAATTTCCATTTTCAAAGTCACTTTATAAACCAGCCAAACTATTTTTGTTTCCTCAGTTGTCATGCTCTAAAAATAAAATGCAGTTTTATGTGAGTGTTTAGCCCTAAGATAAGGAGCATGAGAACAGATCTGAACCTCTCCAGCCTCAGACAGTAATTGTTCCTGTGACTTACAGTGTCAATTTTCCACTCTCACTATTACTACCATGAGGGAAATACTACTGGTGTAACAATTGCTCTTGATTTTTAGCATGGTACAAATTTGCTGCTTTACAGGGCAATAACCAGAAGGGCAGAGCTGAGGGTCACTGAATGTGAGCTCAGAACTGGGCACACAGAACCTGAAATACACGAAAAATAAAACTTAAAGCATCAGAAAAGTTTCTAAAATTAAATATCTCTGCTGCTTTACAAACACCTTGTACATGTTTATATTGTGAATCAGGAATATCTCTGCCTATAGAAGATCTACATGAAACTACTGGAACTATCCATGCATTTCATCTATAGGGAAACCTGCACCAAAATCTGGTGCCACAGAGTGAACAAGAAGTGTGTGTCTAAAAAGTTACAAGTCTAGAAATGTTTTAGTCCTTTGTAGAGGTCAAGAGTGATTGGCCACAAATCAAAAAATATCTAGAAACAAGATTCCCCCTTCCTAAGATTCCCCAGCACCAGGCTGATCTGCTAGAGGTGAATTTGCATGTGTTACACATGTCCAGATGTTCTTTTCAGCTCATTACTGGCAAACAGCCTGATTTGTCTAAATCACATTTAATATACAGCAGTTTGTGGCAGGTGGAAAGAAAAAAAACATACATTTTTCAAGTCTTCCATGGTATTCTCTGTAAAATTAAAATTGGCATTGTAAATGACCGTAATAGTATTTTAAAAGGGTAGGAGAGGAAAACAGAACTTGATAGTGAGCAATTAGTCACAAATTAAGGAGCTATTGAATGTAAGCTTCCTGTTTTCAGCTCTGAAAGGTTCTGGCCACACAGAGTAAAGGAGGGGTGACACTGTTTTACACCACCACGACACAGACTCTGAGATTCAGAAGGCTGAAAATGACTCCTTCATTTTTGGGATGTGTCTCCTTTTTATACTATTCTACACAGCCCAATTGGATTGGTGACACAAAGACAAACCTCTTCACTCACACTGGTCAGAGCAGAGGGACAGCAAGAAGAAATCCCTCCTAGGGAAAGGAATGAATAACAAAGGTACAGTTACAAAAACATTTCTCCTGTTTACAGAAAATTCCCTGGGAAAGGAATTTCAGAAAACCAAAACACCTCAGCCTTGAACCAGGGCTACAAGGGGATTCTGTGGAGGGTCTGAGGCCACTTTCCCCCAGGACATTGATGGTTTGCAGGAATTCTCAGTGTGGATAACTTCTCGATAATAATCACTGCCAACAGTTTAAATGGAGTTTGTGGGATGAAGAGTGATTTTGGGCAGAATCTGAGAGTATTTTGATTTTTTTTGTCCTGGCACAACCCTGCTGAGGCAGTACCAGGAACAGCAGTGAGGGCACTGAACCCCTCCTTGCCTGTGCAGGCACTGCTGGGGCTCAGCAGCCCTGACAGAGCTCTGCAGTGGGAACATCATGTTCCCCTCAAAGAATCTCTGGTTTTATCACACAACCCACACTGTCTCTGTCTCCTTGGAAGACGAGTTCTCTCACACAGTTGTTCTTCAGTGGTGTCCATGGGAGGGAATGGACAAAATGCTGCACCAGGGAATTCTTTATGCTGGTATTTCCCTCTTGCAAAGTCCTTTGAAATCTGGCAATGGAGTCCTCCCAATATTGGATAGTTCTTACTATGTTGTTGCCATTATTCAGGGAGGGGATGAAGTTCCTGATACTGAATTCACAAATATTTAGCAAATTCCTGTGCAAGTGAAGAAAATTATTTTCTGTTTACTTTGGAAATTCTCTACAGTGACTCCTGCAGCATAAGAATAACACAGAATATTAAAAGTATGGAGGTAGCTGTTGTTAACACCTCAATGACTGTATTGTGAGATGATTTTTAATCAATTTAATATTTTTTGCTCGTTCTGTGAATTCCCCTTATGCTCTAAAGGGAGATGTTTTATATGTGATGTTTGTGAGGGGTAAGAGGTTGACACAGTGGCTCAGGCTGTTGGTCTGAACACAACTTTAGTCATCTTTGTGTTGTTCCTTACAGCTGACATCCTCTTGATGGCTTTGAGACCATCATTTTGAGTCCAGTACTGAGCTGGACAGAAGTGCTATTAATATTGAACAAATCCAGGGGTTGCACTTTGTCTGGATGTTGACTCAACTTGCTTCTCTAGAACAAATTATCTGAATTTCTACTGCATTAGCAGCAGCAGACTGTTTGGAAAGAGATTTTGAGGTCAGACATGCCACCTGGCAAATGGTGGAGGGATTTGTCAGGAAAATACATCAAAATTGCAGAGAATTCTTTTTTAATGGGGACAGAATATCACATAGAATCACAGAATCTAAAAGCACTCTTTTTTTGTTTATTTAGTATTAGAGTGCTGTTTACTGGCTATAATGTTTAAATAAGAACAGTTAAGATTCATTTCAAAAGGGGAAAAAAGATCTTTTTGCAGTAATTTGCAGAGCCTGAGTGCAGCTGCAGTGAAATCTGTAAAGAGCTCCCAGGTAAAAGAACTTTTCTCTAATGGCCAGTGAAATCCTATCCCCTTTTGGTGTCCAAGAGATGAAGATATTTTCTCTAGGGCTGCACAGCAAATGAAACTTTGGCAGGGAAGCAGATTTTTCTGCTCTGAGTTTATTGCTCTGGAGCTCTGCAGAGCACCCAGAAAGTTTTCCTGTGAGTAGAGGCTGCAGGTATCATTCACTGTCTGGACTTCCAGGGAATATTGAATACACTTTATCTGTGAGAATGTCTGGATCTGTGTTGATTTATACCCTTTTTCACCCACTGCCCAGCTTATTTCCTCTGAATTCTGACTTTGGGATGGTTTTGTGTCTGCACAGACTGAAATACATAAATATATTTTTTTGTTATGCAGTTTTAATGACATTTTTTCCTACAGAAAATAAGAATCTGTGCTGTTTATGAGCATCTGTTACTTCTGGAATCAGCTTGCTAAAGGACATTTTGTGTTTAGTAATCCAGAAATTCCTGTAGTTAAACTTTCAGAAAAACACTTATTTTTCCCATGCAAATAAAGCAGTGAAGGCTTTTTTTGTCAAAACATAGTTGTTTGTTACTCCTTTTACAAGATATATAGTCTTGTTTTGGTCATGATTGCTCATGCAACCATATGGGAGTTTGTTCATATTCTAGTGCAGCTAAAATCTGTTGCCATGTGTTTGCCTACTCAGAGTAATTTTTTTAAGGCATGTCTATTTTTCACCACTGAATTTCAGCTAAATTTGTTGATTTTCTTTTTATAAGAGATAAATTATGAAGTCAGATGTTGACTGTTCAGGGCAGTAAACATCAGAGAAGTTACTTTGTGCTTTTGCTTTTCTCTAATGAAGTTTTTAAATAACAAGTTCTTAAAACTATTTCTTAAGCCTGACTGATCAGTAGCAGCAGTATTAGTGCTAAAACCTCTGGAAATGTTAATGAGAAATGATAATGATAAATGATAATGATAAAACTGGAAGGGACAGAGATATCCTGGCTTAAATATCCCCCGGTCATTGAATTTCCCCAATCTTGAAATAAACAGCAGATTTCTCACCTGTCTGAGGTTTCTGGAGGGTGCAGGGTCCATGGAGAAATGTGAAGGATTTAGGGACAGGGATTTCCAGCAGTCAGACCTGCTGATGGTTCCATGCTGTGCAAGAGGAGGTAGATATTGGGACCATGATGAAACTCAGCTCTTTTTCTGTCTTTTTTCCTTTCTCTCCTTTGTGTGTGTGACTGTGTGTCAGTGTCCTTTTAATATTATTGCACTGAATAAATCAGCCAATTCAGCAGTGGGGAAAAAAATGCTCAATTTTTGGTTTATTCTGTTTGCTGCTTAGGAGCCAACCAACAACACCCTGTGCAATTTTAGATGTGCACTGACTTCATCTGTTCCCTAAGAATAACACTCAACTTTTACAGTTTGGTTTTGTTTATTGAATTCTCACTTGCATGTATATGAAAGAAGAGTTTTTTCATGAGCAATGGATTGTTCTGGTGCATCTCTGTTGCTCAGCAAATCTGGTGGAGTTGTGTGAGGGCTTTGTGTGGCTGGAGGAGCCTGTGGGAGTGCTGTGCTCATCCTCATCAGTTCCCTTTGCAATTCAATGGCCTCAGTAGGACTGAAAATACATCTGGCATTATTGACTAGGACTGAAAATAAATCTGTCAAATACAACATGAAACCGGTGACTGACTGAGAAAGGGAAGGAAGGAGAGAGAAGGATAAATGATGTAAATTCCCAATAAGCTGACCATATTACCCCTGATCTGCCACGTAACAATGTAGTGTCACCATTCTCAGTTCTTTCCCAGGCCTAGGATGAGACAAAAGTATTCCGAAATTATAGGTAGTGAACACAACTTTGAAAATTATATGAATGGAAGAGAAGGATAAAAATAAACATCAAAACAAA
This sequence comes from Trochalopteron elliotii, assembly GCA_024734555.1. Lineage (NCBI taxonomy): Eukaryota > Metazoa > Chordata > Aves > Passeriformes > Leiothrichidae > Trochalopteron > Trochalopteron elliotii. The sequence goes on along the minus strand of JANPWX010000480.1, from coordinate 885,836 downwards.
CAAAAAACTAAGGAGCAGATCTTTAGCTGTCAGGAGTCTTGGGATCTAGTAAAGTGCTGCTTCTGAGAAGAGAGGGTGCTTTGAAGTTCAAATTTATTCAGGTCTTAGAGGAACGTGTGTCAGAAGATTATACAGATATTGCTGTATTAAGCAGCACTGCTGTGGGTGCTGGTTCTTCCACACCCTGCTGGACCCCAAACCAGCTGGACAGCAACACCTCACTGCCAGTGCCACACTTCAGGAATTATTAATTCCACTTATTCCAACCAATCCTGCTTGGGATTTTTTGAGAAGTTGGTTTTTTCCAATTAGGAGAAAATAATTTTGCAGAAACACAAGGGGAATTTGTTTCTGTGGTTGTTTCTATGTAGCTATTGGAGCAATTCCGCCCAAAATGAGACATCAGGAAGTCAGGTCTGTGCATACAAAAGGTGTTATTGTTGCAATGCTCTCAGCTGAACTTTCTGTCTTTTTTCATTTCAATTAATCTTCCTGTTCTGGACAGCTTTGGAAGCACAGGGGGCTCTGAGCATTGGTAACAATAAGAAATCACAAGTTAATGACCAAACTATCCCTGCTGGTCATTGCAGCTCCAGTACACAATCCCTTGGCTTTGCTGCCACGGATTTGTCATGAAAAGCACCAGAGGGCAATTGACCATTGTGGTTTTTTAGAGCATGTCACAACTGCAGAAACATCTGCACACACAGAGCATATTAAAACTTCCCTGACAAGACCATAAATCACTGCAGCGCTAAACCCTGAAATATCAGTTCTGCAGACAGTCATTAAACAAAAGTTATAATCTATGAAATTATACATTCCAGCCCAAAATGCAATATTTCACCTCACAAATACAAAACTGGGTACTCACCACTCCTCCTCTTTTGCACAACACAAGGCTCATCAACAAAGATATTTCTGCCAGTGTGAATAGAGGGGCTCTATCCATCATCCTCCTGTCACAAACACGCCTAGTTAAACCTGATTTTTCTCACACAGATTGTCAGATCTAAGGGACACAGTCTCTGCTCTGCTTGTGAGTCCCAAGAACATCAGTAAGGAGTCTGTACATGGATGGTGTGCAAAATATTTCCACAGGAACACTCCAAGCTGGGTTTGTCAGAGTGAGGCAGGGTCAAGTTTGAGCCACGTTCATCCACTGCTCAAAACCTTCACCTCTCATTGACATCCTCTACAGAAAAACTCTCCTGGTGCACCCCTGGAGAAAATTTGGGTACAACCTCTGGTTTAGAAAGTTTATAGTCCACATTCCCAGGCTGATCATCTCATACCTGGCTTTGCTGTCCTCTGGTACCTTTCCTGCCCCCGAGTCAATGTCATAGGAGTGCTCAAAATGAAAGGTCTGGAGGAATTCTGTCCAAGAAATGTATTTTGATGTGACCTGTTCCTGTGGCAGGTCACATCAGTGTCCCAGTTTCAATTGGATCACTCTCCATAGAACATGATTTTAAGGAGCAAAGTCTCTCTAATTTTGAGATGGGAGTGAAATCTGTCATCCATATGTTTTCTACAATACACTGAATGTACATTTTTTGTACACAAGACAATCTGTGCCTGTTAATGTATATATGTATTTTCATGAAGGTCAAAATTATCAAACAAATATTTTTGCTAAAGCTTTTATTTTTTTTCCAAATGTGTTGTCTAGTTCAAGCCTAGTTAGCTACCCAGAGGTAATAAGTTATAGTCTGACTGTAGCACACAAGCTGGAAAATTGTTATCTAATTTAATTAGTAAAAAGCTGTAACTGCTTCTTGCATCTCATCTCACATGTCACAGCTGAGGCCATTTTACACAGAAATTTCCTATTTGCATATTTTAACTGGAGCTTCACCCTCTGTAGAGCAGGTTCCTGTTTTGGGTTGGGTGTCAGACAGAAATGCAGGAGAGCAAATGTGAGTAACTGCAGACTCCCCATGCTGGCCAATTTGTGTGATTTCAGGGTAACTCTGGGTCACTTTGGTGCTTGGTTGAACAGGATCTCCTCTGAAGCTGTGGGTGAGATTTGGGGCTGTGGATGAATTTACAAAGGATTGGTTCAGCCCCACCTGTGCTTCTCAGCATTGCTGTGAGGCCAGGGATAAACTCTTCCTTGGAGGAGTAGCTGAATTCCATGAAACTCAGCAATTATTTCTCTTACTGCAAGGATCTGGAGAGAAAATAAATAGTTTAAAAATAAATACATGTAGGCATTTTTGTAGGAAAAGACATTTACATGTAGGCCACTTCTCCTTTCTCCTCCCTCTGTCACTGTTCCCCTTCCCCACTTCAGACAGGCTGCAAAGTGTAATTTTACATGACTGGACTAAAGAGCACAGAAAGTTTCTGTAAGATGTTTGTCCTGCCTCCAGGGCAGAGGTTTGGGCAGTGTCAGAGCTGGATTCCCAAAGATGCAGTCAGCAAGTCTCAGAACACCTGAAATTTTCACTACTAAAGCTGTGTTTAACTAAATATATTCTTCAAATTCCAACATTCCATAGCTTTTGTTGTTGTTTCTATTAAATGTAGCCTTGTGCTGTTATGGACCCCAGAAACCTTTCCTTTTTTCATGTATAGAGCAATGCTGAAGGAAGTGGAGGGAAAACCATTTCACCTTTATAGATTCAGCCCTTTTGTTGGGATATCCAAGTTTGGATACAGTTTGCCAGTGGGAATGAGGCGTATTTTTATATTTTCAGAAGGGAAATTTTTCACTCCATAAGCAGCAATCTCATTGTTGCATTCATTATGTAATACCACAAATTGTTCCCTAAGTTAGAATAACTGATGCTGATAAATCTAATATACTAATAAATCAAATAAAGGCTGGTAGAGAGGAAAATGAATATTCTCAAAAGCTTTCTTCCTCATAAACTAAAAGGGAAATGATAGCATAAACTTAAAATAAATGAGATTGCATTAGTACCTGTGTAAGATTAATTGGAGGAAATTCTATATATTTACACTTTTTTAAAAAATCTTTATAATCTCTGGTCATAATCCTGGTTACAAACCTGATTATTTCTGCACACCACCTCTGCATCAGAGAGTCTTTGTGCCCTGGTTGTTTGGTTTGCCCTCAAATTGTAGATTTACACAGGAAATAAGTGGTGGAATATTTGTGACTCCCTTGCATACTGGCATAGATTTTGATGTCCTGAATTAATAGGGGAGAGGTGTCTGACATGAGAAAACAAGAGAATAAATCAGAATAAATCTGCAATGCATTCAGATTAGCTGCATGTTGCCATGAGGCAGAACAGAATTAGCAGGTCTCTGTCACAGAAGTTAGCTGTGTCTTCGTTGATCCATCAGGCAGGTTAAAATACAGCAAAAATGAATATACATGGTGTGCATGGAGTGTGTTTCATCTTGAGGGACTTTATAATCATCAGTGAAGAGACTCCTGGAAACAGGAGGGTGATCAAAGCTGTTCAGGAGGGTACTCAGGCAACATCTGAGTTGTATTAAACCTTGATAACCCACTCTACTTATCACTCATTTTAATTATTCTTTGTTGGATGGGTAGTTTCTGGTTTAGAACCAGTTTGGAGACAGAAAGTGAAAGGATGGCAGCAGGATCGTGTTCCCAGAGCTCAGAATTTCACACTCTGCCCACCTTTTCCTGCTGAGAGAGGTCAGGGTTCAGGCAGGCAGCTCAGGGGATTTTATTTTGGGGTCTCCAAAACCTCCAAGGACAGAAACTGCAGGAGGTTTTTGGGACCCCATCCCCTCCTCGACTGTCAGCCCCATGCCCTGAATCTGTCAGCTGATCTTACCTCTCCTGATGGGAAATTCAGGCTGGGAGTGATGTGATCAACCTTGTTCTGCTTTGTTTTGTGAGCAGCTTTATACATTGTGCAGAATAAATGCATGAGCTTTCATTAATTAGAGTACTCCACAGAGAACTGGGGAGTTGTTTGTTTCCAAAAAGATAGATAAAAGCTGAAAATCTGCAGCTAGAGCCTCTGACAGCTGGCTGGAGCCTGGAGACAGCTGCCTCTGCCAAGGGGATTTTGGATGTTGGAAAAGGTGCCCCTTCCTTTAATTTCTTTAAGGTAGAGGTTTCAGTGCTTGAGTTGTCTGAATTTTAAATACATATCCAACAAAGCTTTTGTTGTCCCAGCAGATTTTTCTAGACAGCATTTCCTGCTCTTCCTCAGTAGAACTTGTCACTTTCAGACTGCAGACAACCTCAGCAGTCAGAGGTCTCTGGGAAAATGCTCTGAAGTACAATTATTGACAGTATTGATGTTTTAATTGTTCTCATTAAGTTCTTAAGACTTTGCTGCATTAAGAAAGTGTGGAAAGCTCCAAGGCATACTTTTCAGACTTAAAAAAACCCCAGTCTATTAACATTTAGTTCCAAACTGAACATTTCCTTCATAATAAGAAAAGTCATTTCCCTGGAGCTGAATAGAAAAGCATATTTTGAAGTCTAAACTTTGCAAATGTTTTCATCAGAGAGCTGTAGCCAGGCTGGTGCTCTTGGAAAGAGAAGTCAGGGCCCTCTTGGAGGAGTCAGAGCATTTGTTTTTCCTACCACGATTAGTGCTGAAGCCTTGCTGATCCAGACCTAACACAGGAGCTGTGAGTGCAGATTCCATGACAATCCATGCAGAGTGTGGGGCTCCTTTCTCCCAGGACAGTGCAGGCTGCTCAGCTGGAATGGTGGAGTTTGGTTGGAATCCAAGAAACTTAGAATTTGGGGTTTTACTGTATAGTAATACATGTGAGTCAAGATGGGGGGTTTTGGGTCCTGTCTTTGTCCTCTTTATTTGCCTTCTTTGCCTTCTTCTTCATGGGTTTGGGTGGTTTTCTGTAACTGGGTGAAAAATGTCCTCATTGCAGGTCTTGGGTGGTCATTATTGGGTCAGAAATGTAAGTAATATGGGTGTCACCTCGTTATTGGGTAATTATCTCTTAAATAACCTTGCTAAGAGCTAGATCCATCCATTTTACCTCATTTCTCTGTCTTGCAAGTTAGAGCTCATGGCTTGTCAGCCTGTAAATACTGTAAATAGCTAAAATATAATAAACAGATAAAATAATATAAATATATTAAATATACAAACAGATAAAATAAGAGAAATACAATAAATAGATAGATAATATAAATACATAAATACAATAAATATACAATACATAGATAAAATTTATTTATTTTTCAAGTCTGAACTCGAGTTTGGTGCTCCCCGAGTTTCATTCATCCCAGCCTTGGCAGAGGAAAAAAAGAAGCCAAAACCTTTCCAGAGTTGGAGCAGCTGTGTCTGCCTGGCTGTGACCCCACAGTTCTTGATCCAAGAGTAAAGCCTAAAACCTCCTGCTCCTCACCACGGACTCCCTAAGCTCCCCACTTTGGGCTTGGCTTCTGTGTTTTCCTATGGACTTGGTGATCTTAAGGGTCTTTTCTGACCTAAATGATTCCACAGTTCTGTGTCTCAAGTGGTGACAAGAAGAAATGATTAATTATTTCCCATCAGCCTGAAACCACATTAGGTTTTGCTTGATGTCATGCTGGAATTAATTGACTCTTGCTGAGTGGCTTTACAGGCACAGGGTTATTCCCCACTCAAGAACACACAAAAAAATATAAATCCTGAGAGCTGAGCAATTAACTCCTGTCTGCAGCTTACCTGGAGATGAAGGAGTGATTACTCACACAGATCCTAAAATATTCCCCATATCTTTAAGAGGAGACTTTTCCCACTGAGTTGCCATTTTGCAAGCTTCATGGAATGGAGGTGAGACTTTTAAAATTCCAAACAAATGTGCTGGTTTTGAACAATAGCAATGGAAGGGCCCGTTGGGGTGACACTGCCCCAGAGGTCTGTGCTCAAAGGAAAGGGACAGCAGCGAGCTCGGGCAGCAGAATAATCCTATCAGCAGAACATTCAAATTATGTTATAATGAAATAAAATTTGCAACTTATACAGAAGCAGCAGATGCTTTAAGACCTCCAAATTCACTGCCCCTGAATATATGCAGAATTACAATGACAAAAGGTGGCAAATGTTAAAATTTTAATGACACCCACTGCACTTGTAATGATGCAAATTCCATTACTACTGGAAAAAAAGTTCACATGGCTCTGTTCTAAGCAGTAATGATTTGCAGTATCGCATTTTTATGCTATTTTTCTATTTTTATTCTCTTCCATTTCACTTTAATTAAATCTGGATGTTATGAACAGGTATTCTCATAAAATTGAGGACTGAGGAATGGTATTAATTTATTCTCAGAGCATTCCAGCTGAGGCATGTGGAGGAGCACACAGAATGGTTTTGTTTGGATTTTACCATGAAAACAAATACATATTAGAGCATTTTCATTGATTGACCAAACAATATGACTTTATAAGCTTTTAAGCTTTACATTTGAGATCACATAAAAAGACCAGGGAGGTTTCAGACAGGTTTGTCAATATCCACTTGATTTCAGCACTGCATTTTAGGGTGAATCTAAACAATAGGTTTTCACCTTTTTTCATCAAATTTCTGTTCATATGAAAATAACAATTAACATCTCCTGCTGCTGAAGTAAAGAGCCTTTTGTGAGCTGGATCTGAAGACTTATGTAGCTAAGTAATATTTGGGGAAAGCAGAGTAATGCCCTTATGTTTTGTACAGAGATTTTCTCATCAGAATAGTGAGAGTTCCATCCCTTAGAGTTTAGAGTTTGCATATTTAATTAAAAACATTAATGCAGAATTGCTCCCTCACTCCATGGCCCTGCTGTGTGCATGTGTGTGTGCAAGAAGTCAGAAATCCAGCATTTCCAGCCTTGCTAAGCAAGCACAGCCTCAATTTTTGCTGCTGCCATTAGGGCTGAGAACAAGAATGCAAAATATGGGCGTTATCCTCTGTAATGTTCTGTCTATTAATTAGCCACAAGCCAAATGTGCTGTTTTTAAGGTTACTTACCAAGAGAACAATGAAAACACACTAGTTGCATTAAATGTGTAAATTTAAAAAGCAAAGTGCTCTTGGCTATAAAAATATTACTTTTATTAATGTTGAAGTATGTTTGCAAGGATATTTTTTTGGTTTTAATATTACTTTGAACATCAGGAATGCCACATGCAATGCCAGAGGCAGTGAAAAGTATTTTAGTAAAAAAAAAACCTAATAACTCCTCTTCTACCTTAATTATGTTTCCTTTTTGGAAAAGAAAAAGCCCCAGCCCTCCCTCATCCTCCTTGAGTGCCCTTTAAATCAGGACACTGCTGACACTTTGTTTCCAATTAACAGTAAAAACCTTCTTTGATCCTTTGACTTCTTTATGAGATGAATTTATATTTTCTAGACTAACATGCATGACAACATAATTCTCCACACTCATTAATATTCAACTTCTTGGCTTTAATGAGGGAAACGAAGAGGAATGGAATGTCATCTGCTTATCTGGAGCAGCAAGGGCTTTGCTAATATTCACACACAGAACACCCCACATTTAAATAATGTTAAAGTTGTGACACATTTGGCCAAAACCAGGTCATTCAAAGTTAAGCTGGCACACTCAGAGCTGAAATAGATTTCTGTGCATGATCTTCCAACATAAAAAGTTGGTAAAACTCTGTTTCCACTCGATTTCCTTTCCTATTCTTTTTGAGATATAGTATGTGGGAAGATTAGTGGGTTTATTCTGATGAAATAATGGAATTCTGGCATCATTATTCCAATGTGATTCACTGCTGTTTCCCAGATAAACCTTAGTGGGATCCTCAGGGCTAAGGCACAATCCTTATTCCAGCTGTGGGTTTGACCCTTAAAATCTCTATGGCAGAACTCCAAGGAGAATCCACATTTTGGTTCTGACTCCATTAAAACTCCATTGATATTAATAGAATCCAGATTTTAATAAGTTTTACTACTACAACTGGGTTCAAATAAAGCATATCCTGGATTTATCCTCAAGTGGCATAAAAGTTTGCATTCCTAATTTTGCATCTAGTTTAAATGCCAGACAACTCTTGCCAAATTTAATGTGAAATTCCCTTTTGGAATACTTGGATTAGAACGAAAGAGTGTGCTCTCCTTCCCCATTTCCTGTTTCTCACTGTTATTAAGAGATTTTATAGTACAAGAATATGAACTTTATGTGCTATGAGTACTTAAAACTCCAGCCTGGAAGGCTGAGTAGCTAAAAATATCCCCCAGTTATTTCTTAAAATAGCTACTCACAGTCCATTTAAAGTCTTGCACTAATACTTCAGTAATATTTTAATAAGACTTCTCATAAGTCGTGTTACTTTTGCACTTCTAGAAGGACTTTCTCTTTTGGTACAGGAACATGACTGTGTATTTTTTTCATCACTTTTTTGGCAGGGAGTGTTGTGGATCTTTACAAAGAAATAGAGATCTATACCTGTAATACTTTTTAGTGCATGATGGAAACTCTTAGGTCAATAGCATTACCACGAAAATGGAAAATGCTGTACAGAATGGCCAGAAAAAGTCTCCATTAGCTGCAAGCTTGGAAAGCTGAAAACAGACGTGACACCATTAGTATACAGATGGAGTTTAGGGGAATACACAAAGCTTTCAGTCAGCTAAGGATAAAATAAAATAGTCTTGAGGTATAGCTGAATAAAAAAGAAATAAATAAAAGTTAAGTCTTGATGGCCTATCTGAGATACTGTTAGTGAGCTGGACTTGAAATAGGTTTCTTTTATAAAGCTTTCTGTATTTGAACAATGTATAAAGAAAGAAACTATTTTTTCCTTTGTGATATATCCTTTAGATCAGCCCCTTTTGCAGCAATTTTCCTGCTATTGGATGCACTTCAGCTTATGATCCTGATATCAGCTTCTGATATCAGCAACATCTGAATGTTTCTGGAAAAAAAAATATATACAGATTAAGTGTTAGTGGAATCTCAGTTTTTCCAGTACTTTGAGAACTTGTCAAGTCATTCCTTTTCTCTGTATGAGCTTTTCTGTCCAGCTGACATTTTTAGTGTTGAAATGTTGGAATCTTATGAATAGTTGTGACCAAACCCTGCACCCTCCACAATGACTGAAGTGAATACAAGTGTATTGGATGGAACACTGAAATGCAGTCCCTGAAATCTCTTCTGGGGGCTGGAAAGACAAGGCTGAGGGTGACTGGGGAGAGGCTGAAGCTGGTGTGTGGTGGGAGAAAGGGGGCTTCTCAGGTGGGAGAACATCTTCATCTTCCTCCTAGACCAGTGGATGGGAAATGTTTTGTGCTGCACCTGGGATGGGGGAGAGGTGGGAAAGCAAACAGGAGAGCCTGGAGGGGCAGTGATGGGACTGCAGGGGGAAGAAATTCCAGGAGGTTCCACTGTTTGTGTCCTGTGCTGAAGCATGTCACGATCCTGCTGGATATGTCCTGTGCTGGATCATGTCACCCATGGATTTTCATGTCACCCAGGGGATTTGCATGTCCATGTCCTGTGCTGGTGTGGGCCTGAGAGATTTCAGCCTGCTGTCAGCTGCTAACCTTTTCCTAAGGAAAAATTTCTGGAGGAAGTTTCTTCTCAAACCAATCCTGGCAAACAACTCTCCTTCCTCCAAACAATCTTTCTCCAGGTGGTGTTTTGCTGTTTCTCTGGTGTAACCCATGGGATCAGAGAGGTGTCATTCCTGTTCACCAACCATGTTCAGTCTGGATGGGAACACCTTAGAAAAGGCAGTGAGAATTAGACAATAAAGCCTTTTTCCTATGTTCTTTGCCTTCTGAAATATTTGGAGTCTTTCATCTTTCGTGTCCTGCAGCGACATGCTGGATCATGTCACTCTTGGGATTTTCATGCCTATCCACAGAGATCCATTTCTCTCTAATTATAAATGTAAAGCAAGGCATCAAATGCAAGTTAGTTGTGCATCTCACACCTGTAGGGTTTGCCTGAGATTGTCTGAAGTCCCAGGACCCTCCTGTGCTGTGTCAGTGCACAGCAAAAACAGGGTCTTCATTTGGGGTGACCCAGAGGCCCAGCACAGATAATGCTGTGCAAATACATTGCTGCAGAACAACTACTCAGCATGTTCATCTTTTAACTCAGGGTTGCAGGGTTACATTTTCCATGAGGATGACAAATTTAGGTGGGGGGGGAGGGGGGAGAGAAACAGATGTAACAAATAGATTTTAAAATTAGACTTCTCAAAATGCTGTGAATACTGGAATACATCTGCTCAGTAAGAGCAAAGGCATCCAGATCAGAATTCTTAGATAACAAAAAGGAGTAAACTGAGTATAGTAATGGAAAGATATTCACTTCTCAATATTCATTGCTGCTATATCAAGCTAAAGGACTTATTTATATTTATAGATTGAAGCATATCTCAGATAATACAGCAATCTAAAATTTTAGTGCTGGGAGAGGAGTCTATATTTACAGCACCAAAAGATCTGCTTGCTTGGGGAGCAGACATGGCACTGGAGCTTTCTCAGTGCCACCATGCCACGACCTTCAAGTGTCATTATTTAAAAAACAGGATAAAGTTTCTCACTGTCCCCTTTTATATCCTTGTCTCCTTCTCAGAGCTGCTAATGAAGCCTTCTCTTAATAGTAGTTACTGTGGTAATTAATTAGTGTTAATGGTATTAATGATGTGGATACACTCATCACCAAGCATTGCTGTGGTACAGTTGGTTGTGCCAGATGGGGCCCTGATAAACAGGCACCATTTTTAAAACAATTTTTGCAGTGAAGTAGGATAATCTGGAATGCCAGTGGCAGGATAATACAAACTGCCCCAGTGCTACTTAGGGAACCATTGTTCAGTGTCTTCCTTTCTCAGAGACACAAACTGAGGCAGCTCCCCTAAAGCACAAACCAGGCCCAGCAAACAGAGTAAAATGAGTTTTCTGAAATTTTTCAGCTCTCTATTGGCCTTTACCTACTCACCTGCAAGCAAGGCTCATCTGTGCTCATGGATGTGCTGCTATCAAATTTGTAAGGTCTAGATTACTGAAATGAGAGGATATTGTTTTCTGTCATTCAATCAAGTTATTTCATGGGCTCAACAGAATTTGTATGATTACAATTCCTCCAGTGTTTCACCAAAGCAGAATAATTTGCACTGTAGTAATATATTCAGCCATGGTTGACAACAGCATTAAATAAAGTGCTGCTTCCTTTAACTGAGGTATCAAAAAGAGCCAGGAAGAAAGGGCAAAAGAAAAGGGGAAAAGTAAATAAAATTATACCTCAGTGAAAGAGAAAGCTCTTGATGAAAAGAAAATGAACTTTCAAATTGTGACAACTATCTGAAAAGGAAAGCACACTGGAATCAGATGAATCAGAATACCCTGGGCAAAACATCCACAGTGTGTACTCCTTGGAGTTCACACTTTCAGGATTTCTGCTGAAATAAAGGAGCAGATAAAGAGCTCTAAGAATCAAAGCACATATTAAGTGTGTTGAAATCAATTTACAGAACAGAAATCCTAATTCAAAACAAGTGCATTTGCTGTTTATCCAACCACTGCAAAAAAATGGCATTTTTCAGTTAAAACATGAATGCTCCAAGATGATACATACAGGCAGAAAGAGAAATATGCGCCCATTCCTCATCAGAATTTCATTTGACTTCTAAAGAAAGAAATCTCTGCTGGAAAACTGACAGGATACACAGCTAAACTTTTTTTTCTTTCCCCTAGAATTAGCACAGTAAAATACAAACAAACTGCAGGGGCAACTGGGGTTGTGATCATATGTTGAATTTCCTTTGTCTTCTACTTCCATAGCAGTCGTGTGAAAATATGAAGGTAACATATAAGCTCCTCAGGACTTCTAACATCTGTACATTAAGTTATTAATTAAGTACAAAAAAAATCTGGTTTTCCCTGCCATCCCATTCCTAATATAATTGCTTCCTAGCTCGGTCTCCGTCACTAATTCTGAATGAACGTTGTCAAATTGCAAAGTGCATATTGTTGTCAGCATAACCTGTTATTACAGGCTAATGCTGGGTGTTAATGAAGTGTTAAATATCCAGAGCTGCCAACACCTTGATCCAAGGCAACGTGAACACTCTGAAATGGATGTGATACATGGCTAAAATGAGAAAAATTATTGATCACTGCTTGAATGCATTTTTAATATAAATTAAGTATCTCTTTCTAAATTGAGATATCTAAATATAATCATAAGGGCCAGGTATTGGGCTCACGTAGTATCTTGGCTTCTGTCTCTCTGCTTTAATTTCTGTAAATTGGTAATCCTCTTTCTTTAGGATTCAGTCCTCCAAAGTCCTGCAGCTCCATTGAAAAGACTGCACACTCTTGCTTTGTACTTGATAATAATAGTGTTCAACACTCTGTAAGCTCATGTCTTGAATAATCAAACTTATTGATATCAGTAGCCTTATTCAATATTTAAAATTGCAGTTTAGAAATGTACTCATTTTTCATGTGAAGAAAGGAATATGATGAAAGTCTACAGGGCAGTGATGTGCCTCAGAAATCATTCTACTGAAATGAATTACTTTTTTTGACTGAGTAACTTCAGAAGGCATTCACATCAATATGGTTTATAACACGTGGAAAGGAAAATTGACAAGAATTCTTTGGAAAATAGAAGCAGTAGTTCCTCACCACTTCATAAACACTGCAATACACATTCTTTTATGTAAAGATGAGTGAAGGGGTTGAGCTGTTCCTTGCCACCCAGCCTTTTTAAAGGAATCAATCTCACCGAAAAGCACAAAGATGCAAAGGTATCAGATGTAAAGGGAAATGACATTGTTGAGTTTGCACTGGGCTGTCACAGGAATGGGAGCACGTTAGGACAAGCAATACCACTTTTATTGAAGCTGTCCTTTCTGGGAGATTGCTTAACTCAGCCCGTTTAACAACCTGTTCCCTGCCTTTACTTTGGAAAATGCATTGACATTTGCCCTTCTTATTTCTGGACGCAGCCACACAAATCCAATAGACTGGGCCCAAGTATGGAAAACAGCAGTGTCATAAAGCTTAATTTCAATAACAAGCTTCAGCAGCTCAGAAAATGCATACTCTTCATTCCTCTCACAATGGAGAGAAGTATCATTTAGCCTCTAACAAGGAAAGAGGTAATGAGATAAAGATTTAGTGCTTGTGTTTATAGGAGGCCTGCCTGAGATTATCAGCTGGAGCAAAGTTGGGTTTTGTCTGATTGGCTTTTGAAGGGGTTTTTTGGGTCACATTTGAAAGTAAAAATTTCAATTTCTTGAGAATAGAAAACTGACAATTTCTTTTAAAAAGAATAGTATATTGGTTCAAAAGAACCTGTGCAGTAAACATTATGTAGATATCTTCATGCAGCTAAATATCAAAAGTTATCTTCTACACTTGTAAAGTTACTACATTTTTCTCTTCTGTTCTTCCCCACAATAACAATAGGGATTTTTCCCACTCCCGTGACATATTTTTCATTAATAGAGACTAATGTTCTTTGTGTCAGTGCTGTTCTAACAGAAGGAAAAATAAGGTCAGGAATATGGTGCAGCTGCCAAACTGGGAGCAGAGCCTAATTCACATAGACCCAACTTGGTGCTTGATTCCTAACTCAGGGATTCCCAAAGATGACACAATCTTGACTTGTTTTCTGCATTACTCCCCCACCATCAGTCAGTGAGGCAGCAGAAGAAAGGCAGCTCAGAGTTTTGGCTGTTTCCCCTCAGCCAGGATTGATTCCAGCACCTCTGGCTGCAGTGACTGCTCTGACCCTGCAGTTTGTATCCCATCAGTTCTGCTCCTGCTGCTCCTTATCTGCAGGAAGGACCAGGGGATGGGATTGAGGAACAGTGTCAGCAGAGAGTCCAAAAGGCTGAAAACCATCTCATTTAGCAGCAGTCACTGAGGGGCTTGGCTGGTTGTCACTTTTGCTGTGTCTAAATGTCTGGAATTCTCTGCTCCCCATGACCAGGAGAGTTTGATGGAACAGAAGCTCTTTCTGCATTTGATGGGTTATCCAGCAAAAGGATAATTACCTCTGATGAGGTCTCTAGGAAAAAAAAAAGTTACCTTTTTGTGACAACCATGTAAAATTATCAAACAATTGAGAATTGTGGCATTTATAGTAATAGGAGATCTTTGAAAGAGGGAAAAAATAATGCATTTAAATCTGGAAAATAGCTGTAAAAATTTGGTCAGATAGATACTATTTAGCTATGTTGCATGGCAAAGCACACTTCTAAAAAGTATTACTGCACTTTTCCTTTTATCTTTCAACTCTGCCTATATTTCATTATTATTCCTACTCATGACTCATAGTATTTCTACATTTTTCTACTAAGATTGACACATCTCATTTATTTTCACATCAGAAACCTTTCCTATGCATTTCCACAGCCAGGTATTAGTTTCTTTTAAATAGTACATAGGCTTAAGGCCCCACTTTTCCAAATTCTAAAATTCAGAGCTCTGGGAGCTGCTACACTATGTGTACATCCCATCAGTAGACCACAGGATGTGTAATAATATTTCCATACCAATTTAAGGCTCCCTAGTATATGTATAGTATATATATAAATCTAAACACGTGTGGGGTTATCAGTTTGCAAACAGCTGACCTGCCCATAGTTCATTCATCTATAAACTTTTCATCCAGTCATTACCTTATACACCTGATATTACATTAGATTGTTTGAAATTGATTCATCTCTTGCCACCCAATACACAAAGAACATAAAGAAGCCTCAGGTGAAAGAAGCAGGAGAGAACTCTCTGGTGTTTTTGTTCTCATCCCCATGAGCATGATCATTCCTTTCATGATCAGTTTCTGATCCATTGCTGCCCAGTGAAAATTCAAATTAAAGATTTTGCACTGAGGATGAATAACAGGAACATTAAAATTTACTTCAAGTCTAGCAAAACTGTAAGTTTAACTCCCTGCCCCATATCCCCATGTGTTATTTAGTCAGCTTTACATACTCAATACATTTCCCCAAAGGCTATTGCAGATTTATGATGCATTCTGCATCCCTCAAGTACTTGCTTGTCTACAAAGTGCTACTGATAAAAATTAGATATCAAACAAATGAGATGGGTGTCAGAAACTTATAAATAAGGAATTAAATGCTGGTTTACTAATAAATATTACAGAACAGACCAATAGGTTCCAAAGGAGTATTTCCCTTATAGCTTCTCATTTAAAGTGCAAGGGTGTGATGCTGTTTAGGAGGCTGAATTATATATATGTGGATTTCTAATTAGTCCAGCTATTAACCTTTTCTCCAGTTTCTCTCTTTGGTGATATACTGTACTATAAATTCCATAAGAGATTACCTTGCAGAAAATCTGTTTTTTCATAAATGCCCCATGCATATTTCATAATCACTTTTAATTTATTTATTCTCCATCTGATTCTCCACTGTCTCATACTGGTGCAGTTTTACCTGTGCCAGATGGACATGAACAGAATTTTGGGATCACTTAAAGCAAACATGCTTTATTTTTTTTTTTTAATGGATGTGAATTACAGAGCTTCCATAGGGTTGAGGCAGCTCAGAACTTCAGGTGAGGAGCAATGGCAGAAACTGCAGGCTGACCTAAGGCATTAAATCCCTGGGTAACAAAATTATCAAATCTTATTCCTCTTGAGCTTGTTATTGCCCAAGCAGATGTGTGTACATACCAAATATCTATCTATCTATCCAAATATCTATATATGAAACCCTATATATATATATATATATAGGTATATCTAGATATCTGTGTATACACACATCTACACACAAATATATATGTATATGGAAGGATTTTTGCAGGTGACCAAGATTTCTGCCCCTAGCTCCCCAAATGGGTTTTATTTTTAAAGAATTTGCCTCAGAACCTTGTGCTCAGATCTGATGAGAGGCAGTAAATGGGGACCCATCAGTGCAGCATTAGCACTGTAAAACTGCTGCACTTCCCAAAATCCTGCCAGAACACGGCCCAATCTGGACTCTCCAAATGGCTGCACATGGATTTGGAATTTGCCATCCATTCAAAAGCTGAAAAAGAGATCAAATTATCTAACTCTTCACAAGAACGCCTGAAAAACCAAACATGAAGTTGTTGTGCTCTAACAGTTTCAATCACATCTGTAAACTCAAAATGCTCGTTTTAAAGATATTTTAATTAATTATTCTGCACCTTCATATTTTTTAGAGCAGTAGGTTGATGTCTGTGGGGATTTCAAAAGTCAAAACTGACAGTAGATATTTAACTATCATAACCAGCCAGCAATTACATTTAGCTCCTGCACTCTCATCTAACTAGCCCTGCAATCTAGGAACTTGTGTGCATAGTGGGATTTCTGTAAAAGTTAGCATTAATGAAATAGAGCTTTAAATTTCCCTAGGCTCAATCTAGACATTAAGAATATAAATGTAAATTAGCAGAGAAGAGCAAGCAGCCTTGAATACTAACATTTTCATCCCATAACTTTTAGTTAAAAATCTGCTCCAGAATGTGGGATCCAGCCTTCTGTACCCTCAAACTGCATTAATAATTCTCACAACAGTTCTGTAATTGTCTATGTGCTTGCTACAGCACTGAGAGACTCAGACACCCTCCAGTTACAGATTATTACTGTCTGTCTGTTAAATAATTCCTGTCCAATTCCGCTTTGACTTGAAGACTGCTTCTAAAAAGATTCTTTTCTGCCTAAAAAAACCCAGGTGTAGAACAAATTTGGCCACAGTATTCTACTTATTTCACTTTTTACTGGCAAGACAAATCTTGCAAATTCATTGCCTTTCCCTGACATTTTTACAGCCACCTGCAGTGTTTCTTTCATTGCAGTGTATTTTGTATGATCATGGGTGTGCACACTCTGCTTTCCTTGACTCTCCATCCCCATCACCGCTGGCAGGATGTTCTGATGGGAAGCAAGTGGAAAAAAAAGATAAATAGTGAGAATGTGAAGCTTGTACAGGTGCTCTTACTTCAAGCTATTGACATGGTCAGTAGTGAAGCACCAATTCCAGTTACAAAACCTGAGATTTTTATATTTGAAGAAGGGCTCCTTTTAAAACTTCTCACAGTGATTAAACACTCACTATTTGTTGGACCAGCTGCATAATCTCACTCTTTACCTATTCAGAATTGCTGATCTTTTTCAATATATGCTGATAGCAATGACCATAACTAGAAGACAGTAAGGACTGGAAGGACAAACCTCACTTTTCAAAGTTCAAGTGAAGTGCTGAAAACATGTTTGTGTTTTCTGTGGCTACTCAGGACTATTATCTCATTAGAACAATGGGTTGAATAAATTAAAAGGAATAGTTTGTTGCAAATAGAGAGATTGTGAAGGCTTTATATGAAAGTATTTTTCTCCTGTTTTCCTTTGGTGAACTGAAAAAAGTGATCGATCGTAGAACTAAAAAATAAGCTGGAAGGGATCCCAAGAAATTTTTGATCTTACTCCCACTCGGAGCCTGGACCTTTCAAGTTTGAACATTCCCAAAGATGAGAACCCTGCAGGCAACATGTTCTAGTATTTCCATGGTGAAAACATTTCTCATAATATCTAGCTGGAATTTCTCCTGTGTGCCTGGTGCCTTTTTTCCTGTCCCCTCTTGCTGAACTCACTCAGGAAAGGCTAAACCATCTGTCAGGTGTGGGCTCAGACATCCCACAGGGAGGCACAGAACGATTTCTCCTCCTGCTGGACACAGCCTGGCCTGCTGCCCTTCAGTGATGCCTTGGTAGGGCTGACCTGGAACAGAGCCTGGACAGAGGCAGGGAATAAAGTAGATATTTACTGAAAGGCCCTTAGGGTACACCTTGGGCAGGACAAGAGCCTGGCCAGGGCTACACCCAAGGTGGACCCAAAATGGTCACAAAACAGACCCAAAATCGAACCAAAATGGTCACAAAATGGACCCAAAATGGTCACAAGGTCCCACTCCTTTGGTCCATTTGCATATTGGGGTTTAATTGTCCAATTAAATTAAAAGCAGCACTGACAGAAGGAGAGGACACAGCCTTAAGCTGCACCAAGGGAAATACAGGTTGGATATCAGGAAAAAGTTTTTACAGAAAGGGTGATAAAGAATTGGAATGGTCTGCCCAGGAAGGTGGTGGAGTCACAGTCCCTGGGTGTGTTTGAGAAAAGTCTGGATGGTGCCAGGGTTTAGTTGAGGTGTCGGGGTTTGGTTGGACTTGCTGACCTTGGAGGTCTCTTCCCACCTAATGATTCTGTAATTCCATCTGCAGGCTGTGAGGTCCCATCCTTCTTGTCCCTCCCTCCAGCCCAGCCTTGTTTGTGCTTTGGGGCTGAAAGTTGTCCTTGGTGTGCAGCAGGACAAGGATTTGTTTTGTGTCCCTGCTGTGTGCAGAGCTGAGTGACACTGACTCTGAGCTCAGAGCTGCACCCCTGGGCAGTGCAGAACCTGAAATACATCACAGCTAAAACTTAGAGAATCACAGGGCTATTTTGCTAATTTATTGCAGTTTCTTACAAAAGTGAAGGTGAATAAGAAAATTCAAGGCCTCACAATTTTCAGTGAGATGCCTCTTAAAACCAATTGGTTTAAAAGCATTTGACATAATTTAAAAGACTTTTTTTTGTAAGCTTGCCTCCTAGGAAGCACTTGGGAGTCTAAGTAAAATTTGAATGTTTATGTTTTAAAGCACTTTTAATGCAAGAAATCTGTGTATAATTACCTCTAATTAGTCATCTCTTCCACTGAGATTTATACCAAGCATTCAGTTTTTCTCTACAGTAGCTATTTCCCAGGCTCCTTTAATAACTAGGACTTTCTGACAAGCTGATCTCAGGATCAGATTTCAAACTTATCTTATTCCATTCTACCTGTTGCTTCAGGACATTTCTTAATGAGGCCAGAGTTACTTTCATGTCTAATTAAGCTGAAGAGATTAAGATATTTAGGTCTTGTTTTTGTGTACTCTCCTAAGGGAAAAGTAAATACATAAGCAACAGAGATCAGCAGAAGTACAAGAAAGAAGAAAAGCAGCAGGAACACAGGGGATTATTATGTAATATCAGGGAACAGGAAAAGGCTGGGTAAATTATCCTTCCTAAAGTATCTTCACTTGCCTCAAAAAATATTGCACTGAACTGTGAGTCAGAATTCTCCCTAACATGATAATGTGTCTTTATCAGATGAACCTGAAAGAGAAATATGGAAGAAGGGACTTTATGTCTTTATAAAATATATTTGAAAACAGATCCTGATTAGGATTTCCTATTTATGCAATAAATTAAACTGGAAGTAACCATGAGACTGATGAAACAATGTACCCAAAATACTCTATCAAAGATGACTCTGTTTTTTATGTTCCTTATCTTCTCCAGTGTCAGCTTTCAATGCAATGAGAAGTTTATTATTTCATTTGGGAAAGAAACGATCCCTGTTAGATGGAGGTTTAATCTCTCCTCAAAAGTGCTTTACCTTAGTTCCACTCTAATGGGCAAGAGGATAGACTCAAACCTCTTCTAGCATGCAGTCATATTCAGGAATAAACATTTCAATTGAATATTTTTCAACAATGTTTTTCACTAGTCATCCTTCTTAGTAAAAGGTTTCTCAAATCTTCTAGTTTAGCTCCAGCTTTCTGCAGTACCAAAGAGGTTCCCTCTAAAGGCAGCAAAGCATTTAAACTAATCTTTTCATACCTCCACCTCCTTTCAGCTACCTGGAGTA
Organism: Trochalopteron elliotii; assembly: GCA_024734555.1. Classification (NCBI taxonomy): domain Eukaryota; kingdom Metazoa; phylum Chordata; class Aves; order Passeriformes; family Leiothrichidae; genus Trochalopteron; species Trochalopteron elliotii. Next base: position 866,227 of record JANPWX010000480.1, on the reverse strand, counting down.
TACTTATTCATACTTTTTGCATGTTTCTCTTGTGTGACTTTAAGGGTTTTCTCCATTTTCTCTTCAGATCTGAAAACATATGGATGCTCTTACATCTTTTTTTCCTTGTCATTCACGACGTGGAATTCATTTTTACTTGGGTCTTGGAGGGAAGCTGGGAAATACAAACTGGTCTGTTTGGAGGGTTCTGAAGTTCAAAACAGAATAATGAAGAAAACAGTTTGCTATGTCAGTTGGAAATTGAGATTTTAATCCAGTTTATCCAAAAAAAAACAAAGAAAAAAAAAGAGAAAAACCAACAACAGAACCCCAAGAGTTTAATTTTAAACAAAATGTTTGATCTTAATAGATACTATTTCTTATAATTAACTGGAGGCAGATGCAATAGCTGGAGCTCCTGGTCCAGGTCGGGGACCCCAGGCAGGGGAGGCTCCCCGGGAAGAGGCGCAGCCGCCCCGGTGCCAGGAGCATCAGCACCACCTTGTGTTCACGGGCTGGGGAAATCCGTCCGGAGCCTCCCCACATCCACAGCGCTCCCTCTGCTCCCCACAGCTCTGAAAACCACGCACAGTCCTCCCCGCTGTAAGCTCAGAATAACCGATAAACCCGGGCACGTGGGGATTTATCAGGAAACTTGCTGGTATTTTTGGTCGATGTGTTACACAGCGGCCACAGCTGATGATCAGCCCAACCATTGCCAGATGTTCTGGGTGGGCATCTTGGAACAAGACGGCTCACAGCTGAGTTTTGTCAGAAGGTTTGCAGTTATTCACAGGAGTTCTTTCCGAGTGTGAGGCATGACGCTGTAAATCCTATTTTTTTCCTTTGAAAATTTAGAAAAGGGAACAAAGGAGCGTTCTCCTTTGTGTCACGGAGTGCTGGAGAGCCTTGGGAGAGTCAGGATCATGTTTGAATTCCTTTCTCACAGCCTGTAAACATCCTCCAAGGCAGCGCTGCTTCCTTCAGTCTTCTGCACGGCAGAAACTGTTCTGTAAACAAATCTATTTCTGGTACACTTTGCACCAACTTGTCTATGAAAACACATCAGTTTTCTTTTTCTTGCTTTTTTTTTTTTTTTTCCCCAAAAAAATCAGCTTCTCTCCACCCATTTGGTTCTGAGAGTGCAGTTTCTGGAAAGAAATATCCCACCAGAAATTGCAGTTTCTTCTCTTTTAGCTCTACTATATGAAGTCCAGTTTCCAGCAGAAATTCTGGGGCAGAACCTGTTCAGGAACTGGTAATAATACGGGAGTGCAATTTCATAGACAGTTTTCTACACCTCGATGTAAAAATTTAACCTACTTCACAAAATTCAGATCTTCTCTCTGAGAGGGAAATAGAATAGCAGCTTTCCCTACTTTCTGGCCCTTTCTTTTGGTCCAGAAATTTAAAACTTCTGATTGGTGTTTCACAGCTCACTTCCCCTTACCTTATCTTTTAAAAATTTGAATACTCCCAGACTAAGTGCAAGACTGTGTGCAATGTATCAATTTTCTTTTCAGTACACACGTAACTAGAAAAACATATCATGACATGGTGTAGTCATAAGTATTAAAAAAATGATCCTGATTCTCTTTTACCCTTCAGTTTGTGCATCGTTACAGAGAACTCACATCGGGGACAGTTAGACTTCTGTTTTGATCATGTTGTACATCCACACCTCATATTCACTTCTGACTGATGGAAGATATCATTTTAAAAAATGGAAATATTCCAAAACCTCTGTGCAAACTCTGAATGATGGATCAGTCTCATTAGTTTTATCAAGTGTAAACCTGGGTTTAAAAAAAAAAAAAATGCAACCACATGCAGTGTGGTTGGGATCTCGTGTTGATGTACACTACAGGATCTTCCTCAACAGTGTCCTTTGAGAGGCTGACAATGTCTCTAATGTCCTTATCATTTTTGTTCCTGTTCCAGAAGGGGCAGGGCACTGTTATTAGTGCCACTCGGTCCCTTCTGTCACTCTCTGTCAGACAGCTGGGAGCTCAAAGCCCTTTATACTTGGGTAGTTTACTACCAGTAGTAAGGGACTCACTGTAAATATTTCATCACCTTTCTGAAATAGTTTTCTCTTTTTTTCTGTTGAAAAGACAGGAAGAAACGAGTCTTTCCAGCACCTGACAGGGCAATAAGAGAGCTGTAAGAGAGGCTTTTTACAGGGATGTGGAGTGACAGGACAAGGGGAACGGCTCCGAGCTGCCCCAGGGCGGGTTTAGATGGGCTGTTAGGAAGATTTTGCTGTGCGGGTGGTGAGGCGCTGGCACAGCCTGCCCGGGGAGGGTGGGAATGCCCCATCCCTGCAGAGTTCAAGGTCACACTGGACTGAGACCTGAACAACCTGATCTGGTCACCCTGCACATGGCAGGGGTTGGAATGAAATGGTGTTTAAAGGTCCCTTCCAACACAAACTATTCTGTGATTGTATGAAGTTGAATATTGTATTTTGTGTATTTAGCACTAGGATCTGGCTGACCTCTTGCCTGTGTTTTGAAGCCTGTTAAACTGCATGAAGGAGTAAATTCCACAAATGGCAAATCAAACAATCACTTCGGGAAGTGATTGCTTCATTTAGGGAAGTGTCTTGTGTCTCACAGGTGTCAGGAAAACAGTCTAGTATATAAACTAGGGTTCCCCAGAATTTCAGAGAAGTTGTTGAGGGCTTCATCTGGTTGAAACAACAGAGGCACAAAGAGGAACTTTCACCATCATTCTGGCTGACAGAACTTTGGTGAGTGGGGACATCCTACCCCGGGTGGGATGAAAAGTTCCTCTCCAGCAGTGAGAGCAGCAGCTGTCTGAGGTCTCACAGAGATTGTTGCAATGCAGGCAGTGATCTCTATTCCCACAGGAGCCATGAGAATAATTTAAAAACAATGCTTCAGCATAACTCACTCGCCAGGGAAAGACAATGGCTCACTCAGGAGGCTCATCTGAACTTGAGTGAGCCACAAGGTGTCCAGCCAGTCCCCAGCATTGGTGCTGCCATGAGTGTTGTACCTGTGCACTCCAGACACCATCCCCTGCCACTTACAGAGAAAGTCTCTGCTGCAGAGAGCTGTAATACCATATAAACCTACATATGTAAGAAACCTTCTTTTGGCGACAGTGTATCTAGAAATATTTTACTTGTTGCTCTCTTTCAAACTAGTTTCGCTGCTTGGCTGTGAAATCTGAGGGTCACAATTCTTTTTGCTAAATGCATTTAGCTTTGATGTGCTTAAGGACTCTAATTGCCAGGTATAAAAATATTCATCCTGATTCTTGGAAATCTTTCTATCTGTGTCTGTTCCTTCCGCTGGAGCATTTCCCCTTAATGAAGCACTCCAGTTGTACCCCAGGTCTTGTCTCACCCTGGGATCTGCTCCTGTTTCTGTTGGAGTTTGAACGTAACACACCTGAAACTCCACTTTCTTCTGCATCTTTCTCATGGAAAAATACGTAGTATCTGCCTGGTTCTCCAGGCAGAGCTTTTGAGTTTCCCTAACCCCAAGTCACTAGGGACCATCCATGGGTACCTGAAATTACCATATATATAAATACGTGTACGTGTACACATGTATATATACACGTATATATACACACGTATATATACACGTATATATAC
>JANPWX010000480.1:801617-857628 GCA_024734555.1 Trochalopteron elliotii | reverse complement strand
GGGCCGGGCTGAGCTCCGCGCTCCGCGCTGGCGGTGCGGGAGCGCCCGGGCCGCTGGCACGGAAAGGAAAAAGGAAAAGCCGCAGCTCCGGGGCGCGGTGGCTCCGCCGGGGCAGCGGGACCGCGCTGGGTCCCGGCTGGAGGGAGGATGGAGCAGCCCGGTTCCTGCCTGCTCCTCCGCCGTGAGCTGTGTTTGGTGGATTCTCCTGCCGCTGATTGTGGGATCTGGTAATCTCTGCTAGTCAAGGCGTGTGTACACACAGTGGTTACGCTGCTCTGCTGCTTCCAGCTGTTTTTTCTCTAAAATACCTTACAGCTCGCGACTGGCGGTTTAGGCTCGATGTATGCTTGGAGCAGCTGTGGGCATGATTGTGGTACATAGTGAGGAACCTGCCGCTGTAGTATTAACTCTGTGTTCTGACCGTGCCGAATGGCAACACGTTTATCTTAGCAGAGCTGGGCTTTGCGTGTTCTAATACTGAAATCAATGCCAAGAGCTCCCCGCCTTCCCCTCTATTTGGCTTAAATATATGCTACCTTTTTAAGCTGTAGCTATCTTCGTGATAGTCTTTTATTGATTGTTTTCCCGATATCCAAAGGTGGTAGATACCCATCTTGATTGTGCTGATGCTTCCCTGATAATTAACGAGTCGGATCCACTGTACTGTGGAAATAAATACCAAGTGTCCGTGTGGTGGGGCAAGCATCTCAGACATCTCCCGTGTCTCCGAATGGGTTTGCAGTAACCAGCCCCCACCACTCCTGGTGCCTGCATTTCAGCTGTTAATTGTGGAGCTGTACGTAAAGCAATTTGATATTTGAGGTATGGAATTCCTGGTGTTGTAGAGAGCACTTGGTGAATCACAGATAGCAAGATAAACTGTAGTAGGGAAAGAGCTGTACATCAGAAGGTGAGGCACAGCTCAGTAGATTTCCTTCCTTCTTGTCCATAGTTTCTTTTCAAAGCTTATTTTATACACAACCCTTAATGCTGTGGATTGATCTCAAAACACGTCTTCACAGATGAAATGCAGTTTTCTTAGTAACCTGCTATCCCTACAGATATCATATTGACAACGTAAATTCATCAGAAGTTGATGCTGTAGTGTCAATATAACTGTGTGCCTTGGGGATTTTGGCTTGTTGGTTTGTTTTAATGACTCAAATCTCTAAACTGGGGAATTTAGGAACCACTCTCGGTCTTGCCTTTTTTTTGTTGTTGGTGGTTGGTGTTGGTTGGTTGGTTTTTGTTGTTGTCATATCACAGTTTTGTTTCAGAGAATGGTTAGAAGTATTCTGAATAGCCGATCTTTACAAAACCCCAAACAATCAAAACCAAATAAGATCCCCAGAAAATCGTATTTCAAATACTGAAATAAAAATCCTTTATTTTAAAGAGAACAGTTCCTTTCAGTTGCCAAATTTTAAGTGTTTGAATGATGTGAATAAATAGCAAATGAGAAAATTCTTACTGAAAGCAGCTTTTAAGAATGTGGGAATGCAAATTACTACTCTCCACACTTCAAGTAGTCAGATGTGGAAGTAAATGAACATATTGTATTGATGGCTTATGTGTAAAAAAGCCATTGAAATGTATTCAGAGTTCTATAAAAGCAATGTCATCTGAGGAAAACTGTGGCAAAGGAAACCTATTACTCATTTGATGTGGCACCATAGTTAAAGTGGCAGTTTTGGAGGCTGAAGAAATGACCTGGTTGCTCACACGTGTGCCTGTAGTCACACATGGAGGTGTGCAACGTTGTGCTCTGCAGAAATGGCTCAGGAACAGGTAAATGTACACCTCCTTCTCTCCATTGAGACAGGAACTTGGGAGGATTGGTGTTGATGTTAATTGGAGCAGGCAGGACATTATTTCAATGTGATTCATGAGGTCTAAACGGAATGCATTTAATTTTTAAATGATCTTAATCTGAAAAATGCAAGAAGCATAATGCTGCTTAATTCATCACAATCTCAAAATATTTTTTGTTCCCATATTACAGACTTGAGAGACTTTGCTTCTGCCATAATGACTGCCAGTATCTCACAATGTCTGTAGTGGGACTCGATTTTGAAATGTTTTAGAGACCAGATATAAATTGGTGACAGAACTATGTCTGAAATTCATGACTTTCTGTTTTCTTGTCTGCTACTTCTTCATTTAGATGTGCCCATTGTTTCTATTTGACAGTCCAGCACACCTGAGTTATCATTAACTTCTGTGAGACCAGACCTAATGCAGTTTTAGTTTTTCTCTAAAGGCCCAGTCCTGAGTCTGCTGATTTGAGGTCCAAAATTTTCTGCCTTCAAAGTTAGTGAAAATAGGATCAAGTCAAACTGTAGTTTGGTAATTGTTGGTGGAAGCAATTTTTACAAATTGTAGTCACTATTGTGTTCAGCTTCTTTAGTGTTTTAGAGTGGTAGGTGGATGAAATACTGTAACATTTTTATGCAGCCTTTATATCAGTTAAGAAAAGGAATTACAGTGTTTGCTTTGTCACCTTGCCTTTGCTCAGCTTTGAAGATCAGTTATAGTCCCAGTGTACAGACTTCAGATTTCCCAAGATTTTTGTGCATTACATACACAAGTTGATGACAGCTTATGTTTCTAAAACCTCTGCAGAAGTTACCAATAAATGTCACAGTATTAAAACAGTAAGGAGAATTTCATAGAGTCATAGAAAGTTTGGGTTGGGAGGGACCTTTAAAGGTCATCCAGTCCAGCTCCCCTGCAATCAGCAGGAACATCTCCAAGTAGATCAGGTTGCTCAGAGCCCTGTCCAGCCTGACCTTGAATGTCTCCAAGGATCTCCCCCCTCTCTGGGTGACCTGTTCCAGTGTCTCCTCACCTATACCATAAAAACTTCTTCCTTAATCTGGACTGACTCACCTTCAGCTGGAAACCACTGCTCCTTCTCCTGTTTGAGAAGTTGTTGTTGATATTGGTGTTTGACTGCAGTCCTTTGCAAGGAATAAATAAAATAATTCTTGTCTCACAAATGAAAATGCTTGCTGTGCTTGAGGAAACCACATTGAAGCTAAGGCTTGTGAAGGTTTTGGTTCTGAAAAAAATACCATGTTTAGAAAAATATTCCTGATTTTTACGATGTAAGGTTGTGTGGAGTATAGAGGCTGATTTAATCTTACATTCTGTTGATACAGAGAAGTTACAGCTGGTTATCCAACCTTCCATTCATTACAGTGCTGCCTTTCTGTGTGGTGCTGGTTTGTAACTGGTCTGACTAAATGGAAATCCCACTGGAGAGCAACAAGCTCTGTCTCTAACTTCAGTCTAGGCAGCAAATCTGCCATCTGTGGTGACAGAGATCACCACCAGAGATCTGCCATTTCTGCCAGACCAGCACTGCCTCACTGAGGGCCCTTGCACCTTCCCAGTTTCTCAGTGATTTCTCATTATTTTGCCAGGTAGATACTTACTTTAAAAGATTGAGCATTTTGCTGAAGTACTGATAAGTGGCATATTCAAAGTGTATTGAGATCAGTGAGAGGTAGACTTGTCCCTCCCTCAACTTGCCATTTTACTAACTTACTTATTATTGAGCTGTGTCCTTGGTCAAGAAGCCATAAAATTTGGCTGAGCTGTTACATGTGCACAGAATTATTCTGTAGTACAGCTGTAGCTGTAGGTTCTAGGCCATGGTAGAATTGTCAGTGGTAGCTGCCTCCTCCAAAATCTATCCAGCATGTTGTATCTTACTATTGTTCTGCTTTCCGTGAATCAAACAATTAACTAAGAAAGAGAGATAAATGTGCTGAGTGACAGTTGATCTCTGTGAGTAAAATAAGAGGGAAATTGTGTTAAATGGTACTTCTGTTGGATGGAAAGTAAGATTCTGATGCTGCTTAAGTAAAAAGGAGATATTAGTTATATTCTTATCTTGGCACTTTGATAAGCCTGTTCTTGAGATTTCTGCTGCATTTCATGATGAGGAGACTGTGCTTAAATGAGCAGATTTCAGTCCTCATCCATCTTTGCCTATGGCTGAAACCACATTAATATTAAATCCTTAAAAAGAAAAAGCCCCTACTGGTAGGCTTAAAAATCAGTTCATGTGGATGAAGCTACAGTCTGCCATTGCCATCTAACTTCAGAAAAATTCTTTTTTATTTGTTGATGTTGAAGTGCTTTCTGTTTATTTGCTTGAAAGCCTTCATACATCTCGAAATTTGATAGACTATAACATGGAAATTTTTGTGAATAAATTATAGCTGTAGTTAGCATTATGCAATGCAGTAATGTCACTAGTATTTATACTTGACAGGAGAAGTAATTTAGATGCTTCTCTAGTTTTTTGAATAGCTGGTAGGTGTTACCTGTTCATTTAATTCACTGTATTAAATGCCATTGGTTTTACCTTAATGTACCTTTAATAAATTTAAAAACCTGTTTGAGCAACGAAAAAGCACCAGAAATACAACTTCAGTGGAAATTGAAATATTAATATCAGTGATACAGGGTTAATTGAATGTCAGGAAAAAAATACCATCCAGAGGATGAAAACTCCTTTACTTGTAACTTCTACATTGAGAGTAATTTCAAGGTGTTTTAAAAGTTGAAATGAGTCCTAAAATGGTGGTGGAAATGCATCCTAAAGCTGCAGTTTCTGACTTAACTGTTGCTGTTATATTTGAACACAAAATCTAAAGCAGTTTCTTGAATAATAATGAAACAAGGCATAAAAATTAATCTCCATAAAAAGTCCCTGAGGGGGAAAAAAAGACAGATGACTTTGTGAAGAGCATTCTGGTGTGCAGGGAGATGAGGCATTTCCTATATTCTTGTTGCTGAGTAATCTTTATTTACTTATATGGAGTAAGTTTTGGTACTTTTTTCTCTTATTTTCTCGAGCCAGGGATGTTTTAATCTGCCTCAGCTTTCCACAGAACGGGCACATGAGTTGAGTGCTCTTGTTGCCAGCCTAGCTGGATTCTGATTTTCTGTCAGTAAGTAACTGGTATTTTCAAAGCTTCTCTGTTAAAGTTCCAGTTAGTCTGGAAAAAAAGGAAACTCTTTTCCTTTCAAGCTTTCAGAAGCAGTTCAGTTCCTGACAGCACTGGAGCTTTGTCTCTTCTGTGGCTTGGTGTTGGAGCTTCTGTATTGAACTCAGCTTGTTTCCATTTTCTCTTGAACTGATGAAGAGTCAGAACTTAATGTAACACATTCATCAGCTGGGAGTGAGGATGGGACTTATTTTGGAGAACTGAATGTTGAAGACTCGTGTATTGAATATGGAACCTGCGTGTTGGATTTCTTGAGTTTGTTTGATGGGGTGTTGAATGGAGCAGCTCCACAGTCCTGTTGGGTATTTGCCACATGAGCTCTTGTGCTTTCAGACCTGTAACTATCTAGAAATGGCTGATGTATGGAAATGGAGTGATGCTGGTGGTCATCTTGCATGTGTGTGTGCATATATATATACACACATGCTGTTCCACTGAGTATAGAGCATATGCTCAAATTAATAAAAAGAATCAAAAGTTATTTTTATTTCATAAGTCTCAGAATATGATCACTGATCATAGGTGTGTTGCTTATAATTTAAAAACCTCTCTTAAGTTTTCCATGTCCAGAACTTTCTACAGACATACAATTATATTGTGTTTTATCATTGCTTACTACTACCGTGCCATAAATCACAAATAGGGCCCTTGGAGTGTTAATCATTCCAGTCCCATTGTTAATGAGTGACCTTTGACATTTCAGTAAACATCAGTGTGTTGGGTGCTAAGTGTGTGTTGGGTGCTAAGTGTATGTTGTTAGCAGATGGAGACAAGTTCTCAGTTTTTCTTTTTTTTCTTACTGGATTATCATTAGTGTATGTGTATGTCTGCATGTTTTGTAGGCATTTTGTAAAAAACCCAAACAGCCTTTGGAATTGTGGCTGTGCTCGGGTGGGGTTGGTCTCTTTCCCCAGGCAGCAACTGACAGAAGGAGAGGACACAGTCTTAAGCTGTGCCGAGGGAAATATAGGTTGGATATCAGGGAAAAGTGTTTTGCAGAAAGGGCAATAAAGCATTGGAATGCTCTGCCCGGGGAGGTGGTGGAGTCACCATCCCTGGGTGTGTTTAAGGAAAGACTGGATGTGGCACTGGGTGCCAGGGTTTAGTTGAGGTGTTGGGGTTGGGTTGGGCTTGATGATCCTGGAGGTCTCTTCCCACCCAGTGATTCTGTGATTCTGTGAATTACTGAAGATCTGGGAGGTGGTTAGGAAAATATTTTCAGTTTTCTCCAGGAAAGAAAGTCTTCTTGGGCTGAAAAGAAAGGGTGCTGTGGCTCACCCATGTGCTCTGTGGTTCAGGTTGTGTTCTGTAGGGTGAGGCTTGAGATTTCCTGGGGCTCTTTGTTGTGTCCCGTTAGAGTGAAGGTGTAAAGGTGTGCTGGACACTGTAATGTCCTGGAGCTGTGCCTGGCACAGGCTGCCCAGGTCACAGCAGCACGTCTGGCAGGGTTCAGGGAGGGAACAACTGGGACCCCCTACACAGAATTCTTGTGAAGAGCGTGAGGGAAGTGAAGGAGCACAACAAATCTGGAACCAACTTTCTGCATTATTGTTTGGATAATGTATTAATGGGAACCTTACAATGACAAAGTTTGAAATAAATTAGGAGTAGGAATGAGGTATTTTACAAAAGTCCCTCCAGTAAATGTTTATCTACTATTAACTGATATGTAGAAACAACTTCAGTATTAATTTCCTACACTGAGGATGAGTGAGATCAGTTCAGGGCTATTATGCCTTGAATTTGCAGACAGCTCCTTGTAATTAAGAAATAAACCTCAGAGTTGTTTTGATTTTTCTCTGATGCTTTGCCTGGGGGTCAGAAGTGTGTTTTTGATGCCTGCTGTCTATAGGCACTAAAAGATTTAAATAGCTGTGTGCCTCTTAGCAGAAGTTGTTTGCATTGGTGTAAAAATTTCCCTCCAAAGCTGATTTAGTGTTCCAGCATATTTGGGCTGTGGAATTACAAGGCTCTTAATAGATGAGAAAACAACTCTATGTACCATGAAGGTGATTATGACCACAGGAAACTTGTATCAACATTGCTTTAGGTCATGATGTTATAGTATGGAAACTTTTAAAAGGTTATTTCCTTAAACTGTTAACAAAAGTGGTCTTCTGTTATGGTTTCAGCTCCTAGGGACAAACCCTTAAGTATGGTGTCTGCTTTGTCTGCAGAATAAAACAGGAGCTCTTCTCCTGCTAGTTATCCTGGGAGCTGAGCATCTTGTTACATTTGAGTACAGAGTTCATTACTGATGGGAAAACAAACTTTCTCTACCGTGGCAATTCCAATTGAGCTCTCTGCTAAGTACTGCTCGTTAAAAAATCCATCATTTACAGGAATTACTGTTTTAGCCCTTTGAAATGTTTCAGTGCTTTTTCTTACACGGGGTGAGGCTTGTGTATTTGAAAAAGAAGGGCAGAGAAGGACACAGTTTCAGAAAGATTATCTTCCTGGGGAAGCACACAGCTAAAATTGGACACTGGATGAGCTGTACAGGCCTAAGGGGCAATGATAACAGAATCAGCAGAAATAAAGATTGGTTGTTTCCTGCTTGCTGGAATAACTCATCTGTTGTGGGGAATATGTAGATGATACTCCCTGAAGTGTAATTTATTATGTACAGTTTCTGAGGATTCCCAGATTGTGTCCAAATTCACTTTTCCCCTTCTGGTATGGAGTTAATGGGGAAATAAAGCAGCTCTGTTTTATCTGCTCCTGCTGCTTGGTTTGAGGAGTCTGAGAGAGCTGTTCTTCTCTCTGAAGGTGCATTGCCCTCTCTCCAGTGCAGGAATGTTCTTCCTTCCCTCTTGGGTGCCTTTTTCCCCTCTCCAGCTCTTCCCTCCTTCCACACACCCATGGATGGTGCTGGGAAGATCCCTCAGCTCCTCTTGGGTGGACAGCCAGCCCTGGCAGGGTAAGGCAGCTCTGAACAGTCAGGAATCAGGTTTTTATAGCAGAACAGGGACAGTTTGTGGGGCAGGACTGAAAAGTGCCTGTTGCACCTTCATATTTAGGCAGCTGGGTCCTGCTTGGGGTCTTGCCCTTCTGGGTTTTCAAAGCAGCAAAGCTTACCTGAAGCTGTACTCACTCCGTGGTTTTTCTATTACATGGAGTCTTACTTTATAAACAGAATTTTCAAAAAAGACATAGATGCTCTGTAGCAATTTTTAAACTCTTGGGGTCAACTTGTAAACTTCTCCAAGAAGATTGTGGGTGGGTGTGGAATTATTTTTAGAATCAGAGCTCTGCAATGCCAAGTACGCATCCACTTGTGCGTTTTCTTAGTTCTGACTAACAGACTAAAGATTCCTCTTTTAATTCTCCTCTTGACATTTCCTGAGCAGCTGAGATGAAGTTCTTTGCTAAGGACAAGCAGTTTAAAAGTTTGACATGGGTAAGGGGATAATATGGGGATCAGATGGAGGGTTTTCTATACCAGATCAGAAAATGGATGTTCTAGCTCAGTGTTGTGGTTCTGGACTGCAGTTCTCTAACAAACCCATCAATAAGGAGTGTATTCACCTGGATACTCCTCACTTGATGGCAGAGATGGTGGCCAGACACAGGAAAGCTGTTTAGAGTACAGATCCTGCTGTCAGTGTACCTCTGAGCTGAACAAAGGCAGAGTTGTAGAGCACAAATACAGATATTTGGAGAATGTGCCTCTAAATACATGAGCATTCATTCAAATCGTGAATCTAAGGGTGGATAGCATTAGCTAAAGAATTTAATTCTCCTAGAAATGAGTGCTTTGTAATGAATGGAATTCAAGATGACACTTGTCCATTTGAATTCTCAGTGCTGTGGACTTGCTGAAATTTTATTTCACTGAGAAAAGAAATTAATTAAAATCAGTTCATTCCTCCTTTGCAGTCATATATATGAAACAATTTCAAAGGATATCAGATAAAAATTGTTTCCATAGTAAAAGGTTCTAAAGGGTTTGTAGAATGATGAAAGGAAATTAGCAACAAGTTGGTCTGAATATTTAAAACAATCCAAACTTTGGTTTTTGCACAACTGTTTCATCTTTTCTTCAACTTGCCTAATGGAACTGAAGTCATAATTTGCAATGATAAGGTGACTGACTGGAGCTTAAAGGTCCTTTTCTGAATGAATGTTGAAGGTAAGTCTTATCTGCATAGTCCTTGAGGCAATGGACTTTTGAGCTGTTATTTCTACATTTTAAAATGTTGATATATTTTTTTAGTTTTGGATAAGAGGGAGAAGTATTTGTAGCCTTCAGCCATGGAGTGGTGGCTGTTCTGGCGGATGAACTGAGGAACAGCAGGTCTTAGTGTTACCTTTGTTTATTATACATTGAGGATCATATTGCTGCTCACACTTCTCACATATGTTTAATTTTTTTTAAAGGCATTTAATTAACTGTCTTTAGAAGTATGCAGGAGAATAACTGCTTTGTGTTTTGGGGGTCACTGATACAACTCCCCTGATTTTTCTTCAGCATCCAATACTTTGCATGCTCTGAAGAAAATAGCTTCTGTGCCCAAAGTCCAGCTCATGTTACTGCACTTGTTCAGCAGAGGAATTATCCAGCAGGAAATGCTGGTTGTGTCTGTGCCACCCTCAACAGAATCTGCTGCTCTTTTCCAACATATTTTTACTGTTCATGAAATCCTTCATGCTCTTAACTTTAAAAGGGTGCCTTGTTTATTTCAAAGAAATCCAGGGAAGCCGTAAAACATAACTCTTGTCTTTTTCATCATGGCCTAACGTTCCTGTTAATGGAAAGGTCTCACAGTGGACCAGTGAAGTCTGCAAAACTTCTTCCTTGTTCTTGCTCATATGTGAAGAGGTTTCTGTATCAGTATTCAAAGAGCACATCCAGAGCCACTGAATATCCTGCCATTAAATAGTGAAAATTAGTGATCATAAAGTGAAACTGTGTGTACTTAGATACACTTAAGGTGAGTCATAGAGCTGCCACTGGCACTGCATCGAGTGCACTGTTACTGGGAAATGATTGATATGTTGCTTTTAGAGCAACAGAACAGCCAAAGTGATTTTTCAGCATCATTTGGAAATGGATAGAGACTTTATTTTCAGTTGTCATAATATTCCACTTTAAAATAAATGTACTGCCCAACAATGATAAATTTGTACTCTCTTTTTGAATCAGGTTGATATTTTTGTATCGCTTGTGCTCTGAGCTCCATCATGAAACTGAAGTTTTGCTTGCCTTAAGCTTGGCTTTTTAATTTGGGCAGTCTTTTGCATTGTGCAGTTCAGTTTGCTGGTCACTAGGAATAGGTGTAAGAGTAGCTGATGGCACATTTTACTGGGTGCTTAACTTGTAAGAGGATATTTTGGATTTTATTGAGTAAGAACCACTAGCTGTAAATCAGTAAACATTCAATGAAATGCAGGGACTTTAGTTTTGAACTCTCTCTGAAGTGTTACCCAAGGCATTTGCCTGGTATCCCTCTAAAATGACACAAAAGATGGTTAAGACCAACACATCAACAATTTCTTCATTCAATCTACATTGACAGTTTTTAATGACACCTTTGTTAGATCTTCCTACACACTCCAGAGAAACCAATATAATTGTTTTGAAAGTCAGCTCTTCACCTTGAGCTTGTGAGCAGAGGACAAGTTCCTATTTAGGGAAAAAAGCCAAGTCTGGGGTGCAGAGAGCAGCACTGTGGTTCCTCTGGGCAGCCTGGCAGGATGGAGGGCAGCTGCCATGGACAGTGTGTCCTGGGAGTGTGGAAATAATCCAGAATTTAGGAGTTGTCATTGTCCCCCAGGTTGTATCTGTTTTCTGTGAATTTCTTTTCCTCAGCTGTATTTGTTGTTTAAGTTACTGCAATTGAATAGTAGATATTTGGATGATGTGGAAGTAAAGGGATTTTACTTTTCCTGCTCCCAAATCTCCTGTTTTAATTTTTTAAGTGCAGATCATCTAGTGCACAGTCCATTTTGACTCTCTTTTTACAACTCCAAAGGCTGAAGTTTTTGCAAAATTGTTCTTCATATGAGCTTTCATTCCTATTTCCTGATTCCAGTGGGAAAAAAATGTAACATAACAGACTCATTTTAGACTGAAAAAAAATAATTTTATGTACATCTTAAACATTTGTTTCTATTTGCATGTTAGAATTGAAATGTATGAACACAAATACAACGCGTTTGTCATCTTTAAAATTTGTCAAAATGTCAGTAAAGTAGTAAATATTTGGTTCTGTTTTCTGGCAGACTGGGGGTAGACTGTAGCTGCCTTTTAATTAGTAAAAGCCCTCCTACAGAACTGTAAAAGGTATTCTCAGTCTTTATCAGCTTTTAATTTTACATTGTGGAGGTGACAATGGCCCACGTCCTCATTAGCCTTCTGCTTGTTTGCTTATAAGCGTCTCTCAGCTCGTTTTCTTTTCACTTTTGTCTGAGCAATGACGCCCTGTCTTCTACAAAAACAGTTCTTGTAGGTTTTTTTCACTCTTGGCGTTCGTTTCAATTTTTGTTTCATAAAATTTGTTTCAGTTTTTGTTTCATACAATCCATAAATTGTAATAAGCCTCACTTTTGCTCCCAACATTTGGTTTTGTTGAGTTTTTTTTTTTCACCTACACTGAGGAGTTTTATGAGGACATGGACACAAGTGTTAGAATTCATACAATGATTCCTGTGTTCTTTGTGCACGTTGGATGTTAAGAAAAATTCTTCAAAATGCATTTTCCAAAGATACTGATTTCCTAAGACTACTGGTGAAGTGAAACATCCCAATACAGAAATTCAGTCTTGAATGGTGGAGCTGAGTCGTGCTGTATTAACTTTATCTTTAAAAAAAGACCTGACTGAGCAGTTGTTAACATGGTGCTGCATGAGACCCTAATACTCTGCTGGTTTTGGAGGGAGATTTAGAACTGTTTGCTTTTTGAGAGGAAAATATTGTGACAGCTGTGCTTAAACATGTTTTATGTGCTTAAAACTTCTTTTAAGGCTGAGTTAGAGGGGGAAAAAATCAAGAGATGCCCAAAAGCAGCAGTTGGACGTGAGTTCAGAGGAAGCTGGGACAGCTCTTTGAAGCTGTGTAGATGTAAATCAAACCCTGCCATAGATCAAGACACTTTCAGGTTTCCTGTAATTATTTGCAAATTCTAAATGTAATGGTTTTATTTTTCCGAGAGCAGACAGAGTTTGTGTTTGCAGACTTGGATGCGTGTGGTGCTCGAAGCCTTTCAAGTGTTTGTGTATGCCAGGAATTGTACTCAAATGTCACTTTCCACCCCTCATCCCCCGCTCCCTCCTGACAAAAACACCTTGTCCTTTGTCAATATTTGCACTGTCCTTAAGTGACAGCCTAAGAGTAATTGATGAGTGTTCATCTCTCGTGAATTTCTCTTTTTCTCTTGGGGTAAGAATATCTCATTAATAGAAACAACAACAAAGAAATGGTATTGCTTGTCCATAAAACATTCCGTATTTCAGGACCGTTTACCAAGAGCTCTGTCTGCTTCCTCTGCATGAATTTTCAGCTTTTGTTTTAGTTTCTAACTCAGTCTTGAAAAGCAGTATCAGAGCCAATGTTTATGCAGAAAAGAGACTCATGGAACCTGTATCACCCCTCAATAATTGGTGTGAAGACCCGGTAATTGCTTTATTTTGTAGATAGCTTCCCACACAGGGAGTCTAAATCGTGTCTTCCATTGAGCCTGAGAAGCTGCTTTGTCCATTTTTATTTAAGTTTGTAATGCTACTTCGTATTCAAAGACCGGTGGTAACTCTTGAGCGCTATCCAGAGAGTTGAAATGAAGGGAAAATGAACTACAGAAGTTGCAAACCTTGAAGAAATAATTTTCTCCACCCTTTCATTGAAAAACATTATCACCCAGTGTTGGTGTTATCATAAAAATCCTAATTTCTAGCCTTCCTTCCTTGTAATTCAATCATCTATTACCCAGGCAATTCACAAGTGTTGTGGTTTGAGTGGACTATCCAGGGATCAGGAGTGAACAAGGTGCATTTTCTTCTCTGTGATTATGAGATGCACAGAATGGACAACAGGGAGCATGTTTGAACCCCAGATGGCAAAAGAATTATTATTGTCTGTTCTGACTCTTCTAGTGAAAACATGAAAACTTTGCTGTGTATTTTTTTTTCCCAGTATCCTTTTGAAACTTTCTTCTTCTTGTGAGGGTAAATGCTGTGTACTGTGCTAAGAGTGACACTGGCTTAGCTTTTTGTCGGTTCAGGTCGGGACACAGAAGGGCTAAACACAGGTTAACCATTTTTACTTTTTGTTCTCTGAAGACAAAAGAAATCAAGGTGATTTCCTGAAGATTGTCTTACCCACTGTTACATCTGCGATGCCAGATCTCCTCTCTCTGATCTTTTATTCATCACGGAAATACCCTGCAGCAGTCCGAGTTTCTTCCTGCAGTCTCCAGGGTTTCCCTGCTCTTTTGTTGTGTCTGTCCTGGCCCAGATGTGACAGGAGTTTTTGTGGCTGCTCTGAATTCCTGTGCTGGCAGGCTGGCCAGGGAGAAGGGTAGGTGTGAAACACTCAAATGTTTGCTCCCAGAGCCCTGCCCAGCTTTATCTTGTATTTCTGGACAGTGGATAGAATAATTTCAGCTTGAGACCTGTGAATAATTGTAAGCAAATTTCACTCTGTAATCATAATAATTATGGGACAGAGATAAGAGAGGGCTGGGAGTGATGGAGTAAGGAACTCCTGCTGGTTCCCAGTTGTTAGCATAAATTATACCCTGATTTAATGTCCGATAAGCTCAGGAGGAGTATCTGGTGGCCAATATGAATAACAAACCTCTGAACGCCAAATTTGAATGCTCATGGGAAAAGACTGACTAAAAATTGTGCAGGGATGAGATGATGGGAACATTTCCTGTCTGTTTTGCAGGCTAAGCTCTGCGGAGGTTGTGTCATCATAAAAATAATATTTGCAATTAATTCTTCTAAGTGCTAATAGCAATTTGTATAATTTCCATTGGTGAAGGTGTATAATCTTCTTAATCAAGTAATGTTAAGGAGAAGAAATTTTCTTTTCAAGGAGCTTGCATAAGTGATTAACACAGTTTTACTGAATGTCTTTAATTTTTAGTGGTTTTGGTTTTGAAGTTCTTTGTATGTGTTTAATCTCATAAGACAATGATGTGACACCACTGACACTGGTGTGTGCTTTTTTCCCTAACTAGTGCTATTCTTTGGGCAGTGTAAAGCTTTATCCTTTGTCTGCTCTGGCTATTTTGTCTGAAATTAATTTCTGGGGTTTTATCTCTGAGAGTCTCTATATAATTATCAATTAATACATGTAACTAGTTATTTGGCATACCTATAGCAGATGAGTATAATTCATACTAGTTCCAGGTAATTTGGCAGTTTTTATCTGCATTGTGGAAACGTGATCTTTATCTTTTGTTCCTTCCACTTGTTCTTCCTTCCACTTCCTCGTTGTTCCTTCCACCCGTATGTAATATATAATAGTCAGGATTTGCCAAGTCTCGGTATTTGAATGTAGAATAGACACGTTCTGCCTCAGAACTGGATTTCCAGATAAGGAGGGAGTTGAAAAAGCTACAGGACTTCAGAAGGAAGAGTTGGTACTTACCTCTAACCAACTTAGGTAGTCCCAGACAGTTTCTGTTTTGTTGTGTTTGACATGAAGTGTTAAGCACTAAAAGAACATCCCCCTCTCTTTCTCAAGTGGTTACTTACCCCTGTATTACAATGAGAATTTTGGTGTTGAAGAGGAGAGTGTCTCAGTCCTGGCTCCGTGGTGTTCTGGGGAGGGAAGTGCTCCCAGCTGAATGTTCTCCTCCCGTGTCACAAAGTGGATGGTTCCCGCTGGAGCTGGAGGCTCCGGGACCCTGTTTTTGATTTCCCTGCCCTGTGAGCAGGGAGGCTCGGCCTGAGGAGCTGCTCCCTGAACTCCAGGGCTCGTTTCTCAAGGCTGAGTTGCACAGGATCAGTCAGCAGGATGAGATTCCAGAGTGATGTGAGCAGAGCTGCAGTGATGGGGAGGAACCAGCAGCTCCCTGGGAAAGGTTCTGGTTTTAGTGGAAAATGGTACAAAACTGGACATTCTGTGATGTTACACAGTACTTCCTAACAAGGCATAGCATAGTTTCAGTCTTCAAAAAAAGGCATTAGTCTAGAAAGATGATGATCAAAAACCTTCCTAGGAGGGAGATGAAATCACCATCTGAAGCCCTGCAGCTGGACAGAAGCTGGATCCCCTTGTCTGTTTTCTCAGTACTACCAAAGAACCACTTCAGCTCCCTGAATTTGGTGTGTTGGGTTGAAGGGCTTCAGAGGAACTCCCAAAAGCTTTTGGAATGCCTGAGCTCCGGGCTGCAGAGCTCACAGCTGCCAGGCTGAGGATGTGCTGCTGCCCTTTGCTCGTGCTGCACTGTGGGGCAGGGCAGGATGCCCTTCCACCCTGGCATTTCTTACTTTTCCATAGAAAATACCAGCCTGGGCATCTGCAATGTCAGGCTTCAGCTGGTTTGCTTTATTCTGATTTTTCTGGGAATTCCTGATATGATTTGTGTAGCCAGTTGCATTTTGTAAATTGTGCAATCACTACTTTTCAAATGGAGCCTTTATTAAATATATTTTTTTAGAAAGCCAGGAAATGTGTTTTAAAGAAACACATCTCTCCATCAGAGGTATTTACTTACTTGCATATACATTGATACCTTATCTAAGGATATTTTAGATTTTGCAGGAATTTCACAGTGTTATTTAATTTCCAGATATCAATGTACTCAGATACCTGTTGGTCTGTTTGTCTTTCTGCTGAGAACTGATGAGGGAGAGATGGTGTCAGGCACTGGTTGCTGGTTGTGTTGAATAGGTTTCATTTCATGTGTTTTGTGACCACCTTCTTTCAGAGCTCATAAGATAAAAGTGGCAGAAACTCAGCCTTGCCCCACGTTTTTAGGTAGCCCTTCCTGCATTTTTTATATGGAGTAATTTTTCCCTGGAGTATTTGAGGGATGTAAACTGAACATGCCATCCTTTATGGGCCCTGCTGAAACAGCTAGGTGGCAATGTTCTTCTTGTTTCTTATCCTTGCACTAGGCCCTGATTAAGATGTTTATTAATAAAGAGTAGTACCTTGTAGACTTCATCAGAGAATGGAGTTAATTAAAGTAGTTTTTCAGAAATAGTGATCACATAGAGGTTTGAGAAGGAATATGTCTGTAAAACTATTTATACTCATTACACATATGCTAGCTAAAGATAAAGCTAGGACTAACAAAATAATAATAATTTCCCATTCATTTAATTAGGTGTGTTGTATCTGGAAGAGAAAATACTCCAGTAGAAAGTTGGAAAATTCTTAGAGTTATGTCGATTAAAATTCCATGGTGGATGGCCATGCCTGTTGCTTTATTATTCCTTCCAAATGATGGTACATCACAGTGCTGCTCTAAGGACACATTAATACTGTTCCATCCAGCACATCAATAAAGAATACCCTGTGAAAATCACTGTATTATGCAGCTGAAGATTTAGGCTTTACTTTGATATTCTTGGAGCTGTTTGGTGTCTTCTCTCCCCGATGAGGAATCCAAGGGAGGAAAACAAGCAACTCTTCTTCTTTCTTCTTGCACATATTTGATTAGAGCAGTCAGTCTTATTAAGAAAAAAAGAGTGATCTGGTTGGTTTATTCTGCTTTTCAGACTGACAGTCAAAGGCTATCAAGGGGTTTTAAATTACCCAGAAACAAGCTTTAGTGCAAAGCTTTTTTTTGTTTTTTTTTTTTAAATACCATTTGTTATCCCAATAGACAAAGAAGTGTCTGTATTAAAACACAACTAATGAGCCTTTTAACAAAAAGCATAACTTACAATAAAGGTAAATTTCTGTGAATGCTTTAATAGTAAATATGAAGGTGCACTGAAGTCCACCCTGTTTCTATTTATTCTTAGTAAGAAGGAGAAGAAGGCAGTGAGGATATTTGCATTTTCATATCGTAACGCTGTGCCCCTGAAACGAGAAAGGGTTTTTATGAAGAACAACAAGGCAAGGTTTTTGACAGAGGTCCTACTAAAACAAACCTGAAAATGAAGCACAAGTGAACTACTTCTAAACCACAAATTGGAGCATTATGTCTTTCTTCATTAAATGCATATTTTGACTAATTGATTATAATAATGCTTAAGAGTAAATAACCTCAGGGTGTGCCTTACTTTTAGAGGTCTGTTATTTCTAGAAATTGGAAGACAAGTCCCTGGGTATTTTAAGGAGGAGATACTGTTTGAGTTATTTATATATAACTGGTATTGTTTCTTGTTGACTGAGTGTTTTTAATATATCTGAGTGTTTATGAAAATGAGGAGCTGATGGCGTTACCAAGACTGGCATGGTGTGTCCAGGCCTTCTTTCCAAGCCTCTGGATTCTCTCCTGCCTGTGGTCTCCTGCCCCAGCCAAGGTTCCTGTGCCAAGTGTGAGCTGCTCTTGGAGCACACATTGCTGATCATCCTCAACTCAGCCAAATTAAATGGTGTCTTTTTAATGAGAAAAAGAGTTTGGATTCCTATCCATATGCTTCAGCTGATGGCAAATCCTACTTCAAACAGATGCTGACCTCTATATTACAAAGGCATAAGGGCTAATTATTCTTGAGCAAATTTCCAACTCTGGCCACCCATAAGGAGCCTTTGACATTTCTAAGGGTGTAGATCACTATAACATACCTGTTAAATTTGTCTTAGGATGTCTCAGGCTTAAAATTCCAATACTTGGAACCATTTGCTGTTGAAAAGAATATAAAATTAAAAGTTCTTAGAATTCTTCATTCATCTTTACCATTTTGTATTTCTGCTGGAGATTAATCATCGGGAAGATAATTGTGCTTTCTGCTAAAAAAAAAAAAAAAAAAAAAAAGTATGTGGTTTTGTTTTTTTTCTAGAAGCTTATCTTGCAGCTCTTGTGCACCCGTGACAAGTGGTTCAATCTGGCATTAGGAGCTGGGAGAGCTGGTAGCACTGGCTGTTATCCACAGAAGGCTCTCTCTGCAGATGGCCAGATCCTCTTTCCTCCACTCCTCTCAGTTAAAATGTGTAAATGTGAATCATGCATGGTTGGGATTATTCTTTAGAACGTCTGTAAGTAGCTCTTATGTATAAATCAGTTAAGAGCTTGAGACATTTATGTGGAAAGGATCTATGGAAAAAAATTCCTGTATTCTCTGTCATTATTTTCCTTTAAGTTAAAAATACTCTGTAAAACCA
This sequence comes from Trochalopteron elliotii, assembly GCA_024734555.1. Lineage (NCBI taxonomy): Eukaryota > Metazoa > Chordata > Aves > Passeriformes > Leiothrichidae > Trochalopteron > Trochalopteron elliotii. The sequence continues at coordinate 839,376 of JANPWX010000480.1, read as the reverse complement.
TGTGTACCTGTATAAAGCACGTCATAAAACAAGTGCAAAAGGCTAAATAGGTGGTTTTGAATTATTCAGGGTGGTAGAACATCTGTCTTGTAACAAATAGTGGTTTAGTTGATATAAATTTCTGGTGTAAGCTGTTTTTTTTAAAGACCAAGTATCTTGCTTTTCTGCAAGTGCCCATATGGCTAAGTCAGAGTTCACAGATAAAGACAGTCCAACATTAGGGCTTTAGCTGGCTGTGCTGATAGCAACAATAATATGGGTAAAGCCTGTCATACAGATCCTGTAACCCTCCATAATCTGAGAAAACGTAGAAATCAAACCTGTAGAACTGAATTAGAGCTGGATGGGTATTAAAACCCTCTATTCCCTCCCATTTAAACACAGACCATCTGTTGTTTCCAGATGTGCCCCTTCCTGCAGCAGTATTCTGGGAATGCTGTTACACCATCAACAAACCTTGCCCGTTTTTGGGGTTTTTTGGGTTTTTTTGTTTTGTTTTGGGGTTTTGTTTGGTTGGTTTTTTTCCTGGTTGTGTAGTGTCACTCCCAGCAGCTCCAAACCACCCAGCACTGGTGTTTCTTCCCTGAGTGACTGTGGCACGGGATGTTACCTCCCTCACTGGGTAATTTGTAGTGTGGGTGGCAAAAACACCTTAAGTGTAGATAATAATGTTTTGAATGCTCCAGTGATAACATTTCAAACAATGCATGGTGCAACACCTTAATCTGCTGCTGTCTGTGAGGCAGTGGGCTGTCACCTCCCTCAAGACCACTGCTTGCCTCATTAATGTCGCTGGAACAAATTATCACTTCACAGCCCAGAAAACTTCTGTAGCAGTTGAGGTGATTGATGTAACAAGGCTAAAAAATAATGATGAAATGCACGTTCCAGAAGACAGGCTCAAATGGCAGGATCTTCATAGGCAATTAAATTCAACAAAGGAGGAGTCTTCCTGTAATAATGTGCTTCCAAATAAATGGCAAGATCACCGTGATACCCTGTTGTTATTCCACATAAACTAGTTTTGTAGGCAGCAATTATCTGGGAAAACTAAGCATACAGGCACAAAATAAAAAACCCAAGGTTTAGTAGGTTTTAAATATGGGAGCTGTCGGATTATGCCCTTTTCTGAGCCAGAGATGGGGCAACTGAGAGGAATTTTAAAACTTTTGTTCCATTTTCAGTCTCATGTGAAAGGTGAGACAATACAGATGTTACAGTTCACACCATCACAGTCAGAACCCAAACTATTCCCTAATTCCAATCCATTATAAGTGTTTCTTGGCCTATCAGCTTTTGCCACACAATGCTGTTCTGCCTACGAATCTATTTCCCACAGGAGCAAAAGAAAGTGAAATGAGAACTAATGCCACTAAATAAATCTATTTTCCTCTGAATTCACAGAATCATGAAGTGGCCTGGGGTTGGAAAGGACCTTAAAGATGAGCTGGTTCCAGCCCAGCCCTGCCATGGCCAGGGACACCTTTCACCAGGTCCCCTCCAGCCTGGCCTTGTCACTTCCAGGGACACCCATCACTTCTTTGGGCACCTTGTTTGAGCCTCACCCCCTCTGTCAAGAATTTCTCTCTAAAATCGAATCTAAACCAGCTCTCAGTTTGAAGCCATTCCCCCTGGTGTTCTCACTGCCTACCCTTGTCCAGAGTCCCTTTCCACCTTTCTTGTAGGCTTCCTTCATGTCCTGAAAGGCCACAATTCAGTCACCCTAAAGCCTCTTCTCCAGGCTGAACCATTCCAGGTACAAACTTCATTACATGTAGGTACTTGGGAATTTGTGTAAGTAAATAAATGCTGCTTTTGAGCATCTTTATAACAGCCTATGTAGAGCTGATAACAACTCAGCTGTGTAATATACAGATGAATTGTTATCAAATAATTAGGTGCTTTCATTGGCTTATAAACTAATTTTCTGGCTTCTGGATTGAAATCCAGTTCTAAGCAGCAAACCTTGTGGACCAGAGTTCTGCTGTTCCTCCAAAAGAGATCAGAACATAAATGCACTTTGTGAGTCACTTTACAGGAATTCACAGATCAGTCTTTGGCAGCTGTGAGGTGGAGCTGGAGTTTGGCCCCCAATGTGTGTGATCTCACACATTTCAGGGGAGCTGCTCACTCACGTCAATACAAACTGCAGGACTGGGCACTTTTCCTTCCTGCTACTGGGATGGGGGTTTTTTCTTACAAGAAACATGACTTCTCAACTCTTCTTCAGTGTGCCAGCCTCCCTTTAATATCAGACACCTCCCTTTGAGCTCAGATTCAGGCAGGCAGGAGTATTTTATTCAGCTGGGATTGCTCCCTGCAGTGCTTGGGCTGGTGTTGAAAATCCAGTGTCCCACTGCAGTGTGTGGGAGCTTTTATTATCTAGGACATCTCCACTCTTGTGCCTGCTGAGAGCTCCTGGGAAGGGAATAACTGCAGGTGGAGAGGCTGGAAGTATTCTATGCAAGTTATTTTTTTATTTAATAGTCAAGCAGATAATTCTGAGTAACTGCTTTAATCCAGGTCTCTCAAATTTTATTCTTTTTTATGTGTGTGCTTTGCAAAACTGATAGAAAACTCTCACTTCCTTGATAGCAGTGCTGAAAGTGTGTTAATAGTTTTATTTTAAGATATGCTTTACATGGTGCTTTTCAGAATAATGAGATTTGTCCTAGGAAAATTGGGGGGCATGGGGGGAGAGGAAGAGCATTTGCTTGACCTATTTCTAATTAAAATTCAGATTAGAAGTTTTATATTCCTTTATTGACCATTTCAGCAGACGAAAGCTGTTTTTCTTACATAAGCCAAGGGAGAATTTGTGATTTCCACATGTAGATCAGCTTCTCCCCCTGCACCAGTGGACACATGCATATTAATTGAATTCCATTTCCCTGAGGTTTGACATTCTTTCTTTTAAAGTCTAAATAGAACAGAATGGATTAAAATTTTTAAGTTAAAAAAAAAACCCCACCAAAATTTAGTGTATTAGAAATGTTGATGAATTTTCTTCTCTTTGATTTTCTTCTCTTTGGATTTTGTAGAAAGCAGAATGCAGCAATGGTGCACTGAAAAATGAAATGATCTCTGAAGTTTTCAACCTCAATGTTTTGAAAACATTTCAATGCACGAGGTATTAAACAGAAAATTTCAAATTTCATTTTTTACCTATCCATGGCTGTTTCATTATTCAATTAAAAATAATACTAATACTTAAGCATCTAACTAAATTTAGATTGTTGTAGTATGGAGAGTTATGGACTTTTTGATTGGGGGGGAATTGAAGCCATCTGTTGCCTCGGAGCAGAGAGATTTAGTAATCAAGTACAAGAGTAAAAAAGAATTTATCTAGGGAGGCTATTAATTAACAAACTTGGATCAGGTTCAGCATCTTCTTGCCCTTAAAAGTCAAGTCACTTCTGACATATTGGGTGGACAATTAGATTTTTAAGTGAGTGTTGCATTAGGCATTCTGTACTTTGCATTCTTATTCTAGAAGAGAAATATGCCTATTTCAAAAAATAATAATGATATTTTTTTATTTTCTGGAAAAGTGAAAAGAAACTTAACTTCATCTACTTGCACGTAGTTATCTGAGAAAATTCAGCTCAAGCAATGAAATTTACTCCATTCAAAACCATGGATAATAGAGGTAGCATTTATAAAAATTGGCATCCAACCTCTGTGTATGTGAACATGATGTTGGTGCTGCTGTCCAGGGTTGTGTTCCTGACATTTTCACTCCACAGGCCTGCAGCTGGTGTCTGAGCAAATGTGCCTTTTACTTTGACTTATCTTTTATAGTAAATCCTTTCAGTGAATGTCTCTTACTGCATTAAATGGAAATTGAAATTCGCCATGTTTCAATTTCAATTAAGAACTAACAGAAGAGGAGTAATACTTTTGTAGAGTAAACCACGTAGGAAACATTTTGGTACTTGAGAGACTAAAACTGAAGTGGTCTGAGTACCAAAGAGCTGAGATCTGTGACCTCCAAATGTGTACTGGAAGAGAAACAGATAAGAATTCTTAGTCTAAATTATTTTAATAATGAAATATTTATTTAATAATGAAATAAGGCTGACAGAATGTAGTAACAGGTAACATATATGCCAAGAGGACAGAAATGGGGGGCAGCTGGATTTGTTGAACATGAGCTTTATGTTTTTGTTCTAAGAAGAAACAGCACCAGATTAAAAGTACTATTAGCTGTGAAAACTTGTATAAAACACCTGTATGTCGTTCAGGTGAAAAGCCAGAGACCTTTTATTCCAGCTTTCTGTAACAGGGTCTGTTTGGGGCAGTGCAGGGTGTGTGCAGGGCACAGGGCACAGGAGGCCATCACAGGATCATTCAGGTTTGCAAAGATGATGAAGTGAACTTTTCAGGATGATGAAGTGAACTTGTTTTTCCAGCACTTCAGGCAAAGTGCCCTGGGGAGGCTGCTCCTTACCACACTGTCAGTGGAGAAATTTTCCCTGATACCCAACCTGGAACTCCCTTGGCACAGCTTGAGGCCATTTCCCTGGCTGTGTGGGTAAGTTGGTTGTGAGCAGAGGCCAGCCCCACCTGGCTGCAATATCCTTTTAGGGAGTTGTAGAGAGCAGTGAAATCGCTCCTGAGCCTTTTTTGTCTCCAGGCTAAACACTCTCAGCTGCTTCTCACCAGAACTGTGCTCCAGACCTTTCCCTGCACCAGCACCTCGGTGTCTTCCTTATCATCAGGGTCCAGAACTGAGCACAGGATCTGGGGTGTGAGAACATGGATTTGGGAAGTTCTCATCATTGTTCCCATCTAAAGGCAGGAGCACACAGAAGCCAGGATTGATTTCTTTGGGGAGTTCAGGTAATGCACCCTGTGAGTTTGGGGACTGTTCAGGAGGTTTGGTTTCCTCAGTACTTGTTCCTCTATGTGTAATTGTCTTGTATATTGCAAGAGAAATTGTTTTCTGTGGAATATTCTACACCTTTTTTTCTGCCCAGTAATGTGCCAGGTTGTGATGTTTTGATATCTCTAGGCCCACACAGATGGGTTTCAATAACAGCCACTCTTGGTGGGGACTTAATCTTCTGCAGTTTGAAGGTGTATTCTAAGGGAAGGAGGAGGCTAGGAAAAAAATTTAAAACCTCAGAACTTTGAAGGCATTACCATATCTGAGTCTCTTACCATATTAGTGGGAAAGGCTGAACTACAGGAATGTTTTTTAAAGGGGTGGAGGGAGTAGGAGGGAGAACAGATTTGCTTGCTGTGTGTCTAGAACTGAAACTGTGTCTGGGATCATCAGTAGTGTATTTGGTGTTGAAGAAAAATAACAGCTAAAATGCTTGAGACATCCTAAAACCTGCATTTCCTCAAATGCTAAGTGGTTCCTGCTGTCTGCTTTTCCAAGCTGAATTTTTACATATGCAATAAGCTGCACCGAATTAGTGTGAAAATAGGTTCTACTTCTCCCTTCCATTCATCTCTGTACTCAAATGGAGAGAGGTAAAAGTTGTGTTTACATTCCCTTTCTCCTGCAGCAGCATTGAGCTGTTAGGCACAGCTCAGAGCATTGCTGAGCTCTTCGTTGAGGCTTTGGGAGAATGCATATTTCTTTAGTCAGGCTGCTGTGAGGAACGAAAGTGCTACCACACATCTGTAAGGTACAGTACTCTACTTTGGGAAGATTTGGCACTGGCTGTACAATGGGCTTTTATCCTTAACTGTGACTTTTTGATGCTTAAGCCAGATATTTATCTCTTTGAGTTTTACTTCTATCACTCATTAGGATTGACATTACACAACACGTTTATCTCTCAGCTGTCTTCTGCCATATGGTGCTGTTGGCTTTACTATTCAGCTTGCCAAACTGATGGTGAGAAATGGAGCAGAGAAGTTCTTTGAATATATTTCAGTTAGGAGTGGTGTAAGATGTGAATGGGAACTCCTCCTCTGCTGAAATTCAGAGAAACATTGGCTTGAAAACGTCATCTTGTTCTCCCTGCTCCATCAGGCAGCGTGAGTTCAGGGAGAGGGATTTTGTCACGTGTGTAAACCCCAGCAGGAACATTCAGAGCTTCCCATCAGTGTCAGTTATTCAGTATACTGCTTTTAAGGACTGCTGCATTTGTAGTGTGGATTATTACCATTTTTTGGACCAATTTTGTTGAAATCTGCTGAACACCCCTCTGCCCCCGCAAAAATAGTAATGGAAATGCAAAATAAAGATGGTATTTTCCAAGCCCAAATGCAAATAGGAGTTGAAGACACTGTGGAAGGGTGAATGGTGGTTGGATCGTCCTACTGGGTATATATTTATCTTACTGCAGTAAAAAGTAAAAATCATTTACTTTGTTACAGAGTGCACGTAAAGGAGCTCTGAGGATGCAGTGTACACTTGTACTATACACAGGTTTTTTTATTGACATGCTAAAAGAAGTTCTTTAGGACTTTTTACTGGTTTTCCCAGCTGCTAAATGCTGTTGTGCTATTTTCAAATATTAACTATTTTCTTAACCTTAAAACTAATAGTCAACAGTTTCATTAAAAGTAATTAAACTTTGATCACTGGATTTTTTTAAAGTATGCATTGAAATGTAGCTAAAATGCTGCAATAACTCACAGTGACTATAGAAAAGGTTCTTTAAGTCTAATCCCAGGGCAGTGCTGCTGGTTACTGAAAATAATGATCATTATGTACAGTTTCTTCTGCTTCTGCAGGAGACATGCTGAGATATTTTATCAGAATTTGACTACAAGATTAGTCAGTCCTTTTAAAGAATAAGTTTCTGTTTTACCTAGTTTGATTTACGTTGTTAATTTCTTTTTTGTTTTTGTACAAAGGATTAAGTCTGAAGGTATCCTCTGGGAGGAGACAGCAGGTATCTCAGCCATGAAATGCAGGTGAAATTACTTGTACTTATATATAAACCTACAAATATACACCTTGTGTGTAACTTCTATTAGGCAAAAATCAGTTTGGTGCAAGGATTATGTGATATGTGCGTGATTTTGACCTTTTTTCTCAGAAAAAGGGCAATTTCTCAGACATTTTGACAACATAGAGCATTAAGGACAAATAAAAATACTTTACAGGCTGCCTTTCACTCCCAGTAAAAACTGAAAGAAAATCATTCAGATGGGCTATAAATACTCAGCCTGCCAGGAATCATAGAACAGGAAGAAATTCAGCATTTTTGCTTTCAAACTAAGGGTTACTAGACAACAGATGGTACCTCTATTACAGAAAACAGGGGGGGAAAAAGTGTTTTTTGGTCAGTTGAATTATTAATAGTATTTTCAGCCAGCAGGGTGGCAGGCTGAAATCTGCATAAGCATTTGATGTTAGCACAGTGGTGGGAGCAGTGTGAAGTCAATACCAAACTGTGTTGGAACTCTCCCACACAGGGTTTTTCTCACTCTGAGGTGCTGCAGTGGGCTGGGGAAGGGCTGGGGAAGGGTGGCCTTGTGGGGAAGGATAGATGGAAGGGCTGAGTCCACCCTTGCCCTGCTCCTGAGCCTCCTGCCTGCCCTGGATGGTGAGCTGCAGGACCAGGCTGTGCCCTGGGGTGCACAGACAGGACAGGAGGGGACAGGCAGAGGGGACACAGGGGTGACACTGTTTTACACCACAATGACACAGACTCTGACCTCAGAAGGCTGAAAATGACTCCTTCATTTTTGGGATGTGTCTCCCTTTTATACTACTCTACACAGACCAGTTGGATTGGTGACACAAAGACAAACCTCTTCACTCACACTGGTCAGAGCAGAGGGACAGCAAGAAGTCCCTCCTAGGGAAAGGAATGAATAACATGGTACAGTTACAAACCCTGTAGGATTCTTTCTTGTTCCATAAAATCAAAATGCAGTTAGTGATTTTCTTTAAAAACAATAAATACTAAATATATCACCACTAGTCATTTGCATCGGAGCATTTCTTGCAAATATCAAAATCCACAAATATCTGAAATATCTAAATCCAAGCATGTTAATCCCCTGTCCTGATCACAGTGCAGATGTAAGGAGCTGACAGCTGCTGTCCCTGGATTCCTGTGCTTTGGCCACTGTGTCCCAGGACTGGGCTGTGGCTGCAGATGTGCTGGGTCCTGTTTGCTCCATTCACTGCCAGTGCTGTGTACAGAGGACTTCACCTGAGAGATTCTCTTCATTACAATCACATTAACACCCTTCCATGTCCCATTGATGCCAGTGCTTCAAATTCCAGTCCATTTGTTCACTGGAAGTGAAGAATTTGGATGAAACCATTCAGTCGGTGTCTTGACTTTGCTGTATGCTGATTAAACAGCAGTGCTGTGAATGAAGGAAAGGTCATCTAAACCCCAGTCTCATTGCTTTTTATCCTTTAGCTCATACCAGACACTCGAGTTAAATTTGGGCTGCAGGGCTAGAGCTGAAAGGCCTTGGGGTCTTTTTACAGGTGGCCTTAGCAGTCAAAAGATGTTGAACAGACTGAGTGCACTGAATTAGCTGTACTTTTGTAAAGGAGCTAACACTGTGTGTACTTTAACCAAAACTCTGCATTGAGAAATGTAACATAGCTGTTATTTGGGGAGAGGGTGTTTTAATTAGGTGTGTATTTTAATTAGGTGTGTATTTTAATTAGGTGTTTTCCCTGTCTTAGGAATGTATGTGTATTAAGATTGGTGTGAAATTGATGATGGGAAGCAGCATTTGTTGATAAGGAGTTATCTCAGCCTGGCTCTCTTCCCCTTACTGAGGCAGTGGCCTAAGAATACAAGAATTAGGAATTACTCGTCATCTGACTTCTGTGCAATCTGAGAATGTCAACGTTTGAACATTTAAAGGGGAAGCAAATGCAGACCAAGGATAGAAATGGGCTCAAAGACAACCCTGTTGGTGAAGGCTGTGGTTTTAATTTCAGGAAATCCTCTGTTAGGGGCCAGCATCTCCGTTGGATGTGTCTGAAGAGTCCAAAAAGGGTTGAAGGGAAGTTTACAAGGCCAGCAGTGTTTGTATGTTACTAAGTGAAATGAATTGATGGAAAATCAATCCCCCAGGCAGGCTTCAGCCAATTCTGTGGCTGCTGTTAAGGGGTAATACACAGTAGTTTGCTTATTAAACAACAGAGCATTTCCAAAGTAATTGAAAAGCCAGTTCTTCCCTTTGCACCTTTACATTTAAGCTGGACTTCTCCTTTTCTGTAAGTGCAGCTTTGTGCTGGACTTTTATAAATACTTGTTGGGATGGTAAAAGTCTTCACAGCTTGATCAAAGTGCTTGTCTGATTAAGGTCTACATTTTCATCTCACTTTTTGCCTCTAGATTCTCTAAGCTGGACAGGTTTGTGTTTATTTGCTCTCACTGTGGTGTGAAAAGAGGTCACAATTTTCTCAAAAATCTCCACCTAGATTCACTTCACTATCACATGCTCAACCTCTGGCATTGTGGAAATGAGCTCAGAAGGTTTGTCAGGTGTAGGAAGGTTTCCTTTCATTGGAGTAGAGTGTGCCAGCATTGCCACAGACCAGACTCAGCAGGGCTTGGCACAACTTCCAGCCAGATGAGGATTGTTGGGAGGGACAACAGGGATGTTTATTTACTGAACTTTGTCCTTTATTTACCCCTTGAAAGATCTGGAAGGTTCTTTTATCATCAGCTAATTGTCAAAAACAAATGAATCTTTGAAAGAGTGGTGCTATGTGCTTAATGAAAGCAATTGATGTACCATTTTCAGGCATGCTTCCTTGTTGTTTGTTTTATTTGAAGATTACTTTGTAGTCTTGTTCAAAGACCACCTACTCATCCAAAGGTAAATTGCAAAGTTTTTCTCATTTTTATATTGGCACCATAATGAAACTCTGTGGGGCTGTTGCAAACCACACACAATACCACTGAGATTTCTAGTTACCTTTGAGTGAAAACTCAGTTTAGATGTTGTGACTGGGTAATTTTTACTTGCTGAGGGGTTTTGATTCAGTTTATTCATAGCCTATACCACGTCTTTCAACCTAATTAGGTAATGTAATAATTCACTTTATGGGAAAATATTTTATATCTATTTTAGATATTACACACAGTCAGCTATTTCCTTCTTTTGAGTCCCTGGAAAGCTGCAGGTTTGTAAACAGGACTTGGCAGAGCAGGCAGTGACATCCTTGCCATTCTGGGTGCTGTGTTAACAACATGCCAGCCAGAGTTAAACTTGGAACTTGTCCCTAGGCTCTGACTGCACCTGGAAGCTGGAGGAAAACTTAATAAGAGGAATTTTAGAAGGAATATCATGTACTTCTTATCACTTTTTTTGTCCTGCTGCAAAGATGCCAAATTATGATATTCATAGAAAATCTTTAACATGTAAGAGATTTTCCCTTGAAAAAGATTTGAATTTGTTTAAAAACAAAGGTATCATTTTAATCCTTTGAAGACATATTATACATAGGAAGAGAGGATTTCTGTTTTGTTTAGCTTACCCCTAGATATGAATTGTCACAACAATAATCTAAGCGTGTTTGTGCTTTTTTGTTGATAATTCATTACCTATCAGGACACTTTCTGATACACTGATAAAAATGTAGTAGGATAAATGTGTTTTATTTCCCTTTTATATTTACAGTTACAAGGAATTTACAGACTCTAAAATCTTGATTTTTTTTTTTGTTGTTTCTTTAATTAACATTTTAATAAGGCCTTTGCTGTTTGTTAAAATTCAACACTGTATTAAAATGTATTATTCCACTGTGTTCCAGGGATCAGTGTCAAGCAGATTTAGTAGTTTTCCTCTTCAGGGCTTCCTGGCAGAGTCTCACTTTCTTATTAGAAACAAATCTGATGTGTTATTTTTTTTTCCCAGCAATCCTTTTGTCTTTAAAGGCCTGCAGTGTTATTATTTATCCCATTCGTATTTTCTTTTCTTATTGTGCTAATCTTTTTCCCTCCATCCCCGTGGGTTCCCTGCCTTAGTGCAGGGTTCATTCTGGCAATGGCAAGAGATTGAGTCCTCACAGTGAACAGTGCAGTTCAGGCTGGTTGCCAACAGCATCCAGGCTAACCTTTCTCCATGTAGCAAATCTGGGGTGTGATTTTTGACATCTCCTGCATCGTCCTCAAAGGCATTTTTATCTTTAAGGAGGAGCTCTGTGATGGAACTGGCTGCATTCATATTCAGGTTGGCTCTGCCAGGTGGTGGGCGAGTGGTCACCCAGCAGAATTCCCCATGAGCTGCCCTGAGGCTCAGGGCTGGAGAGGGAAATGCAGGGAATGCCCAGCAGTGCCCTGACCCTGCCGTGTAGGTGAAAGGAAATTAAATGCTGAGTTCAGTTGTGTGTGTCAAGTGTTCTCCAGCACCACAGCTGGAGGCAGATTAATGACACAATCCTCTGCTGCCTGTTGTCACCACAGGCTGAAAACAAACCCCATCTCCATCAGTGCAGAGATGCTTCCCTTTCCCTGAAGAACCCAGGATACTATTGCTTGTTTTCTGTTACTGGGTGGTAGACCAGGAGCTCGAGTTTCTTTGGTCTGGGGTGGTTTTTTTTGTTTGTTTGGCTGGGGGTTTTTTGAATTCTCCTGTATCACATGGGAATTACTCAGCAGACCTGAGATGTTTGATGTGAGATGTTTGTGTGAGATGTTTGCTGGCTGCCAAGCTCTGTGCAGTTGCAAAGATAAATCATCATTCCTGTGTTGGTGCTACTGCCTTTTGGTTCTGGGCAGAATCTGGGGTTTGTTTGGTTATTTGTTTTGGTTTGGTTTTTTGTTTTGGTTTAGGTTTTTGTGTTGTTTTTTTCTGTAGGCAGTTCCAGTTATGTGTACAGGGATGTTGAATCTGGACTAAACAAATGAGTCTCAAACACTGAGACCAATAAAGGCCCTTGTTAAGGTTGATAAATTGTGAGGGGGAAGCCAAGACCCACCTGGAATTTTCTGCCTCCCTTTTTACTGCTTGCTTTTGTCAGCTTTCAAGGCACCAACAATTTGATTTCTACAAAGGAATCAACACAATATTTTAACAAAATTAAACTGGTTGCTATGGCTATGAGGCACCTGAAAACCCAAGAAAATCAGTAATTCTCACCAGTCTTCTGCCTGTTTCTGCCACACCTGGATTTGACAAGGGGTTGTGGAATAACTGGAGAGTGATCCTCCCCTCCCTGCAAAGTTCTGATTGTGCCTTCCCTGCAATTTGCACTCCTTAGCATCCTTGTGCACCAAATACTCCTGTGATGTAGAAAAGTGCTATTATCTCAGCCTGGCACATGGAAAAGTGCTTTGTGCAGGGTCACACGGGCAGTTAATGACTGAGCAGAGCTGAACAAGCTGTTCAAGCCCCAAGCCAGAGGGGTGGGTATTGCACAGCTTTCCTTAAATGAAAGGAGTCAGATGAAAATGTATTTCCAGTCCAGCCGAGCAGGACAACCTTCATTACAGCAGTAAACATTATTTCTGTGCAGCTGAAACTACAGCTCAGATTACTGTGTGATGGACCATTTCATACTGGTTGAAAATTGGTGGAAAGTGATACCAAAACTCCTGCATGCCACCAAAATTCTCTAGTGAGCAGCCATTTTCAGTAGAATATAAAATATTACCAGCAGTCCTGGTCTGTAGGTGTATACTTAATATTTTAAGTATAATATTGACTTTTCCCTCACTTCTCCCAAAAGCTTCTTGATCCCTTTTTGACAATCATTAGTGCATCAGCAGCTGGGCATTGCAGACAGCCTTGCAATGGTTTACACTTGTTTTGCTTCTGTGAGGCTCACGAGGGATCTTTTGGTCCGTTTAAAGCAAAATTCTTGTTTGGCATAGGTTTTAGTTCTCTCTGTTAGACTCATGGATTTCAGGTGCATTTCTGTTGGAATTATTTTCATTTAGGTCACCCCTTTTTCAGTTATCTTGGATGCTGTTATGGTTGAAGTTGCAACAAATAACTTCTTTTTAAAATACGTTTAATGTTTAGATTGTTCTGTAGCAACAATCAGACTGTGTGGTGAAAATGATGGTACTTCATTCTGCTTTGCAAAATGAAGGTAATTAAATTCAGCTCTATTTTTAAGTGTCAGTTTAGTGGCACTGCAGTGTCACTTGTAGCACCATTTTAGAACTGCTTGATCCAGAAAACCTCCGCATGTAAAAATAATTGTGAAATAGCTCAGGATATCTGCTCTCAATTTCACCAGAAATCTGAAGGGGTTTTAAAGTTTTTGTCAACTGTGAGCATTATCTGCAAAATAAAATTCTTGAAGTGCTGTCGAGATTCTCTTTTTAGAAACCCTTCTTGGGTTTAGCTGACAAATGATGATAGATGAAATATGATCTGTCAACTGGAAACTTTCTTCCCTTCCCTAGGTGGCTTGTGGTTATCCTTAGGAAAATCAGCATTTGGCACTGGCTGCCATCCAGTCATGCTTGAAAACCTAGGAAATAGAAAATAACTGCCACGGTGCAGTTGAATTATTCTGATGGCTTGTTTTGATTTTTGCTGAAGAAAGAGATGAGTCAGAGATAGCTTTGAGGCTGCAAATTTCAAAAACACCGCAATAAATTCAAGCAAAGTCGACTTGAAAACATTGCAGGCTCTGTTTTCCCTGCATGGTACAGCTGGAGCTGTGTGCTCCAGGGATGCTTTCAGAATCCATTGCAGGTGACATGTGAAAAATCACAGCCAATGACTTAAATACACAAAGGTATATTTTTTTTTTTTTGTTGTGTATAAACAAAGTCGTTTGTATTAACAGTGAAAATTCTCACTTTCCAGCCGGGTGGTTACAGTAACTGCAGGATCCTGATGAGAGCAGACTTGGCCCAGGGAAGGTTGTCAGGAGGGCTCAGTGTTCCTGCCCTGGCTCTGGGCTTTGGTTCACTGGTGTGTCCCACACGTTGGCTGCAGCAGCTTTGCTGCTTCCACATCTGTGGGGTTTGAGACATGGCTGAATGCCTGAAGATAGTGAAGTGAACAAACCCAGAGCAGAGCTTGTGTCCCTTTGGGCTCAGGCATTTGGAAGAGCTGCTGCTGGTGGCCTGGTGAAAACAATTCACAACAACCCAACAACCACGAGCACTCTGACTTTGGGAAGCCCTGCTAACACAGGGTGAGCAAACTCCTGTCTCTGCTCAGGAGAATGAACTCACTGCTGTCAGAGCTTTTCAGAACTGGGAGCACATTTCTTACTGGTTTTTCCTCCTCTCACAATTGTGTGCATTTATGAGATCCTTGCATTACTTTTCTTTACAATTTACTCAGTGTTCCATGTGATTGCATTTGAGCAAGCTGAAGATCAAGTTTCAGATTTCGTATTCCTCTTATAATATTTTGCTCCACACAGGATAATAGGAAATAGGTGTTGTGTAATAAATATTGATTTTTAGAAAAATAGGACTAGATTAAAATTTTTAAACAGTAAAATAAACTTTATTTAAATGAATTATTTTTTTGAAGTCCCTGCAGTGGGTTTTAAACAGAAGCAACAAACTTAATTTCATTTGAGTGACAGAACTGAGTATAAGTAATGGCAATTAACTTTGGTTAATATTTACAAATCCAAACCCATTTTCCATCTACATCTTCCATTGAGTTGTGCGGGGATCATAGACCTGCTACTTGCAGAGTTGTGGCTGTTGTGTTAGAATACAAATTGAAGCCATCTGTAGCTTCTTTGAGGTAGTTACACTATTTAGGCTTTGCTGGGAGGAGTGTGAGAAATTGAGCGGAGAGGGAATTACACAGTCAGTATTTCAGCAGTTTTTCACTGAAATCAGCCTGATCTCACTCCTTCAGGAAAAGAAACAAACCTATAGAAGGCTTTCTGATAGATACAAACCAACACTTCTGTGCCTGGAAAGATCTGGGTGATGCATTTTTGATACCATAGTGCTGTTTATTAATTAGCTCAGACATTTGTGTTTTGCCTTCTAATTAATTAGCACATGACATCCAGTACAGCAGCTAAGAATGTGATGTTCCAGCTGAACTGTGGTGAATGTTTGTGTCTGTTTATGTCCAATAAATGTGTTTGTGTCTATTTGTGTCCAGTTGAGCTGCAGAGGAGCTGAGGTGGGGCCAGGCATCATCATCTCTTTATTTCCACCCTGGTTTCTGTGCAGCACATCCTTAGCCCATGGAGCATTTTGAATTTAAAAGGGAGCTTGGGGGTTGTGCCATCCTGAAAACTGGCAAATGACACGCTGGGTTAAGATTGTTTCAGTCCTGTTTAAATTTAATACCAGATTTTAGACAAATGCTTTCATAACAGGGGGAAAAGGGATACATGATGGCTTAAATCTTTCTATAAAATGAGATGTTTCTCAGAGGAGGGCTGTAATTGAATTATAGAATGCCTTGAGAGTATCCTTGTCGGTGGTTAGAGAGATGGAAAGGGAAGCAGAGAGACTCTTTCACAAACTGAATGTGCAAGAGACACCCTATAAATCAGCTATATGAAACCCCCAGCAATCATATAATTATAACTTAAATGCAGTTTGGGAGGAATGAAAAGCAGCATTTATTTAAAACATTAAGACAAATTACTTCATTGTATGAGACATGTATTTTCTCGGTGTTTTATTCAATTAAGCCTTTCTTGTCTGCCCAGCTAACACCCTTCCCTCCCTCACTGCCACAATGCACTTGTGTGTGGGTATCAGCCTTTTAATGTGCAGGGAGGAGACCCAGGCTGGGAGCTGCAGCAGAAGCCAAATTCCAAAAGGAGGATGGTGCTGACAGAGCTGCCTCTGTTTCTGCCACAGACAACAGAGTTGGAGTTTTCTGTTTGTAAGGTTTTGTACAGCCACCTAAAGAGAAAACTGGGAAGCTGATCCAAACTCTCCACTTGTGTAATATAAGTGAATTACCAGAAAGGCAAGGGGAATTATTTGTGGATATTTTGTGTTAAAAGTCACTTGAAGAATTGTTCCCTACCATAGAATTTTTAGTCAAAATAATTTTATTTTCTGAGAAAGGAGTAAGAGGAATATTTATTGTGTAATTATTACCATTGTAATTGGCAACAGGGGGTCAAGGTGATTGTTATAATAAACTCAAGATGTCAGTAAACAAATAAATTGACAGTATTTGCAGTTTATGTATATACTCTTATATTTACTATTTTAGATATTTATATATTTACTCTTAAGGTTTGGAGGTAGATTAGAATATTTACATAGTCCTTAGTGCAGTTAAAATATCCCCAAGATATTTTACATGTAAACTGTCACAAGGGCAAATGACTGGCTGAGCTTTGCGTTGGATTCCACCTGCCCTTTTTTGGTTTCTTTAATGGGCACCTCTATAAATCTTACAATTCCAGCAGCTGTAAACAGTGGATGGAGTGATGCAGCCTCACTGTAGAAATACAAAAAACTTTCTGTTTAGTTGATGGAAATATGGAAGAGCTTTTCCAAGCCCACGTGGAAGGATGGTCCTGATGCTGAGAACAATCTAATTCTCTTTCTTTTGCTTGGTCACATAAAACTTCCTCCTGTAGCCTTGTACAATACCAGAATTCTGATGCTATTTTTGGAAGAGATCAAGCTGTGGATTTGGAGTGGAAGGGCTCTTGTTTGGTTTTCAGTTTAACACAGCATTAGGAGGGTTGTTACTCTGTAATGCACACAGCATTATGGCCTCAGCACAAGGAGATTGGAAATGAGAGCCCTGTTTTTATCTGTGCAATCTCATTGCCATGCAGACGATGCTAAAGCTGTGAGGAAGCAGCTGAGCTGGTGATCTCATTTAGCAGCCCAGACAGCAAACCTGGGCACGGGGGAAATTGTCAGGAAAAGCAGACTGGAGGCTGGTGAGTGTTCTGGGGATGTGACACCCCAGCTCCAGGGGCTGGAGCACCTCTGGGTCTCCTGATGTAGAAATCTTGAGACTTTTCCAACAGAAATGCAGGTTTTAGCCTGGATCCATTATTGGGTTTGCCACAGAGGCATCAACTCACATGTTCTGTGTAACAAAAGGTCTGCATGCTTATAAGAATATGTTTTTGGAGAAGAAAGGAAGATTCGCAAGACAACCAAATGCCACATGACTTTTCAGCAGCTGACTTGCACAGTCTTTTTCTATTTTGTCTCTGAAAAATTATGGTTAAAGGCTACTTAATAGCTCAATACTACATTGATTTTTCAATCAGTTTTCTAATTAGGCTGGCTTTTTGGGAGGGGAGTGGTGACATTTTAGGGAGTAGTCTAAAGTGCATGCTAGCCTTGTACAGTCGTAGAAATTTCACGTTGCTGGTACAAACCAAGACAACATGGCAGCTAAAGAAAAGTGGGAATTCCACACATGAAGGTGGAGCAGATGAGAACTATCTTCAGGATCTGTATCTCTGAGTGAGTTTAGAAAAGCAGCACCCTCAGTGTGGCACTGGATGGAAACCCCCTGAAGGGTGCCAGCCCTCGGTGCTGTGTGTGCACTGACTGCTGGAGCAGCTCACATGTTGCAATACTATTTTATATCCAAATGTGAGTGCCTTATGCCTCACAGGGAGAATAAAGGAAGAGAGTAAATGAAGGGCTGGAGCACACTCAGTCATCGTGGCTAATTAGTGCTTCATGGCTAATTTGTCCTCCGTGGTTGGGAGTGGAGGCTGCTGGGTGTGAGTTGATGCTCTGGAGCGAGCAGTGCTGAGTGGCCAGGGTGAGACTGGCCCTGCTTCTGAAAGAGATCAGAATAGCTGAATTCAAACTATCCCACCCTGATCGGGGTTTGAATCCTGGGAATGAAGAGGTAGAGGAAAAACCCAAAAATCCCTGCTGCATTTCTAGATGAAGCCATGTGAAATACACTTTAAAGACAACTTTGTTGTCAGTGAATAATGGGTCGTTAGAGTGTTGGGTTTGGTTTTGTTGGGTTTTTTACAATAACATCCCTACAGTTTTCCTTTGTTGATATATAGTGTTATTTCCAGAGCCTTTCAGATCCCCAAAAAAAGTTGTTTATTTGTTTGGTTTTTGTCGTCTTTGCTTTTTACCACCTGAATCCTCTGTAGGACACAGATGACATATGGCTGAAGAGTTGTAGAGAGCTCCTTGACATTATTTTAAAGTAATGATAAATGGGCTCAGACTGTTTTGTTTTTTTTCCTGCAAACTTGGCAATGACTGCAGAATAACAGTAAAATTACTTAGGTTTTCCCCTTCTAGAGTACTGGCTGCTCTGTTACGTGTCCATAAAACATTGAGATGAAGATCCAGATGCCACCTACCAAGCCACCTTCTCAGAATCTTTGTACCACTTACAAGCTAGAATTTTTTTTTTTGCATTTCACCGTGAGCCCTCAACAGTGGAATGCCACATTTATGTGCTTTGTGTGAGACCCCTCAAAGATGGAGCGTGGCTGTTGCAGTCTGCTCTCAGAACTGCATCCAGGCCATTGATTTCTCCCTGGCTTGTGTCTGAAATTCATTATTGATGTGCACCACGGTCTTCAAATGGCTGCAGATGCTTCCACTGTGCACCTGGAGCTGCCATATGTCTTTGTTTACTGCTGTGGTGTAAGAAGGGGAAGATTTTAGGGTTTTGTTTCTCTTTGGGAAATAGGGACTTGAGAGGCTGAGCAAGGTTTGGTGTTCAGCTAAGCACAGCTTCTGAGCCTTGCATTGACCTTGCTTTTGAACTTTCCATAGCTGTGTATCCTAATTTGTCATC
This sequence comes from Trochalopteron elliotii, assembly GCA_024734555.1. Lineage (NCBI taxonomy): Eukaryota > Metazoa > Chordata > Aves > Passeriformes > Leiothrichidae > Trochalopteron > Trochalopteron elliotii. Next base: position 820,767 of record JANPWX010000480.1, on the reverse strand, counting down.
TTCCCGTTTGAACTTGAACAGAAAATTCCTTTGACTTATTGGTCAAACTGTCTAATTAGGGGTGAATGGTTTTTTTAACTGCATTTTACTGTAGATTTTACCCTCTACAGTGTATCTCATGGCTTAAAATCTAGTAGTAAATATAAAACAATGTAATCAAGCATTTCCTGCTTTGGGCTCTTACATTTGATAAACTTCTTTGGCAACCCAGTTTCTATTAAAATCTGCAGCATGCACTTAAGTGTATTATTATTTGAGCCCTAAGAGCTGGCTTTTTGTGTTTGTCTGAATGTTATATGTCAAATGGACAGGAGATTTTAGAGATCCTTTTATTTCTGTCATTCCTGTATGTTTGTTCTTGTTTGGTTTAATCCCAGTGAACTCAGTACTTGAGTATGCCTGTTCTATACCTGGTTCTGAATGTGCAGGTTTGGGCAAATTTCAATGATCTTTACTGGAAAGCTGTTTCAGAGAAGAGGAAATTGTAAACCTAATGACTTAAGAATACAGAGAAAAGTTTTTATGTTCCAGATTGACAAAGTGGTGAGTTCAGATATACTTAGAAGAAAGTGAAAAGAGTGAAGTGCTTATTGAAATTACTTTCTTAAGGAAAAAACCCTAAATTATTTTGTAGCTGTAATTCACCAGAAACAATTTTGTTCTCTGAACTCACAGAAGGCTCCAGCCTCACGGTGCTCAGGGTTTCTATGGTAAAATGTTCCTGCAGTTGACATAATGATGGAGAGAGCTGTTCTGGCCTGTTTTGAAGATGCAGATTTTGAGTTCTCAGTAGCAATTAATACAGATCAGCAGTGGCCACAGGCTCTGAAAGGATCAGTGAGAGGGAAATGACTTAAGAGTTTCCCTTGTGGTAATATACACAGAAAGAAATCAAAAAATAGATATATGAATCTTAATGAGGGTTTACATTTGTAATAGATCAGAAAAGCTTTATGAAAAGGATTAATACCAGAAGAGGTAACGTTAGTATTGTTGCTGAAAAGTTTACTATCAGACATTTTCTCATTGGAAACAAACCCCAGCCCATGGAGGTGCTGGTGCTCAGTGATGTGGGAAATTCAGCTGTGAGTGTGACTGAAACCCAGGGCTGAGCTCAGTCCCTGCTCAGTCTGAGAGCATCAGGGGCACAAGGGGTTAAAGCAGCTCATGCATAATTCATTGCAGGGAAATGAGTTTGCCAAAGCAGTCAGTGTTTATATATAACACAGCACATGTGATAACAGACTTCTGAGCTGCAGCCCAGCCTTTCAACATTTTCTTGCTTAAAGATCCCAAGAGATATTTCATTTACTTTGTTCTTTATAGATGTTCTAAATGAGAGTAAGGATGTGATTCATATTCTGTATCTTGGTTTGCACAAGAGGCAGTTATGAGCTGTGAAGTTCAGATCTGGATGGAAATCTGCCATCATCTGTTAGATGTATAGTCTAAACTTTCATTTAACTTCTTATTTGCTTTTGGGGAGTCTTGTGTCAAGTTTATGGCTCAATGGAGAAGTGAATCAACTTGTAATGATTAATAGTCCAGTATATCAATGAATGAGAATCCTCACTTGATTGCACCAGATAAGACATCCACATGGCATTCAAAACCTGAAGGGTGTTTTTTAAATAATAATTTTAATTTAATAGATGCTGACTTTTCTGGTGCTTGTCCTGGGAGGTTTCCTACCCTGTCTGAAATTAGACTGGCTTTAGTGATTAATAGAAAATACAGTATGTTGCTAAGTGATGAGACTAAGAGAACTAGAAACATCCCTTTAGACTTGTCCCACTGGAAATAAGAAATCATGAGGATTGCAGGAGCTGTGGATGCTACTGGCCAAGCATCAGTGCTTGTGGCTGAAATTGGCCCTCAGCTCCAGGGCTGACGTTTGCATATTCTCCACTGTTTCATCTTTGCCTTAGCCTGGGTTCACGTTCAGTCTCAGGTTTTGATTTCAGCTAAATATTACAGAATTGGGGGCTGGGATGTCTTTATGCTTACATGAGATAAGTAGCACTTTGGGCTGCACTGCCATTTGTCTGTTGTTGCTGGAGTTTGTATTGTTGTGAATACAAATGGAGAGAGTGTGTCTTTGTCAGCCCTCTGAGGAGAGCTTTGCACTGCTGAGATTGCCTTTTGCATCCTCACTTTCTGTGTGTGCCTTCAAAAGGGACTTAACCGAGTTCAGCAGAGCTCTTTGGATCCTTGCCATGTCTGTGATCCACAGTGCTGGATGCTGCAGGGGACTCAGGAGGATGGGCACAGATGTCTGCTCACTGTTCATCACTGCACACAGAGTTGTGCATCAGGGCTGTTGGGGCTATTTCTTCCCCCATGCCTGGAGCAGAATCTGGACCTCACTGGGGTCCAGGAGAGTGGCTGGCTATCATCAGGCTGTGGCCACACTTGGGCTTTCTGGAGAGCAGACTGCTGTCAGTCAGAAACACTCAGAGTGCATTGATACTGTCTCCATTTTCCGTTTGTCCTGAAAAAACAAGGGAGAGGAGGTTTGCCCCTGCTCCCATCTGAGGCAGTGTCATTTCAGTCGTGAGGGACAGGCAGTCATTGCCCTTCCATCAGCTCAGAGATGCATTGATCGTGGTCAGATGATTTTGCACTTGTTTTTTTCTCTTGTATGTGGAGAGGTTCTGTGCTTTTGAGGAGCTTTTCCACGTTTTTTGTAATCAGTGGAGCTCAGCTGCAGCTCTCACTGCACACGGGCAGGTTGAGCTGGGAGGGAGCTGAGGTGCTGTGGCTCTGCCATCCTCTCCAGACACCACCATGGTGAGATCTAAGGGCACCTTGGGGATTAAATTTTGGTGAGACACATTATCTGAACATTTCTCCATCTCAGTGTGTGTGCTTCAGAGCACCCTGGAGATTAAATTATGGTGAGGCACAACTGCAGCATCTTTCAAACCTGGGTTCTCTCCCAGCCAGCAGTGAGAATGCATGGATAGAAAAAAGGGTTGAATGTTAAATCTTCTGCTTGCCTAAATCAAGCTGGCTGTTAACTAGGACCAAAATTATCTGGGTGGAGGGAGTGAATAGAGCAGAATTCTGAAGTTAGGGGTGGTGATTTCATTTAGTGGGCTCTGCTGTAGCTGTTTTGCTGTGTGGCAGCAAACAGCAATCACATTTCCAGCCTGGTGGTACCTGTAAGTCAACAGTGCCTCTGGGATCCTTCTGTGGGAAAGGGGCCATATAAATGTGAGGCAGTGATATTATCTTTATTATCAATTAAACTTTTAGTGCCTTTGACAATCTGGCATGCAAGGTGCATCCAATGAACTCTAGCTGTGATTATTTCTAAACACTGTGTAAAAGCAGACCTTGGCATCCTAATCACATTGAAAAGGACTAAGAGGGCAAGTCACTTATGTCAGGGTGGAATCACTTCAGCACATTAGAAACTGCACAGAAATTCTGTTTCTTTCTTCTTTTCCAGCACCCCCTGCTCCCCCTTCCCCTCAAGAGATTTGTCTGTGCAAAAACTGAGCTGCCACGTGCTGTAACTCTGGGGAGTTACTACAGCAGGACTGTTGATGGCAGTTTTGTAAGGAATTACACTGGGGTTAGCACTGGAGATGCTGTGTGCTGTGGCAAGATACACTCATTTTTAGAGAGGAATTCTGTTCCTTCCCCCCACCCCCCAGGATGTGTTATTTTAGGATGATTATACTTCACACTGCTATTTCTGTTCAAGGTATGATAATTAATGTTCTATTTCCAGAGCTGTTCTCTGAGCCTGCCCTTGCACATACACATGTGAGTGTTATGTGCGTATTTTTAGGACTTCTGTGTATTTTACATGATCATTGTCTGTGTCACACTCTTTGGTAGAAGCTTTCAGAAAACACACTTTGTGGTTTCTACAGCATTAATATATTTAGTACAAAACAAGTTAACTCACTGGCTATGTTTTCCTTGCTCTTTACTTTTTAAAGGAGGGTAAAAAGGTGTTTTTACCCACTGTTAGGTAAAACTGCATTTCCAATTAGAGGTGGATGTGCATCAGTGAAGGATGGAGCATTTCTGAGCTGTGTGGCAAAAGGCTTTTGGAGGAAAACAGATTTTACATTTTTCAGTGTGGCCAAGATGTGTTTATTAGAATTGTTTTACCAGGGCTTCCCCTTGGGAGAAGGTTCTTCTAGACTTGATAATGTGGCATATTTGAAGAGTTTTCAGTTTTTCTTGTTATTAAGTCAGCCTAAAAATGGCAATGCAAATCAGGATTTTCCCCTCTGAGGATGTTTGGTAAACCAAATTCTCTTAGGGAGTTCTGTGCTGCTGAACTAGCTAACAACTTTTCTGTCTGTAAAATCAGCAGCAGACCTGCAGAATTGTTTTGCCCATCTTCTTCCCCCCACCCCAAAATGTATGGGCAACCTGCAGAAATGGAGACACAGCAGATCTGATCAGTTCCTGGAATACTCTGGACAAAAAAAACCCTCAAATCTTCTGAGCTTTGCTGCCTTTTTGGGGTTGTTTTTTTTTTTTGAGTGTAAATTACTGCCATTTTTGTTTCCAGAATAACTCTCACGAGCATCTTCAGGTGGATTGCCTATAAAGAGCTGTCTAATGGTACAATATTTTGTGCATTTGCAGGTAACTCAAAGCCACAGCTAGAATTGTGTAGGTTTCTAGCACACTTAAATTCAGATTCTTCTGTAAACAAATGCCCAGATTACAGTCAGCACGTGTATGTGGTTCTTTGTGAAGATTTTGTCTATAGGAATATTTTTATTTCATCTATGATGCTGCTGAATTACATGTAATTCTTTGAGCATTTCTGCACAGGTACTGGCAATCTCTTTTTTATCATTGGATTATGATAATTCTTACTCTGCAGGCAGGAAATGAAACAGAGGGGATGGGGTAAATATTTCCAAACATATGGTGAATTTAGTGGGATTTCATGAATGATAAACCTGTTAGGGTTACCTCAATAAGTAGTTACTACATGTTTTTCCTGAATCACCACTCACAGCTCTCAGGGAAGGTGTAAATAGATCTGTTGATCTGCCTGTACTGTGAGGGGTGAGACACATGAGTGGAACACAAATATGTCCATGTGAGGAAAATGTACATGAGTCTCATTCTGCATACTGATTCTTGGCACAGTGTTTTGCCCAGGAGGCAGGAAATAAACAAATGGCCAGCCTAAAACTGGATAAATCTGAATTGATTCCACAAGGAATAGGAGGAATTTTGCAGCCTTTCTGACTGTGAGAAGTCCCATGGTTTCCCTGTGGCAAATGTATTTTCCCAAAGCTTGCTGCAGTACCAAGGCTGTGTTTGCCTTCACAGGGTAGTGTGGATTGCAGTCCTAGAGACATCATTTTTCATCATCTGCAAACATGAAAATAACTTCAGTGAGCACAGCAGCCTGATTTACTGGTATTGAAATGCTGCCATCTCAGGATGTGCATCATGTATAGCCATGTTTAAAAAACAAGGGAATAAGGAGAAAGAGAAAGGAGGAGGAAAATTTTAAATCTGGAAGTGCTTGGGGTTGTTTTTTTTTTAACAAGCCAAATATTTCCCACCAGCTGGAAATGGAGCTGACAGGATAATTAATGGTTGCTGGTTGAAATCCAACTATTGCTGCCACATGTACATATGCATATTTTGAGTTCAGTTTGTTTAACCTGGAGATGGTTACATTGTGCCATCAATAAAAACATAGATTCAGTTTGTTTATTGACTTCTCTTAGAATAACACTGTTATTCCCATGGAGGTTTGGTGGCAGTGCAGAGATGGGGCTTCTGATAATAATAACTGTGCTGTGTGTGGTGTGTACTGAGACACAACAGTGTTCATGGATGTCAATTTATCCAAGAGTTTGTGCAGTTTTTAAATATTAGTCCTGAATGACTTCAACTCTCCTCAAAACACTTGGAATAGTTGAAATGATGATGTCACTTTGAATGTTATCCAAGTAATCTGTAAATTGCTTTCATGGTACCTGAACCCTCCCCAGCATGTGACATTGGTGTTAAACTGAAAATTCCTGGAGCATCCAAAGAGAGGTAACACAGGAAGCCTTCTCTGGGCAGCTGTAACCATGGTACCTGAATTATTGTCCAACATAACCCTTTTGATGCCTTTTTTCCCCCCACCAGAAAGAGCTTTTATCAAAATTCCTACAGCTTTCCTGTTGCATTGACACCCAAATTCATTTCTTACCAGTTGGGAAAACACACTTGGATTTTTCTTTAGTTAAGAAAAAAAAAAAAAGCTCCTGCTGAAAATGGAGATGAATGTACTTCAGAAAATAACAAAAGTCTATCTGTGTGTTTTGAGCTGCTATCTCGTTGTATAATCCTTCCTCTTTGAAGGCTTAGCTTTTCTCTGTAGACTAACAGCCTGTATAGAAATGTAAGTTTAGTAGCACCAGGCCTTCTAGAGCTATTCTTGTTGGGTGTGATAGAAGCTTAAAAAAACCCCCCCATATTTGGAAAGTGAATTAATTATTGCATTGTGCTTTGAGCTGGTGTGAAGATAGCTCAGCTTCACCAGAGCTTTGATATCTTCTCTGTCCTCTGCTGTAACACAGTGAGGCACAATGAACCTGAATTCTCAGCACTTTCTGGGGTGAATATTGTTGTGAGCCCAGTGTGATGTGCCAGGGGACACCAGGGGACACCAGGGGACTCCTGCCCTGGCTCCAGCTCAGGTGGGGCAGGAGGGGCAGGGGCTGCCTCTGGTTACCTGTGGCAGCTCCTCTCCCCTCCAGTGAACCTCATGCTCAGGAGCTTCTGTGATGTGAAACTTGTGATTTGAATTCTGTGATCAGCAATTTGAAATCACCAACCAGAGCCCTTTTTCCCCCTGCACGTGTCCAACACGTTTGGGATGTGAGGCTCAACATGAGACACACCAAACAGATGGCCGTGCCTAAAGTTTCGTGTTCAAAAATTGGATTTTTTTCTGCTGCACGTTGCAATATAAAATTAGTTTGGAGTGATAAACAAGCAAAAGTTTCAACACTCCTAAAATTATCTAAGTGCCCTCACAAGGGGCCAGAGCAACTCCTCAGTCTTCCCAAAAAAAATCTCCTGGTCCCCTATGGTATCATCTTGATCATACACCAAATGTACACATCAGCCTCCTGACCCAACTAGCACAGTTTGCAGTCTGTCAGGGAGAATTGCTAAAATCATTTAAAATATCCTGTTAATCCATACGTATGTTCTGTAAAAAGCACACAAACTACATTGGTTTTACATTGGAAAATGGTGTCAGGTGACATTTAAAACAAAAATAAAGCACCATGGACAAAATGTGCTAGAGGGGCACAGAAATTGTCTGGGCACATGCCCCTACATAAACATGTGTGCTTCATATGTTCCACATTACAGTGTTGCCACCTATTGATAGAAATTTAAACTTCATGGAGATGTTTGTAATAATGTATTTCTCCAGCCACAGCGAAGGTGTCTCCCCTCTGCTGAGGCTGGCGTGGACAATGTGCTTTATTTGTGGTAGAATAGCTCTTGGAGGCTTTGATAGTACAGAGTGATGGGTGCTGCTCAGAAACCAGCAAAGGATAAATGTTATCAAAGGAATCTAAAGCTGCTGATGCTTTTGGATGGCTTGGATGTGTGATCCCATTGTCAGTGGTGGCTCTTTGATGAAGGAAGGGAGTGAGTGCCTGGTCTGCACATTTCAAGTTTAGCTCTAATTTTCATGGGGATAGAATGGAAAATGAAGGCAATATTTATACAAGTATGACTGCTTAAACTGTTCTTCAAAAATATCCTCAGAATCAAGGAGCTCCCTACTGACTGTACTGGAGAGGTGATACACTTTTATTTAGAAATTAAACATATGCTCATTGGCACTAAATCTGTTACTTGTGGTGAAATATGAATATTATTGGAGAATAAAAAACTGTATAGTTTACAGTTTTATGTTTAGACAACTGTTTTGTTATGAAGAAAAATGGCTTTGTTCCTGTCTTAGAAGACAAGTGAAAATGAATTAGAAGTTGTCCAATGTATGTTCAGAGTATTTCCATGAAAAACTAATGGATAAATGTGAGTGTGGCTTTATAGTTGGGGGAAAAACATTGACTAATGAAATATTGTTTGCACAGCCATAAAGTTACATATGCATGTGTTCAGTTGTGTGTCATTCTTTCAAGCAATCAACATTTGTTCTAAATTAAGGTTCTTTTCAGTATTCATCAATATTAGCTCTTGGATAAACTCTCACATTCTGGAGGTGTGCAGTAAAATGGATGATGATGTTTTATCTTCCATGACAAACACAGTTTAATTTCCTGCATATTGCTTTGCTGCAGATTAATCCAGCCTGGGCTGTCCTGGCTGAGAGTGTTGTTCTGCAGAGGGCTGGGGTAAATCTTGGGCTTGGTGCAGAAGAGTTCCTGTCACTCTTTTTTCCTCCAGTGTCCAGAGAAGGAGAAAATCAGCTCAGGGAGATCCTCACTGCTCTCTGCAGCTGCTGGCAGCAGGATGGAGCCAGCTGGGCTTTGCTTCCTTCACCCGTAACTGAAGGGCCAAGAGGCCTGGGGTGGCACCAGTGAAGGTTTAAACTGCTTATCAGGGAAAATTCCTAACTGAAATGGTGCTCAGCCGTTGAAATAGGCTGCCCAGGGAAATTACAGAATCACAGTCCTTAGAAGTGTTCCAAAAATGTGGAGATGTGGCATTTGGGGACATGGTTTAATGTCAGTGTTGGGTTAATGGATGGACAGGATGATCTGAGAGATTTTTCCAGCCTTAACAATGCTGTGACTCAGCTGAAGCAGGAATAGAAATTTCCCTCTATTGCAGACTGTGAGGGCTGAAATTTGGAACATTATCCCATGTTCCACACATTCAGTTTGGCTGAGTTAAACAAGAAGAGGCAGCATGTTAAGCTGCACATGGAAGTAAAGCAACAGGAAATTCAGAGGAGATTATTCAGGTGTAGAAAGCCAGCCAGGGATCATGATCTTAGAAAAGATTTGTACTTAAAAATTCAGGGATCTGTAGTTTATGTATTTATTGTAAAATAAATAGATACATCAAATTGGACTGTTTATGTGGCTCTGAAACTTTTTGGCAAATGCCAGGTGTTAATGTATTAATGGCTCATTATCTGTGAAAGGAAAGTGCACTTTCCTAGCTGCAAGCTAAGTTCAGTTCCGTGTCAGACTTTTAATTTCTCCTTGTGGTGGTGAAGAATATGTCCTTACCTATCTCTCATTTGTCAGGAGCTGATAGGAAACATCTGCACAACTTGTTCAATCTGTTAACTGCATGTGTTCATCCAAGCTGAACTGACAAGTAAAATGTACCAAATAATATTGGACTGGGAGGATGACCTTTGCTAATAAGGCACTTACACCACACTTGATGGGAACCAAGCCCCTTCTGATGAAAAGCTGGTTTGAAATGGCTCTGTGCTATTTATTCCCATTACTATCAGTAGAGATAAAGGAGAAGGCATGTTTTCTTGAAATATATTGAATAATTTCTTGAAAATTTTTCATAAAAAGTAATTTAAAGAATAGATAATATGGGGAAAAAAAACTTTGATGGGTGCTAATGTTACTTTTAAATGCAGCCTTGATCGCTTTCCTAAAGAGATTTTTGGTTAAATACCGTATTAGATTTAGCAGAGGTCTTTGTTTCCTTTATCAAAATGACAGGTTTATTGTCTGGGAAGGAAATACTTGATAGAAATGCTTTGTACTGAGTTATCCATTTGTGGATTAAGCACACCAAGCTGCTGGAAAACACTATGGTAGTCCAGAGTTCACAGCCTTAATCTGATTAGGCTGGTTTTGATTATTAACTTGGACTCCTTTATTTATTTATTTTAAATCTGGGAGACCTTAACTTCTCAGGAATCTGAGATCAGCCTAATCCTGCTAAAAGAACCCTGAATTACAAAATCTAAACCAACTGTGGAGTTCACTGCTTAGTGTGTCTCAATCAGAAATAATCTTTGATGGGTTGGGAATATGAAGGTCTGGATGCTGAACTGGAAAACCTGACAGGAGTACTGATCTTGATTTCTTGTGTTTTTGGGCACATATGGACCTGATGAAAAGGACCAGTGATAGAGGCTGTGCAGTACCAATATCCCCGTGCTGCTGACCCTGTCAGTGGCAATTGGCAGTGAAATTTCTTCATCTTTTGCCATCGTTGCTCAGGTTTTTTCTCAGTCAATCCATGTTTTCTGGGCAGGATGCTTCTCATGGACAGAATGCTTCACTTTTTACATGAATGTTTCATGTTTCAGACAACTTTTCAGAAATACATTTATTATTGCATTTTAACAGTAATTTTTTATATGAGTATTAGTATTCATTAGCTAAAATCCAAACTCATATATTTAAATTCAGCCCCACAGATCACTAAATGTGATGCTTTCTTACCCTGTCACGTGCAGGGAATGCACACATTTATCCTAATGGGTTACTTTTTATTAAGAGCACCAATATCTCTGGCAGATCTGTTTCCTATTTTCATGTGCTACTGAAAATGTAATCTGTGTTAAGTTTGGGTTGTTTGTTTTGCTGTAAAAAGTCATTTGATCATTATTAAACATTCATTGAGCATTTCTCATAACCATTTGACTTGGAAAATGATGATCAGACTAGATTAGCAAGTTGAAATTTGGTAGATAAACACATGGTACTCATTAATTTTAGTCTTTAGTGTTCAGTAAATATGATAATGGTGATTACATTCCAAATTCAGCCAAGATATTTATGGTATAAGAATTCAATTTCTCATGTTTTCTTTTATGTTTAAACTCATCAGGGAGATAAATTTACCTGATGTTTTGGTCAACTGATTAATTTGTGATCAGTGTGCACCAATATTTGCATGTTATCGAGATAAACTAATGAATACTTAAATCACTTTTGAACATTTCGTGTGCCCTGCACTTTCACTAAAGTATTCCCTTGTCTCTTCCTTTCATTCTGCTGAATGGATAAAGGAGGATTTTTAATTCCAAACTCACCTAATGCAGTTTGTTATCTGAATTACTTCTGAACTGTAATACGGCTTAAGTTGATTTAAAGCCAAGTTATTGAAGTAGTTTAGCCTCAGAACATCTGTGGTTGTAAAATGGACCTTCTCAAGCTGCTAATAAGACTTTTTTTTTCAGCGTTTCTGTCCCAGTGTAATGATTCTCTAATTTGAGCTGCAGAGCAGAAATCACCAGATTACATTGCTAAATCCACCAAGTTTGTGTTTAAACTCGTTTATGCTGCTGTGTGTTGGTGCAGCTCCCACTGAGCTTTAGAGGAATGCATGTACATTTTTAGAAGTAATTCAGATTTAGAAGAAAGTGTGCTCCCACCCCAGAAAATATTAAAAAAATCGAAAAGTATTTCTAATTTTAAAAGCCACCGAAGTGGTGAGGACTGCAGTTCCAGCAGTTTCATTCTATTTGCTCAGAACTCACGTTCAAATGTTTAAGAGGATAATACTGAGGATGACCTTAATTCTGTAACTTTTAAGTTTTTTAATCTTAATGAGCCAATTTTTCCAAAGTAAACTACAAAACTCTAAAGACAACATTCACATTACAAACTCTAAGACAACATTCCTACACCAGGGTTGGTGTCTGGTTAGTGCAGCTGCAATTCGTGTTTTCTCTTTAATGTATAACAATTCCTCATTTTCCTAAATTTCTCTTGTTACTCAAGTAGAAAACAGTTTATTTGTTCATTTCTTGGTTTTGCTGAGGTCCTGGTGTTGCAATGTTTCGAGCACCTCCCAACTTCCTCAACACTCTGTTTGAGCAGGAGATTTAGGACTGGCGCTTTAAAGAGCAAAAGACCTTTGTTATTTTACGAGATTTTACAAGACTCCTGGTACTTCACTTGACAAAAAAAGTTCCACAAGGGCTGCAGGGAAATGGGCTTCGATCTCTGCATCTTTGGGTGTTAAACAAGGAGGTTTCACAGAGAGTCACGGACAGGGATGTGTTGTTGAGAGCTCTGGCTTTGCAGATGTAGCATTTGAGGAAGAAAAAAGTGCCTGGGCTGTGGAGCTGACCTGGGAGATCAATTGAAATAAAGGTGCTGAAGGATAATAAACGTGTTAGGAGTTAAAGGCAAAGCAACTTTTTTTAAAGTCCAAATTAAACTGGAGGAAATCAAAATAGAAATACTTCTGTATTCTGTCAGAGATAACCCACTGGCCATCACGGCACTGAATGTAGTAATGCCTGCAAACGATTGTGGTGAGCCCTGGAATTCTTGGTCCAGTTCTATATGTGTGCTCATCTTTAAATTTACTTAAAGGAATTGAGTGGTGTGATTGAATTACTAGGCAACAATATATAAAACTTGGTGTACCGATAGCTTAATTTTTTTTGTTGTTTTAGCTTTTTTTTGAATTTTCTAGTGACTGCAGAAAAAAATTGAAACTAAATCTCTTTTCTCTTAGTCTGCTGATGATATTTTTTTTTTCCTTCTTCCAGCCATTCAGCAATTTCCAGTACCAAATTCACTGTTTTCTTTTGGCTTTTTTAAAATGATGCTTGTCACGCTCATTCAGTGAGGCAGTCCCTAAAATGGGAATGGATCAGCTGAAGGCACCGATGGTTTTTTTCCCTCTCAAGTGCTCCAGCTGGGCTGTCACCCTGTGAGCAGACCCTGCTGTTCTCAGAGCACTGCACCAACCAGAGCCACTTCATTTCTATCCCTGCTTGCCTGGCAGCAGCCTCACCACGTGAAATTCAAGGTTGACTCTTGTAAGAATTATGTGTGGGGGAAGGAACGAGAGTTTGGGTTTTATTTAACTGTCTTCAATCCTGATGCAAGCAGCCGAAAGTCTGTTAATAATGTTTGGGGATTGTTGGAGCTGAAATGAGGAATAGGCCTTTTGTTGGTGATTTGGGTATCAAATTTCCTGGTAGTGTTTATAGTTCAGACTGCAGATTTGAGTTCCTTGCAGCTTTATAAGGATACAATATAAAAACATAAGTAAATTCTATGTGTGTAAGGAATTCCTGTTTTTTCTAGGAGGTAAAAAAATTGCATAGTTTAAAACTCCTCTTCTTGCAGTATTTTTGAAGCCAGAAGATTTACATGTGCTTGTAAAACCCACGGACAAATACCAGCGCTCAAGAGCCAGGTGCTAAATAAGTGATTGTGTCAGGATTTATGCCCTGGGGGTATCTGCAGACTTGTCCTTGTATGAAGAGGATCTCACTGTGCAGCCGCAGTGATTTGGGTGGGGTTGGGGTTGGCTTCCATTTGGTTTAGTTGTGGGTTTTTGTTGTGGTTAGTTGGTTAACTGGGTTTTTTATTTGTTTCATCTTGAGCAGTGCACTTTCCTTCCTTAATTTCACAGGCTGCTGTAGGTGCACGTGGAGCTGTATTTTATTTGGTCTGCTTCAGAGAAATCAGTGCAGACGTTTCTCGTGTCTTTTTGAATGGAAATCCCTCACAGTGAATTCCAAAAAACTGATCTTCGACTGTATACAGAGATTTCTTTAACTCCAGAACAAGAAATGACTGTTTCATTTTGTTTTGAATGCTTGGTACTTTCCATTTCCAGTGTAATGTAATAGCAGAAAATCAGCCATAAGCTTTTAAGAGAAGGATGATCTTCCCAAGGTTAATGTATGTTTCCAGCCTGTCTCTGGTGCACGTTTGCACTTACACAGAGTGCTGGGAAAATGCAGCATTTAGGGAGGTATCCTTAGGCTACACAACTTCTCTTCTTCCAGCAGTTATATTAATGTGAGTCATCTTTAATAACAGTTGACACAAACCTTGTCACATAACAAATTGCTGAACCTTGGAACTCCTCTACACCTAAAAGCCCTGAAATGTGTATTTAGAATTGCCTCGGGATCAGCAGTGACACCAGATGTTTCCTAGGGGAGCTGATTTAGGTGGCTACTTTTGCAATATGTGTAAGTAATGATTTTCATCGTCTTCTTTTGTCTCTGAACTTTCTTAATTTTAAAAATACACTAAATACCCTGTGAAGCTCTATGGCACGGTTTTGTTCAGAGTGATATCTGTCATTCAGCATCATGTTCACCAATCCTCCCCTGCTGCCTTGCTCACTTGTGCAGATCAGCACTGGCTTGGTTCATTAATGTCACAGCTGCATTTTTCTGCTTCCCCCAGCACCTTGTGCCTTTAAACCAGAGCACAGCTGAGATACCTGTGCTGGGAATGTCTCTCCTTTCATTACCCACCTGCTCATAAATGAAGACAGAGCAGAAATGCAGGCAGCTTCAGGGAATGGAGAAGAAATCTGGGGACAGTTTCAGGGCATTGTCATTCTGCACAGGGTCACAGTGTGGCACAGACTGAATGAGGGTGGGTGGCAGATTTCCTCGTGACCCTTTTCCATGATCGTGTCGTGGGGCAAAATGCAGCAGCCAAGACCCAAATTCTGCTGGCAGAGTGCCCTGGCAGCTTTGAGTGTTTTCGGGTATTTACAAAAGTTGGGAACTAGGATGGGAGATGGGAGATGAGAGTTAACATCCCTCCTCAATGGAAAGGAAGTTTTTGGAAAAAATTACATCACTGGCAGATGTGAAAGGCAGGTGCCCATTTTGTACCCTCAGTGTGGATGTGTTTGATATGGGAGAATATAAAAAAGGATCTCCACTGAACCAAACATAATGCAATTCAGCCATAGGTTAAAGAAAGGTCATTTTCTTGCCTTGTTGGCTGGAAGGAGACAGCAGAGCTCTAACACATAATTGTGTTCTGTGACAGTAAAAGGAGTCTTTTGGTGCTTTGGGAAAGGAAAGTGACATTTTCCTCACTCAGGAGAGAAACACAGCTCCACATTAAAGGTGCACAACAGTGCTCCCAATGTAAATACAATTAGCAGGGGCAAAATTGTTACCTGCAAGGATAATGATTCTGGTTTTTTAAAATGCAGCTTGTACAGATAAATATGTGTAGGTCTTTCTGAAATACAGAACTGCAAAATATGAAAGGCAAAACAGAGCAGACACTCTTGACTTAAACCTTTGAGAAATGCAATACCAAGGAAAAAAATTAAAAACATTCTGACCTTGTATGTACTTTCAAACAATTTTATAAAAATAAAATATATAAATATATATTTTATATGGACACATATATAAAAGCAACAGACAGGAGTCACATTGCAGTTTCACCCTCTCTCTCCCCTTGCTGTGGTTTCTCAGCTGAAGAAAGGGAGCTGAGCTAAAGGGAGTCATTGTACAGGTGCTGAGGAGGCTGTTCCTGCCAAGGAGAGTGGTGCTACTGATAGTAATTAATATATTTGATACAGAGGAGCTTAAGTAGCTGAGAATTTTAAGCACTTAATTGAAAAAACCAGAAATGTGGCATGGTTTAATTTTTCCTATTTTAGGACCTGTGGTGTTCCTGGCATTCTTTGTAAAGTACTAAAGAAAATGGTATAATCAATTTGCAAAAGCTGTGAAGTTTTGGATGGACAAGTTAAAATGATCTGTGCCAAGAAGGCTTCACAGGCTGGTGGAAATGGATGCATGCATAATGTACTCCCAGTTTGCACTACAGGAGACTCTTGGTACTTGCAGGAGAAATTTCTAGCAAACATTCATTACAAAGGCTTCTCTATTGAAATGAGAACAAAGGTTCCACTAAAAAGATCTCAAAGGATTCAAATGTACCTTTTCACAGGTGACATGCTGGTACAAGCCAGTTCTCCAGGGCTTGCATCAAGGCATAAATCAGCAGTAATTTCAACCCTGCAAGATCATAGCACGATCATGAACAGAAAGAAAATCAATCTGACACCAGCTCAAATAATAGCAGTTCTGGGAGTCACAGGATAGAGTACAAGTCTGCTGGGAGGGTCTGCTTGTCAGAACAATGGCACTCCAAGACACTGAATACTTTGACAGACATCAAAGCAAGAAGAAAAGGAACAGAAGGATCACTTCTCAGGCACGATGGTGTCACTCACAGGAATAGCAGCCTGAGTGAAGCTTCAGATGAAGGTGAGGCAGATGTTGGTCCTGTGGTCAGGCAGCAGTCAGGTCTTCCTGCAAAAAGGACTTCAAATGCTTGAAAAGCCTTTCAAGTTTTAACTTGGTGGGTGATGTCAGAACTGCATAACACTTGATGGCGTTTCTTCCCAGAGTTACAAGGGCAGAAGTTTAAGAAAACTATTTTGGAAAAGACTGAAAAGTTCACTTTCTATGTTCACTTTTTATGTGTTTCATAAAAGTTCTTAGCACTGCTGTGATAACTTAATGGAGAATCTTGCAAGACATTAAACTATAGATCATGTGCCTCCTGTAGGTGCACCAACATTGTGAGCCTCTGCTGGAAATAAAACAAGCTGCTGAGTCAGAGCTGCTTCTAGAAATCCTGGAATGTAGCAAAAAATGATTTCCCCCAAGAAGGTCATGAATCTAAATATGAACAAGGCACATCAGATCTGAGGAGTGGACAGTGCTGAAGAGATGCTGATAGTATTTTAGATAATGTGTCCCCTTAGTAAATTCATCTGGAGGTGGGAGCTGGTGTCAGCATTTTGTTTCAGGGATTTTTAGCAGGTGGTTTTTATGATGTTGCAAAGGGAAATGAAAATTGCTAAGGCCCCATGAGACCACAACAACTCCCAATGTTCAGAGGGAAAAAAAAATCTACCAGGAAAACTGTGACTTGATTTATTGTGATGTCACCTGATGAAATCTTTTGTCTCATCAAATATGATGATAATTAGACTTGTTCATATCCTTTGGTAGCCCATAAATACTCTGGTGAATGTCCTGTTTGCTTGAAGAAGACTTCCATTATTCTAATTAAAAACAGGGGAAAGGAACATGAAGAAAAAACTGTCAGCTGAATGTTTTTGAACACCATTGCCAAGGAATCCTGGTATCAGTGCAAATCTAAGACTTGAACTGTGCTTTAGATGTTCCACAGCATCCATGTGTAGTGAATTATTCTCATGTGCTAAGCTTATTGTGATACAAAATTTAAATTGCTGTCTCCAAAAAATTAATAGTATCTACACAGAACATGTAATTTTCAATTTTTGTAATCTCTGAGCAGCTTAACCTGATTTTAACAATTACTTTTTTGCTAATTAAGCCTTACTGGGTCTTCTTAATTAAGCACACAGTTGGAAAGGAGACAATAATTATCTCAATTTGATGGCTATGCCAATTTGCATTATCAAAAAATAACCAGAGCACATTCAATTTTCCTGTCACATGCAAATACTGCTTTCCATGTGCTGGTGTGTTTTACAAACAACAGTTGTACCTTCCAGAGTTACTCCTAGGTGGAACAAACATTGCATTTTTCCTACCTGCATATGCACAAGTGCATGGACACCTCACTATTGCATTACATTGATAGAGAAATTAGAGCAGTGGAGCTTATATATATACATATATATGTGTGTGTGTGTGTGTATATGTATATATGTATATACATACAGATATAGATGTAAATATTTTGATAGTATATTCCCCTTAAGTTCAGAAGAGCACCAACATTCAACTGTATTTTCATAGAACTCAACTGCTAAGTGGACTATTCTAATTTTAGGTCTTCACAATGCAAAAATGTGCTCTTGTCAGCAGAGCAGTGATCACAGCAGTGGAGAAGGAGCTGAGCTTCCACTGGCAAACATTTTAACACTTCCTGGGGATGTGTTTGGTGTAAAGAAGTGCCTGGGGTGTACTGGAAATTACCTGTGCAGCCTGAGGAAGCTTAGCTGTCCCAGGCATTCTAGAATGTGAGGGGGAGCATTCCTTTTCTTCAGTTCTGTTGTCTTCTTAAAATGTCTTTTACTGAGAAATTCACAGCTCTGACCACTCATCCTCCTTGGAGGAAAAAAGTAGTTCTGGGAGATCAGTATTGGAATATCTGCTCCTGTGGTCTCAAAGTACACTCTCATATAATCTCAGGTTTGCTTTATCCCTTTCCCTGTTTTGTCCCTGCCATGCAGTTAAGAACTGAAAGGCAGTAAAGGACGTGACCATGTGTTAGGGACAAAACTGTAGATATTAAGCAATTGGCTTGTTTTACTAAAGCCCAGACTTCTTCATGTTTTTTAGGATTCTTAGCTGAGGTGTTGACACGGTGGGAGTCTGTGCACAGTGTTTGCATTTTTTCAAATGAAAAAAACGTTCACCTTGTGGGTTATTCTGCAATATAATAAGGAATTGTATTTCCTGAAGTCCAGCTCTTCAGAAAGACTTTGTGCTCAAGGGATGCTCTGAACCCGCCCAGGTTTTATCACCCTCAATGTCCTTTGTCCCACAGGAGGAGAACTTGAGCTTTTGTCCTTGAGTCTCAGTACCATCAGATGAGGAGTTTCCAAAAGAAAACATGAGGGGCTTGTGTGGTTCTTAGTCGGTGGCAGCTCTCCAAGTGAAGTGAAGGGCACGTGTTGGGCAGGAATCCTGTGTCACAGTTGAGTGGCTGACACAACGTATGTTTGTAGGATCACTTTCAGTCTTGCCATATGCCACAAAATACTGCAACGACCTGACTTTCTTTGCAGTTTTACTCCGCAGTGTTTTCTCTCTGAGACTTGAGATGTGATGGACAACGCTTTGAATTACTGGAGTTAATAAATTAGACTTTGACTAATTTTAAATGAAGATCATTAAATGTGAAAATGAGCCTTATTCTGCTTGCATCCATCACAGTGACATGTGAGTGTATGAGCCAGTGTAATCCATCCAAAAGTTAAAGAGCACATTCTCTAGGGAGTGTGTTAAACCCAGAGCATGGCCCTGAAAACCCTGGTTTGCATCTACATATCTGAGTTAGAGATGGGAAAAAACATACGCTGAGACTGTCATCTTTTATCTGTTCTTCTTGAGGGGTGCTGTGGAGTCACCTGCAGGAATAACACAAAGTTTCAACGTTTTCCAGCCTCACTCCTTCCCTGATAAACACTGGACATGCTGGACCTACTGATCATCCATCCCTATGGCATTTTCAAACATCTTTTGGTGTGTTAACACTTCATGAACCACAGAAAATGTTCATACGAATTTTGGTAGGTCTGGGTTTTTTGTTTTTTTTTTTTTTAATTCTGTTTCTTCAGTCCATCTTCTAGGGATTGCATTCTTTCTTGATTTCAGTATGAGGCTTTTCCTTCCATTGAAAAGTATTATCTGCTTCCATCCTCCAGATTTGGGCAGATTTTCCAT
>JANPWX010000480.1:559429-796632 GCA_024734555.1 Trochalopteron elliotii | reverse complement strand
TTGGGCAGGATGTGACCCCTTGGGCAGGATTGGACCCTCCTGGTCAGGATGTGACCCTCCCGGTCAGGATGCGACTCTCCTGGTCAGGATTGGACCCTCCTGGTCAGGATTGGACCCTTGGGCAGGATGTGACCCTCCCTGGCAGGATGTGACACCCCCCCACCACCCCCCCACCCCCTTGGGCAGGATGTGACCCTCCAGGTCAGGATGTGAGCCCTTGGGCAGGATTGGACCCTTAGGCAGAATTAGACCCTCCGGGTCAGGATGTGACCCTTTGGGTAGGATGTGATCCTTGGGCAGGATGTGACCCTCTTGGGCAGGATGTGACCCTCTTGGGCAGGATGTGACCCCCCCCTCTTAGGCAGGATTGGGCCCTGGGCAGGGTCACACCTTGCCAGGGTTTTACCACCCTAGGTTTTGACCTTTCTCAGTTTAGACTTTTCTAGGTTTAGACCTTCCTTGATTTGAACTTCCCTGTGTTTGGACTTTGCTAGGGTTAGACTTTCCTAGGCCTAGACCTTCTTTGGTTTAGACCTTGCTAGGTCAGGCCCTGCTGGGCTGGGTCCAACCCCAGCACACCACCCCTCAGCAGGGCCTGCCTGTGCAGGGCTCGGCTGCCCCTGGGATTCCTCGGCTCAGCTGCAGCCCCCCGGGCTGGGCACGTCTGGCAGTCCCTGCTGCAGGCAGGGGAAACCAGCCCCGTGTCTGGTTGGGTTTATTCTTCCAGAACATTGCCCCTGAAAGCAATCACATTAATAATTTTGGAGAGATGGCCGAATTAGTGTGCATTTCTGTAAGGAGTTGTCAGGCATGAACTTGGCTGAGTTACTCTGGAGTGACCTGTAAGGGATCAGTTCTGTGCATGTGCAGACTACTCATGTTGCGTGATTATTTTATAGAAATTATGTGCCCCAAGATTTTTCTTTTCAGATTAATTTTTAGGGGGTACTGTATGAATTTTGAGATCTGTTTTTTTTCTTTTTGGACAAAAGAAAATTTTTTTTTGGTCTTTTACTGCTTCAAACCGCAAGATGAGGTTTGATATCTGTGTTGGTAGAAAATTGAAGCTTCTAAGAGTACTTTTCTAATATGCAGGGCAACTTTTAAATATTTCCTTACCTCTAGGTGCCTTGTCCCATGAATTGTATAAGTCAGTATATTATTATTTAATATTGCATTATTCACCTCAAAACTTTTTTAAACCCTGTTCACGTGTACTGATTTGTAAAGATGGAGTTAAACTTGTACTAGAAATCGTGGTTTTCTCTTGTCTTTTATAATGCATTCAGTTTGGAATAACTGATGCCATAATTGCACTGCCAAGTGTATCCTTTTGGCTTCTCAGGGATTAACCCTGGCATCTTTCTAGTCATTTAAATTATGCTTTTTCTCTGCCACAAATTGAACCTAAATATTTGGCCTAGCAGATTTGAAGTACAAAACTGGTGGTGCCCAAAATTCAAAGAGCAAAAAAGGTTTGTAAAGCTGAGTGTAAAATTTCAGACTTCAGGCAGGATATGACTGCAGTGCTGGTCCAATCCATCTATTTCCAGAAGGATCCCAGGTTTCACAGTGGGAGACCTGGGAGTTCTGGTGGATCAGGAAAAGGTTCAGGCTTGAACTGTGGATCTGGATCAATCCATAAAAAGTGTCCAAATGTAGAATGCTGAACTGTGTCAGGGTTTTTTACTCCTCACGATTCCTGAAATTGTATCTCCACAGTTACACTTCAGAGATATTAACTGGTTGGTTTTGCAGGTTGTATAGGAAAATATATTAAAAAAACCCCACCCAAATGAGTACAGAATTGATCTATTGATCAGGCAGGGTTTTTACATGCTGTTGTTCATGTTTAGGACTGGTGCCCTTTAGAGTCCAGGGCCAGCTGAATTCTGTGCCTGGTGTTGTTTGCATCAGAAATTTACAGTTATCTGGCAATTCAAGATTCACCAAATAACACCACAGACTGTTTCAAGCCCAACTAAATTTTACTGTCCTACCAACTCAACGTGAGCAGATACAGAAATCTCCTGACAAAGCATCATTGACTCCTGAAGAGTCAGTGCTAAACACATCATGTGTGTATCTAAAAATGCATTCCTTTAGTCACTGGAAGGTTCAGAATCCTGCTTGTCTGGAGATACATAAACCTGCAATAGCTCATCCTGGCAAGATCACCTTACAAAGTAAATTCCTGGCAGGCCCAATATCCTATAGCTTGGAGATATTGGCAAACAGAATAAATTAATTTGTGGAGAAATTGGTAAACGTGTTGTTTTGTCCTTGAAAGAGACGGAGTAGAATTGGCAGAAGTTGTCAGAAATGTTGCTCTTCTAGGAAAATCATTGATGGACCTGGCTGTGAGGGAAAAAAAGTTCTTGTAGATGCACCATGCATGGATTGTATCTCGAGCTTATTTGTGACGTGTTTACATAATTAGAACTGTGCTCTCCCACAGCTTTCTCTGTTTCCACCAAAGCAAAGATGAAAGGAGCTGTACTCTACAAACACTGGCAGTTCAGAAAAGCTTTCTGGTTAATTATAGATTTGTAAGAAAACACCAGTTTAGAGGAACGAATTCCTGACAGGATGATCAGCTGGGATCAAGTCTTTGGCATGACAAAGTTTATTGATTGTTAACAATCTCAGCATATGGCAGTAAATTTCTGGTTAGACAAACGTTCATTTCCTGGCAAGATCAGTGTATTGAACTGCATTATGGGCAAGGCAAAATGGAGTTATTCCTCACAGGAGAATCCAGCAGCAAATAATTTCTGATAAATCTACGTGAGAAAATCAGCACTGCTGGTATTGCAGGAAATGACAGAGTGCCTCACAAAGACAGGGCCTGTTCTGCTTTTAGCCCATTGAGAAGTAAGGAAACCCTTTTTGTGGACAAAAGCTCCAGATTAGTGACATAATTAACATTTTCTAAAAAGCATATATATAATTATCTTCAGCAACAGGCAAACAGATCCAGCTAAATGTTGAAATCTCCATCGAATGGACTCCCCTGACTCCAGGAGAGTCCTGGGTCACAGTGTGAGGAGGTTCTGCAGCCTGGGGCCACCTCTGGCTCATCCTCTCTTTTTTCAGCTTTCTGCTGTTGCCACCTCATTGCCCTTCCTGCCCTCTGATCCATCCTAGTGAGGACACAGAGCCAGCAGAAATGTCTCAGTGCTGAAAAGCTCTTTAGTTCCCCAGAAGGGAAGAACCACTGGTGATGTGCAGGAATAGGAGATCTGTTTTCTGTGCATTCAACTCCAGCAATTTTCAGCTTGCTGGGAAGGAAGATTTAAACACATGTAACTCTTAACATCGTATGACCAGTCAAAACCAGTTTTACTGATCGTCCTAGACATAAATGAAAGGCTTGCTGACAAGCACTGGTAGGAAATTGTCCTGTCAGGAAAATGTCACGGTGGTGTTTTGTCAGCTGTGAAGTAGCAAAAGCTTTTTACATAATAACCGTGTTCTACTCAGATTCCAGAATTATGTAAATCCAGTCAGGACAGCAGATCTGCTTTGTGTCTGCACCAGGGCCACGGAGAGCTGAATTTGGGCTGTGTGTAGGATGTGCTTTTAGTTACAATTCCCTTCTTTTTAAATGGTCTGTAAAGCTAAAAAAAGCCTTTATTAGATTCTCCCCTTAATCTGGTACGTGTAAGGCTGGAATAACAAACTAACAAACCACAAGTCTGTGGTCTGGGAGCTCTCCCAGAGGAAACCAATGCCAGTAGAGTGATTTTTCATTGTTTTAACAGAGATCTGGAGCATTTATCTGGGTGAGTTATCCTGTGCTCATAAACTTCCACAAAGAGCAGTTAGTGAAGGGGAAAATTAAATTTGGGGCACCCCAAGTCTCTTGTTCAGAAGAAGGCAGAGCTGCAGGTGGAACAGGGTGCTGCACTTCACTGTCACTGCCACTTAGTACTCGTGTGATAAAGACTATCAAAATAAAATACATTACACTGGCTGTTTATTGACATGGAAACAGCACACGGTGAAATGTGTTTTTTATGTTTGTGGCAGAAAGGGAGATCATTAGTTTTGAGACAGAAAAAGAATGTCAAAAGAAAAAAAAATGCTGTCAAGAGAATTGCTGCTGTGCAGCCTTTTAGAAGTGTGGTATTGGGACTCTTCAGCTGGGTGTGGTTCCTTCTCTTGTTCCCTGTGTTCTCTTTACGATGAGATCCATTGGTTAATGAAGGAAGGGACTTTTTTTAACCTTTAAGCTGCATCATTTGCTCAGAGCTGTGCCTTGAGCTGCTGTGGAAGGTGATTGTAGGACAGTGGAATGAATCATTCCTGGATAGTACAAGAGGAAGTTACAAACAGGCTGGTTATAAATGAAACCAATTATTTTTCCAAGCATTTTCCTTGAAATTCTGATTTAAGGAAGAAATGTTTTTTAAAAAACAGAAGACTTCTTGTAATGTGCTATTACTGGACAGGGTTAGTATAAAAACAGTTGAGATATTTTGTAATGTTAGGATTTTTTTTTTTTAATAAATGCCAGATGCTTAGACTTTTAATGTTGGGGGGTGGGGGTTTGCTTATTTTGGCAAATCTGAGAACTGAAGCACGTTCTGTACCTGTGTGCTTTAGAGCAGAGAGTAGAAGCAGAATGAAGTGATGATGTCTGTGTAAGGGCACACAGTTTATCCCTGCACTGTCTCCTGAAGGGGACTCAGCCCCGTGGAGGGAATTTAAAGGTCCTTTCTGGGCTGTGCACCAGCGGAAGGAAGCCACAGCTAATCAGCTCCATCTCCTGTTGCTGTGTGTTCCACCATCTGCTCCCAGCGTTTATCAGCCTCATCTTGTCCAAAAAAAAATCACACACGAGGCAAAGTAAAAAAACTCCACACTCCCAAAGCTTTAGTGCAGTCTCCTCCTGTATTCCCCTGCCCAAATTGGGGTTCCTGGTGGGCTGGGCTGGGCTGTGACCACCGGGGTGTTGTTGTCTCCCAAATAAATCAGTGCCAGGAGCAGTTCCTGTGGCTCCCTCCTGCCCTGCAGCCTCCTGCTCGGCGGGGAGGAGCTGCAAACCCTCAGGAAAGGAAAAGCAGCACTCAGGTTCAGACCTCCTCCAGATATTCTTTCTTGATTTGCCAAGTAATTGGAAATTTCTCTCCCTGAAGTAACTGGGGTGAGGAAACTGTGTGTTTGTGCCTTCGTTTGAAGTCTCATGGGGAGAATGCTTTTCCTTCCCCTCATCAAATCAGAATACATGAGTGAACTGGATGTGCAGACACTTTTTTCCCCACGGGGCTGAAGTGGGTGCTCCTTTCCTAGATCACAAACCTGTTACAAAAGCCTGTAACCTGCTGTCACCATTCCTGTAATGCTGCTTCCAATCCTGTCTCAGCTGCCATCATCTCAGCGAAAAAAAAAGCCTCATATGATCAAAAATAAATTCATTCTCATAAGTAATTCTTCTGATTTAAAAAGTGAATATCCAAAAGAGGGGGAAAAGTGAGAAAAAAAAACCTACAGAGAGAGGAAATAAACTAGTGAAGGATCACAGTGCAATTCCAATCCCCTGCTAACAAATCTGATCTGAGGAATAAAAAAAGGCATTCTCCAAATGTTACACAGGCTTAACAATCCACTTGTCAGTGCACAGATACAAACGATCTGAATTTCCATTCTCTTCCGTGAATCACCAGTTTTCCGTGGTGTCAAATGCCAGAAATCATAAAAGTAAAAATCAGGAGGGCAGAGTAACCCAGCCAGTGCAGCAGGATCTGAGGTGTTTGTGGAGCCACCACCCATGGAATGTTCAGGGCCAGGCTGGATGGGTGGGTTGGCATGGTGGGTGTCATCCCAGCCCGTGGCAGGGGCTTTGGAGATGGATCATCTGCAGGTGCCTTCCAGCCCAAACCATGATTCCATGAGCTGTGGCAGCCTTTGCAGTAACTGTGCCAAGTACTGATGGAATATCTGCAGGAGAGGCTTCAGCTTCTGACGGAATGTTTGGGAGATCTGGAACTGTGTCTGTTAAATGGAATTGTATCCATTAACTCTTCCTGTTGTATCAATAGAGCCTGTTCTGTAACATTTAAGCTGTCCAAGAAGATGTCAAGAGTTAAGTCAGCCAAGATGGAAGAAGCAGCAGAGTGAGGAGTGGGTGTCAGAGCAGGGGAACCAGCCCTGCCCCACAGGCTGCTGTAGTTTACACCCTCTTGCTGTGTCTTTCGTGTCACTCTCTCCGAAACAAAAACGACCTGTCATTTTCTGGAACTGGAAATCTGCTTTGCTTATCTTCATTTGTAGAGCAGATGCTGAAACAAAATAACATTTCTTCCCAGAGTTTCTCATTTATGTGTCTGTCAGATGGGTTTGTACATCTCAAAGTAAAGAACTGTCAAGAAGGAGCTCAGTGAGTGGATGGCATTGCTGCATATCTGGATACAGCAGGGTGGGTGTACCCGAACCAATACAGAGCTTGAATTAGTTTTCCTTTGGGGAAAGAGGCTCAAATTCCTCTGAACTTGGGTCTTTATGTGAAATAAACTGTGAATGTGATTTAAAATCCAAGGTTCCCTTTTCAAATTTAGCCTGAGGAATTTTCATAGATACTTTGGTATTTTTATTGATTTAAAAAAATAGTTTCCTAATTATTCAATCCCTTAATAAATGAATTCATTAATTTTAATAGGTCTGTGGTTTTAGTCCTGGGAGAAACTATCTGACACACAGTTTTGTGTTTTGCTGTGGTCTTTGGATTCAGACTTTCCTTTCTGTAGAATTTGGTGTGAAAATACAGGAGAAAATTAATCATGTCTGTTTATGGATAAAAATATGAAAAACCATGTGCCTGTTTTTAATACTAATTCTGTATGAAAACAGTCCTTTACCTTCACTAGTCTTATTACTGTAATCACAAAATAATATTTCTTCTTTGACAACAAAGGAGTACATTACAGATTATGTGTTGTGTGTGTGTGTCAGTACATAACCTCGAGTAGTGTTTTGTCAGAAGGGTGTAGTTAGTGGCTTTGGAAAGGAAATATTTGTAGGATTTCTTTAGTTGGTTTGGTTTGCATACAGGTTCCCAAAGGATTGATTGAGCTGTTGGTTTTAGGGATATGATCTCACTGGTAACCGTGAGAATTAAGCCTATAGGTGTGAGTTTAAGCTGATACTGTAGCAGCAATTACTTAAAAGTTTGCAGTTAATTGTTGAATTGTTGGTTATTGATCTGTGGAGTGTTGGTGTTCAGGGATGGATGCTGATAGTTTACTTTTATTGTATGCTTAGGAAACTGCTCTGCTTTCAGATAATTAAAAGGAAAAGCCTTACTTACTGAATCATTTCTGCATCTTTATGCCCTGGCTGCTGGATCAGACTATTGAAGATTTCATTGTTTTTAAAGTATCTCTTGGCTCATCCCTACACTTTTACCACTTGAGGACTTTTGGCACACATTTTCTTTGGGATTTTTTGGAGGCTTGGGTTGGCTGGTTGATTGGTTTATTTTCCCTCAGTCTGATAACACCTATTAAAAAAAGAAGGAAAACGTTAAAAATGAAAAGTGTCCTGCATCAGTCCCTCTTGTGCTTTTGGGGCAGTTCCAGGTGTTCAGCTGGGTGGAGCCTTGTGCCTCTCACAGAGAAGTTGGCAGAGGCTGACTGTACCTTTAGAAATGGTTGCCTCTGAAAGATTTTATTACTCTAAAGAAGGGAGGTGTTCTCTGGCAGAAATTTTGGAGTTGTGGGGGAAAGGAAGGGCTGGCATTGGGCACCTCAACACCAGTTACTGCTTGCAGAAATCACAGCAGTAATGTGTTTCTTGGCGTAGGGGTGGGCTTACATTCAGGAATAAAAAAGCCATTTAGCTCCTTTTCAGCTTGTATTTACAAACCCTAACAGGGCAAGCTCTGCCTGCTCAGGCTGTGTCTCCAGTTCAGGGATTCCTGCACCCAGCTGGGTGTCATCCAGCTGCACCAGCCCTCAGTACACAGTGAGCTGTGTCAGCTTTGGCCAGCTCCTCCCTAACGTTCCCCCAACCCTCCAGTGAAACGTGATTCAGCCCTGAACTCACCCATGTGATGAATATTCATTTCACAGGTAATTATTGTCATCCCCCAGCAGCTCCACTCACACAGACCAAACTTGTCACGAGAGCCATCCCTGCTGGCCCTGCTCTGGCAGCACAGAGCTCAGGGTTCCTCATGCCTTAATAATGCTCCATCATCTGTGCCATCAGATTCGGGTCAAATGACCATCACAGGGGTTAGAAAACTCTTCATTTATGCTTGAGGAAAATAAAGAGAGGCCCCTACCACTCATCCCTAAATCCCTCACCTGAGAACAGCACGGTGGCCACAAACAAGGTTTGCTGTAACTTGGTGCTCCAGTTTAGGTACCCAATGCAATCAATTGAGTATTCAGACGTTATATTTCAGGATTTTCAAGTTTTTCTCCAAGATTGTAGTTACTAAAAGAAATCTCAGTCCTTAAACTGGATGTAGTAATGGCTTTATCTCAACTGTCAATTGAGTGGAATAATGTTGCTAGCAAGTGCCTTTATTTCAGTTTAATATTACAAATTTTTTTTGGAAGAATTATCTGCGTGAAATATATTTTAATGGCTAACAAGTCCTACTGAAGGATCAAAAATATACATAAATACTGTTTTCTTTCTATTGGCTAAGTATTATTACTCTCGTTATTGTTCTTATTAAAATGAACAAAAGTGCTAAATAGCTCCAATTACAGTGGGGAGGGAGCATTGTGTCTGTGAGCTGCTTAGAGCTCAGCAGCAGATTGTTTGCAAATGAGGCGTTTACAAACTTGATGTCTTTGACGACATTCAGCACAATTTTACAATGTTTGCATCGTTATTTTTTTAAATTGGCCTCAAAACACGCTCAACAAATCTGTCCATTATGATTTCAGCAGGCTAGTCTAAGCCAGAAGACAACTGTATTAAGCAGGAAAATACTGACTTGTGACGTTTTCTGGCCATTGTCTCGTGGGTTATTCAGTAGCAGAGCACCTGACAGGCTGCTCCTCACTCAGCTGAGTTGTCTGTCCCAGCATCTGTCCCCTGATTCCTCATCTGGAATTGAAGAAAAGCAGGGAGATGTGGCAAGGGGATAGCTGAGGGTCTACATACTCCTCTGAACGTGTATGTTATTGACAAGATAGTCAAATGAATATGTTTTATTAGTTTGGCAAAAATAGTTCTTTGTCCTGTGTTCCCTTTCCCTCTTGCTGCACGGCAGGTCCCTGTTCCTCCTGCCTGGGTTTGGATTATCCTCATGTCCATCCCTCCGGAGTTCAGGCCCATCCTGCCCTCCCTGTCCCTGCCCTGGGAGTGCCAGCACTGAGAAATGCCAGCTCCTGGTCCAGTGCTGGGTTCATGTCCTCTCTCAGCACACCCAGGCTGCTTCCTTCTTGCTGTGGTTTTAAAGATCACTGCTTTAAGCTCCTACAACCAAATGGTTTGGGGTTTTTTTTTCCTTACAGCCACTTCTGGATGTGCTGCTTGCATCCTTTGCCAGTTGTCCTGCTCAGCTGTGGTGTTTATTTCCCATTTGCTCTGTCACTGCTGTGTCTAATATTGGACACAGCACGAGATGGTGCAGCTCAGGAAATGGTGAAGCAGCTGGCAGGGAAATGAGACAATACTAAATGGAGAAAATGTGAAAAAAGGCAAAATCCTCGTGTGACTTGTACATTCTATGGGGGACTGGTTTTTGTGAAGACTCTGCACTCAGCATATTTGCATGAAACAAATTCAATAGGAAAAAACAATAGAAAAAGGTTTTAAGGCCTGGTTAACACATGGAGCTGTCTGCTAGATGAAACCTTTTTACAAAGGTTCCTTTTTTCTTGATCTCAAAAAATCCTCATGGAACTGGATATTAGCCTGGGAGTGTTTCTGATATATTTTTTCCCTGTAAAATGGTTAAACTGAAGGAAAAATAGACAATTCTGTAGACTGTCACTGAGTATCTCTAAAATGCAGTGTTTATTACAGAGAGAATACACTATCTGTGTTAACATTGTGAAGTTTTTAGATACATTTTTTAAGTCTTTTAGTTTTGGGTTTTTTTCCCCCGACCTTAATATAGTGACTGCATGTGTGAGCTGGGGTTTTCAGCAGAGGAAACAGTTGCTGCTGCAGTCCTCCCAGAAGAGCCAACAGTAGAGCTAAAGTGTGTTTTTACAGAATAAAACCAAAAGAATTGAGACCCTGAATGTTCCTGTGGCATTCCTGTTGTTACATCTCCTGCATGATTGAGAATTACTCAGGTCAGGGTGGGGCCCTCTTTCTCTCAAACCACCTTGTCCCCTTGGCGTGCAGGAAAGTACATCAGAGTTCTCTAAACCAAATGTAGATATTGTGGTTTTTCCTGATAATCTGTGGCCTTAGTATTTCAATTCTGCACAGATTCTTTTAGCAGTACATATTAATGTCGTTGAACATGGTTTAATACACAATTGCTCTCATTTTTGTTTGAATCTGGTGTTTTCTCTGGAGTCTGTTTTCAGTGCTTTCTCCCTTCTGTGTCCCTTTTCTGATCGTGGCTTAATTACATTTTAAGTGCCTTCTGTGTTACTGTCTCCGCTGCCTCAATTAGTTCACCTCCAACTGTGTGAATATTTTAATAACAAGGCACAAAGTATTTCTGGCAACGCAGAGTGTGAGCTCTGCTTATCAGCCTGTGGCAAGCTTTCCTTCAGGGCATGGCAGAGCTTCCAGAGGCGCTGTAGGTGAATATGGTGGTGCCATTTGGGTTAGATTTATTTTCTTTGGGTTAGTCTCAGCTGCGGTGCAGGCTCTTAGCTTGGACTCTTCCTGAGCATCATCGGTGGAGCATCTTAGCAGAACCAAGAATCACAGAGGTCATGGCTGTAGAACCCGAGGTGTGGTAGCTGTGAAGAAAGCCACCAGTGTGCAGCTTCTGTTCCACGGACAAAATGTCTGAAAGGCAGATGCTGGAAAGCTTTAGAAGCATATTGTACAGGCAGTGCAATACTGTAGGTGATTCTTTGTGTGGCTTTGAACCTGTTAAGATACAAATTATTTCATTTTCTGATTTCTTTTTTCAGGGTTTATCTAACAAAGTTGGTAACAACTTCAAGCTCTCTCATGTTAGGTAGTCAGCTTCCCAACCGTCTTTATACCCATTAGCAATACATTTGTATCCCTTCAGTTGTGGATGGCCAACACTACCTGAGATTTGCATTACAGTAGGTGCCTGCCTGCTAATTGTGAGCAGCGAGAAATCTAATTTCAGTATCAGTCAGAGACCTGTCATTCCCCATCTGTGTCCTGCTGTAGGTGCTGACCTCCTGCTGATGGTCTGACCTTTGTCTTGCTGTTGGTCTGACCTTTGTCTAGGTGTTGGTGTTACCTCAGTCTAGGTGTTGGTGCTGAGCTCCTGCTATTGGTGCTGAGCTCGCGGTGTAGGTGCTGAGCTTTTGGTGTGGGTTTGATCTTTGTCTTGCTCTTGTTCTGGCCTTTCTCTAGATATTGGTCTTACCTTTGTGTAGACGTTGGTGCTGAGTTCTTTATATTGGTGCTGAGCTCCTGCTGTTGGTGCTGAGCTCGTGCCGGTGGTGCTGAGCTTTTGGTGTTGTTTTGACCTTTGTCTCATTGTTGTTCTGGTTTTTGTCTAGATGTTGGTATGACCTCATTCCCAGTGTTGGTGCTGAGTCCTTTGTGTTGTTGACTGGAGGACAATGTAAGAAAGTGCACTGCATAAACAAGGAAAAGTTGAAAGACAGCAAATTGTACAATACAATGCATTTGCTATGAACGTATAAAATTTCCAATGGTATATTTTATATGGGGTTTTTTGTGTAATATGTATATAAATTTTTATTTATTAAAATATATGCAGCTGAGAAACAGTTCCAGGCTGTGGAATTGGTGATAAACATAGGATTTCTAAAACAAATTAATAGTCAGTGTAATGCGTTTTTGAAAATTAATTGATTTTTTAGCTTCTTCCTCAATGATTTTTTTACGGATGGTTACTGGAGCTTAAAGTCTTGGAATTATATTATTCCAGGAAAGATGTGGTTTGCTCTCATCGTGGAAACAAATAAGATCTTTGGCTAAATGAACAGCCTAAACACAAAAGCATTCAAAAATGTATGCAGCAGGTTTTTTCACAAATGGCTTTTTTGAAGCAGCTTAAGATTTCTACACATTTAATTCTCAAGTCCAGCAACCAGCCCGTAAAGCACAGTCCTCAGGTGAAAAATGAGACATTTTAAGGGCTGTTGAACACATGAAATTTAGCAGAGTGCTCAATAGCCCTCAAAATTTCTTATTTAGGGGAATGCATATGTACTGCTTCCAAAAATGAGGGCAAACTTCACTTTCCCCATTTCATTTACATTTCTATTCACTCCCTCCCTCCCTCCCAGTGTCTCTGAGTCTCTTGCACCAGGAGTAGCTGGTGTGCCTTGTTTTGCAGTACATAAAATACACCTGCAGATTAAAGCACTGGAGTAACTTCAGTGTGAAAAAAATATACGAGGTATAGTCCTGAGGAGGATGCACTGGGATGAGAGTTTGGTATCTGCATGAAAATTCCAACTGGAGGTTTTTAACTGTGCTGGTGGCTAAATCGATGCCACAGAAAATAAACCCTTCATGAGCTGCCTGGAGTTTCCAGTGGCTTTGTTAGAGCAAAGCTGGAGCTGTGTTAGAACTGCCTGGTCAGGTGCCCAGTTCTCATATCAGCCTTAAATATCTGTCCAGCTTCGCTTTA
This sequence comes from Trochalopteron elliotii, assembly GCA_024734555.1. NCBI lineage: Eukaryota > Metazoa > Chordata > Aves > Passeriformes > Leiothrichidae > Trochalopteron > Trochalopteron elliotii. The sequence continues at coordinate 783,893 of JANPWX010000480.1, read as the reverse complement.
ACTGCTTGCCTCTGAAGATACTTATTTTTTTAAATAGAAGATTGTATTTAGAAGTAGAAACAAAGAGGTCTGTTAATTGAAATGCTGATTTATTGTTTTTTACAAAGCCATCTTTCCTTTTCTTGATCTTCAGGTATTTTATATTTCTTCATGTGTTACATTTTGAAAAACTAAATTAGTATCTGCGAGATGAAGTACTTGTTTTTATAACAATTGTGTTACAACAGGCTCCATGAGGGCCCAGAGTTGAAAATCCTTTCATCATCTTCACAACTGCCACTTTTTTTTCCTCTGTTCATGCAAAAACTTGAATTTTTTGTGAAAGTTCTCTCATTTCTCTTGTGGCTATGTCTTTGTGGTAATACCAAACCTATCATAAATCTGCTTGAACTTCATGTCCTTGTGGAAATGTGTAGTATTTTAGGTAAAAAGGTTAGATATGCAGACTAAAAGCAGCCACTTCTGCCATTGTAAAAGCTTTTCAGAAAATGCATCCTGTGGGAGTTAAAATCCTGCAAAGGCTTGTATACTTAAGAAATAGACTATTAAGGCAATAGATTGTGTTAAACTTGAGTTGAACATGAGTTAGAGTAGAAAAATTCTCTTTTGCTCCACCAAAAAAAAAAAAAAAGGAATTAACATACAGACTGAAGGGTAAATTCTGTCCTTCTTAAAAATGTGTAATCTAATTAGCATTTGGTGGGATTTACTGGGATGAATTTTCCCCTTGGCATATGCAAATGCAAACAGGGAGAATGTGGGCCCCAGGCTGGGAATGGCAGAGTCTGCCTGGAGGGACAGCTGTGAAAAAAACTCCTGCATCCTTGTCCCCTGAGGGGCTGCCATCAGCTGAGGGGATTCTTGAAGTTAGGGCAAGATTTTTAATTGTGGGACAGTTCCTCAGATGGTGAAAATAAGCAAAGATCTTAAAGACTTTTAAAGGGGAAGAAAGGTCAGATGGTGTTTCTTGAGATCACACCTGTTGTAAGATAGACAAAGTCCAAATTCCAAATATTTCCTACACAACTGCTTCCAAACACATTGGCTGTTTTCTCTCAGCCATCTCCATCAAACCTTGGAGTCACCCTGCTCTGTTTGCTGCCTGCCTTCTTCCCTTGGCCTCCACTAATGAGGCTGGTGTTCCCTGAGCTCCAAGCCAAGACTACAACCAGGGCCTTCAGGAATTTTTGGGTGGCAAAAGAAAGATATATAGAGACAGATGACTTAGAGTTTCCTCAGGTGGTTCAATTCGTATTTGGCATTTGGTTTGTAGGTTGTGGTTGATCCCTTCAAGGAAATACTAGGGATTTTTGTTACTACAAGAGAGAGTGCTTAAAATCAGAATCATTGCTCTCACTGGCTGGTAAGTGGATTAGTTTGGCAGATTAAAGCTTTAGTTAGGATGACAGTAGAAAAGAGTGTTTGTCCTTAGCCTTGATCAATGACTCTTGTCTCTAACGTTCCTTTTCTAGAAACTGAAATACTGTATGCATATTTGATATAGTATTTAGTCTCTCAAGATGGCATCCCAGGTCTGATGTTCAATTAGAGAGTGCAGTTCTGTAATCCTTATTTAATTAGAACTCCCTGTCATCGTCCCTGTGAGTTGCATTTGTAATTGGATTCTCACAAGTGAGAATATGCAGAGGCTACCTGAGAGGGAAGCTGCAATTTGCTGATGAGTTTTACTTACCTGTGGTTCTTTGAGAATGTTTCCTCTGCATATTCACATTCTGGGTCCTGTCCACCTTGTGTTTGTGCTTGGATTTCTGCTGGCAGCAGCTGTGGTGTTCAGTAAGGATAACCTGGGGCACTGTACAGCTCCCAAATCGCCGATGGCTTGGTGTCATGGGACGGCCCTGGTACAGTCCTACAGGCACTGCTCTCCTGGGAGGTTCCTGTAGGCACCAGCACTGGAGACCCCAAACCCACTGCTGTGAATATGCAAGGACAGCACTCTCAAAGAGCCAGCCGATGGTAAGTACCCTTTCTTTGTCTTCCCTGATAAAGCAAATATTTTACGTGTTATTTTGTAAGTTCCCTATTGGCAAATTTGCTACACTTCCCCTTAGGATAAAAACATACTGAGATTAATTTGGAGCAATTGCCTTCCTGGCAAAACGTGAGAAAGTGTCTGTGTTTGCAGATGCTCACTTCAGTTGTAAATTGAAGGGCAGCTCTCAGTGTGTGGGTGTGTACATGTTTGAGCTATGATGCATATTTCTATCAGACAAAAAGGCACAATTACAGTGCAGCACTATAATAAATTCTTCTAGCTGTATTACACTTAGATTAGATAGCAGAGTGAGTCACTGACCACAAGAAGTCGTCTAATAGCATGAAGAGTGTTAATTCTCCAAAAGCAAATCAAAGTCGTATTGTGAGGGAACTGACAGTGGTCAGAACATGGATTCTCAGGCTCCAGGCAGTGCCTTGAAGCCTCAGGGAAAGCCAAGGACAGAACTCTCCCAGTCTGGCCTGGGAAATCATGAGGAAAAACCCAAAACAACCTTGTAGATCTCCTCCTCCAGACTCCTGGTGCTAACTTGTTTACTGGTAGAGATGTTTACAAAAAGGTGGTGCCCTAAAGGACCAACCCTATTCATTGCACCGAAACACTGCATAAAAAGAATCTGTCCTTCAATAAACTTTTCCACGAGCCCTCTGAAGAAATCGAAGTTTTATGTGTTACCGACAGTATCGCTACATTTTTCCCCTGCGCTTGTGTGTTTTGCAGAGCTGGAGTTCCGCGAGGCTCCCCACAGGCTGTGCCCCGGGTTCCAGGGCGACCTGCACGGCGTGGCCCAGCACGGTTTCCCGCTGGAGGTGGGCTCGGAGGGGTTCCAGGGTGAGCTGCACGGCGTGGCCCAGCACAGTTACCCGCTGGAGGTGGGCTCTGACGGGGACACCGAGACGGACGGCGCCGCGTCCCCCGAGCACGCCCTCAGGATGTGGATGAGGGGCATCAAGTCCGAGCACAGCTCCTGCCTGTCCAGCCGGGCCAACTCCGCCCTGTCCCTCACCGACACCGACCACGAGAGGAAATCTGACGGGGAGAATGGTAATGCCTCCGACAGTAGCAGGAATTTAGTCAAAACTTTCTTTTTCTGCTTCTCTTTTTCTCCTTTTTTCTTTTTTTTTTCTCTCTTTTTTTTCCCCTTCCTTTTTCCCCCCTTCCTTTTTTCCCCCCTTCCTTTTTCCCCCCCTTCCTTCCTAGATCCCCGTACCGTATCTAAGGTGAAGGGATTGTTTGCTGTGTGTATCGTATTTTATAGTTTTTGTAGTTTTCATAGAGAATAAGACCAAAAAAAATGAAACGGCGACTTTGTTAAGACGTCATTTCTCTAGAGACCAATGACTTTCCCACGTTTTTCGTTTTTTATGTTGCAAGACGTTTATCATTTGGATTTGGTGGCCTATGAGTTAGGATCTAAAATAAATCTAGATGTGTACATTTATATCACATTTTGCATACAGTTGTTCCTGTGGCTTCTGGGCGTAGCTTTAAGGCTCTTCAGCCAGAAAAGAGCCTTGTCTTGACTTAAGAAAGACAACCTGGAGTCCTAAATTCTCTATTTACCTCTCATCTTATGCTATACCTGAAGACATGTCTCCATCAGTAGGACAGGTCTTTGTTGTATCTCAGTTCTGTATTTCTCTGCATATGGAGAGTGGGCCTGTGGATCATAAGGGTTTGGTTTTTGTGTGTGTGTGTTTCCTAAATATTTGTTCTCATTCAGGATTTTTTTACTCATTTGCTTTTTCTTGCGATTTAGTGTGTCACCAAAAGGAAAAATGTGTATTTAATTAGGTAACGTGGGAAATTAGTATTTTTTATCTCTGCATTAAAATTGATTAAAAGCTACTCTGCCTCCTTACAAAGTATAGTAAGTAAACAAATTTATCATGCTTAAGATCAACGAGCTTAGCTGATATTTTAATTTCTGTGTTTAATAGCTGCATGTTATGGCAGATCTAGATGTTATTAAATATTGACACTTCATTGTTGACAACGACATGTTTTAGTGCCTCTGTAGTCATAAGGTCAGTATAACTGAAAGAGGTTTATAAATGACATTTCTATACTTACATATTTGAGTTTATCAAATATGAAGCTCATAATTACATAATTTCACCTGGATGTCTGCCAGTACCAATGATAATGTCCAGTATAGGCTCAAAAACATTATATTGTCTGCATGAGGTTAAAAAAGAGATTCTTGTTTCTAATTAAGTATCCCTTTGAGGATTAAGCGTTCTGAGCTATCACATTTTATTGTGTTGCTGGAATCAGTTCATTTTGAGATGCCACCCCATTTCCACTGTGCCTGTCTTCAGCTTCCTGCTTCTCTGGGTCCCATCCTCTGGAAAGTGTTTTTTTCCACAGGGAGGTTTTGTTTGGGCCTGTTTGTGTTTTCCCAAGACATTGGGTTTTAGATGGTGGCTGAGAGAATTGAATCTGAATCATGGGATCAGATTCTATTTGAAACAATAGTTCTGATAATAAAAACATTTTAAACAGCAGCCTGCAAAGATGGGATAATAATATTAGCCATATGTTAATAAGTAGATGTAGTAGAGAATTTAGTAGGTTACAGATCAAAGCTGAGTTTAATGAGCTAGAAACATGTAAGATTATTCTTGTGTAATTCATCTAAGTATTTGTTTTATAGCCTGGGAGCAGTGATCCATTTAACAGAGCTTTTGACTGTCCTTAAATCTCTGGTGATTTTTCATTTTGATTGCTGGGCAGTCGGGTGAGTTTTGGACAAGTCACCTTCGTTCTTTGCACTTCACATTCAGTATCTGTTAAAGGGATAAAGATAATTAGTAAAGGAAATCCTGCAATGGCTGATGCTGTGTGAGGAGCAGAGCTTTCTGAGTGCTGTAGTTCTGCAGACATGGGGAGGATTTTTGCTAAGGACAAGGCTCTGATGTAATTTATGGTGTGTGTCAATAGACCTACTGTGAATTCACACCTGTTTAAATCAGGCTCGAATTTGGCTCTTGGTAAAAGTCGTGTGTTTAATGTAAGAAAGTGACAGCATTGCAATTGATGTTGCTGTTATTTACTGTTATTTTGTAAACAAGTCAGGCATTAAGCTGATCTCTGGCTTTCTCATTTCTCCAGGAAATTATTACCAACAGCTACATTACAATAACAATACCTGCTCTGAGGAGTGGGCATGTGGCTGCCTCTGTGTGCAGGATTGTGTTTCTAATAATGATGGCTGAAGTATATCCATTAGCTCCTGTCCTGTCACTCTCTATTTACAGTGGTGCAATTAAGAAATTGAATTACTAATTTGCAAGTAGACCCATTAGGTTAAATATGTGTAAGTAGCCTTGAAAATATAAAGGTAAATATTGGTCTTAATCCCATTCCCTCTGTGTCATTGAATATTTTTCTCTTTGTTCCTTGCATGCTTTATTTTGCCTTTTTGTACACTCCTGCCTATCAGATCATTTAGGGCACTAATAGATTAAGGCAACCTCATCAATAAAATGCAAAAGCCCCCGTGGTGAAATTCCTTCAACTTCAGTAGTTAACTGTAGCTTGTCAGGTGTTTGATTTATGACACTTTCAGGTAGTTGACAGAAAAGGGCCACTTACCTTCCCTTAATGAAAGACCTCTGTTGCTTTTGTTGAGGAATTTTTTGGGTGTTTCAGTGTTTAGATGGTGTTGGTTGCTTTGCTGTTGTTTCCAAGGAGCTGTGAGTCCCTGCAGTGACACTGCAGAGCCTTTGGGGGGATATTGGCATATTCCTGCCATCCTGAGTGCTCTCCTGGAGCTGTTCAGGGTGTGAGAGGCTTCTGTTGGCCTCAGAGTGGTTCCTGTGGAAATGTCACTGTCTCAAAGGCAGCATGGAAGTTTTCTGAATGGCTTTGGATGAGTGTGAGATGGTTCTGTAAGTGCTGCAGCATCACCTCAGCTGCAATATCAGGCAAGGCCTGAGCTTGTGCCCCCAGTATTTCAGCCATTTGTGAAATGGTTTATGTATGGAAAATCAGCTAATGACTCTTTTGTCAGTATTGTGGGGGAAATTGTGCCTTTTAAAATTACCATCTTTATTACTTTTTCTGACTAACAGGGGCATTGCATCTGCACGTCTGCTATTTTAATCTTTACAATTTTCATGTGGTCTATTAAAATCAACACACAGTATTAAAACATCCCTTTTTTTGTGGTTCTCTTTTAAGCACAATGAGCACTAATTTAAAGACAAATGTCAGTATTTAGTATCTTACATTAAAGAGAATGAAACAGTGTTTAGAATGTAGCAGAAATACTTTCTGTATTCCAGAATCCAAATGACCCTTGCCCAAGCATAGTAAAAACCATCAGTGCATTTGCACAAGGTTGTGTAATATTTTTATCCTTGCAGAATTTTTTATTTCATGGTGGCAGAGGAGGGGGAGGAAGGAAAGCTTGAGGAGAAGAGTCAGGTCTCATTTTTATTCCAGAAATCAGTAAATTAGCATTAGAGCTCAGAAAAAGAATCTCCTGGCTTTTCTCCCCTGTGTGATACAGCAAGTATGGTGGATGTGCCTTAAGGAGGCAGCAGCAATATAAATTATCACTTTTTCTTTCATTTAATTCCTTTTTATTTTCTCAGTGTTCTGGCTGTGAATGCAAAGGAAAATTATCTCCAGAAATATTTCACAGTGCAAAAATACATTGCAGTGATTCTGCAATTCTTGGAACCTGAGTTTATCTGGGCTGCCACAGGGGGGAAAGCTGAGATGGGCTAGACAGAGAATTGTCTGTTTCTGTCAGGGTGCTGCAGTGCAGAAGGGTGAGGATTGTCTGACTCTTTATGAGACCAGGCAAACCCTGAACAAAAGACTTCTTCTCTTGTTAAAGCATTTACTGTGAGTTCTGCAGGAGGACATCTCTGGACAAGTGTGTTGCTGGGAACAGTTCCATTCTAAACAGTCAGCATGTCTAGCCTGATGTTTCATTTATGTTGTTTTATTAAGTTTACAGCATTTCTTATTTCTTATCTCTATGGTTAAATTTTAAAATCTTTTAGAAGATCAGCAGTCTGATCTACAGAAACAACCTATAGTCATGTTTTATATGTGTGTCCTTTGGAACTACTTAGTTTAGTTTCAGAGTTGTTTTGAAATACATTCAGTTTTCCTTATGTGTCTTAAAATGTAGTTGTTTCTGCCAGCTGGAACCTTTTTCTCATCAAAGTTTTGGATGTTCTGCTTCAAGCTGAAAGTTGAATATCATTAGTGAAAAATAAGGCTAAGGGAAGACCTGTGAACTCTGATGATGGAAGATTACAGTTAAGGCTGCTGGATAAATGAGATCAAGTTATTCTCATTTGGTTCCTTATCCTGTCAGCCAGAAAGGTTTTAAATACAAAGAGAACTGGAGCTTTTTTCATCCCCACAGCAAAATGCTTTGCAGCTGCCACATCCCAGAATGGTTTGGCATGGAGGTGACCTTGAAACTCACCCAGTGTCACCCCTGCCATGGCAGGGACACCTCCCACTGTCCCTGCAAGCCCCAGTGTCCAGCCTGGCCTGGGACACCTCAGAGTCACCATGGAAATCACCATCTCCCTGTGCCTTGAGGGATCCAGAAGGGAGCTGGGGGTGGGTGATTCCCTGAAACCACATCTCCTGAAGGGTTCCTGTGTCGGGGGAAATTCCTGCAGGGGAGGGTGGCTTAGGACAGGTTAGGGCTGTGCAGCTCTAGTGCTGGAAACTTGCTTAAAAGGTCTCAAAAGCAGGTAGCAAATGGACAAAAATCAAGGGTATTTCTCATCTGTGTGTTGTATTAATTATGGTTCATAGAATTATGGTTCATAGCACTCCTCTCTCCCCTTTAATTGCAAGGGTTTTACTCTCATCTTTCAATGTAGCTTTTAAGCTTTTTCCCTCTCGGCCCACAATTATTTCTGAGTAAATGTATATTATGAATTGTTACATACCTTTTGTACATACCAAAGCCACAGTAAGTGTTGTTCAGACTTGTCTGCCCTTCTCATTGCTTTGTTCCCCATCAGTGTCAAGTGGCACTTTGGGTTTGAGAACATCCTGTTTGATTAATTTCTCCCCAAACAGCTTTTGAGACAGCAGACTTTGTTATTGCCCAATAAGCAAGGTCTTCTAGAGCAGGTATTTTACTGTGGTAGGGTCATAATGCACGCTTGGAATTTATGTTTTTCTGCATAATTTGGTATAAACAGACCTCCACTTACACAGTCAGAAAGTGTTGGATGTAATTTGCTTGAATTGAACCTTACTTGGATCCCCTTGAATTGTTGAGCAATAGAGCTGTGCACTGTCAGTGGGACCTGATGAGCAGTGCAAGATTTACAGCTCAGCACTGGAGACTTCTCAGTCATTTTCTTTGTGACAAAACAACTTGTGGATGCTTGCACCTTTTGATTACCATGGAAAGGTTTGGGTTATGCTGCTGATCACAGATGGGGGTGGAACTTCTTGCTGTAAAGCTCCTGGCAAAGGGAAAATCTCCAAATTTATTTTTATGTACTTGTAAATTTTTGTTGAGGCCAGAAAGCTTCTCAGCATATTACATAATTTCCTTTTATAAGGAAGATGAGAGTGATAGATATTTATAAGGAAGTGTATATGGCTAGAAATGAGACTTCACATTTTGTGCCTTTCCCAAAAATCCTCAGCCCTTCTCTCCCAGCTGAGAAGTTGTTCCAGTCTCGTCCATTGCTTGGACAGAGGATTTTGTGTGTGTTTGTGGGCAGCATTTGTGAAGGTGGGCACAGTGCAGGGGCCGGGGCTGCTCTGCCAAAGGCATCACAGCCCAAATGTGTTTCTTCTCTAATTATTCCCCACTGAGAATTGCAGCTCTTCCTCTGCAGCAAGGGGCACTGCCCAAGTGCTTTGCTGTGATGTGCTCAATGTGTCTACAACCATCTTTTATGTCTTTGCCTGTGGGGAAAAACATAATTGAGTCATTCTTCCTGAAGCCTGTGTGCTTGTGTGTTCAGCCAGTACAGTTTTCATTTCAAAACTCCTATTGATGGTTGCATTGATTATTTTTATTTTAGCCTGTAATTCTGTCTCCAGTCTATCTTTTTAATTTTTATAGTTCACTGCCTATTGACCAGCAAATTCAGCTATGTTTGGTTGTGTGCATATTTTTTTAGAAATGTAATCTCCTGAATCCAGATTTCTCAGTAGTAGCTAATAGCCTACAGTACTTGAAAGCTCCTTTTTCTTTTTATAACCTATCTATTTGCCAATACATTTTCTGATTACTGCACTACAGTTCGATTTTTATTGGATCATTTTAGAGCGTAATAATTCATTTCTGATCCCTGGTACCTCTTGTCCGTGTCTGAAGTACTCCACATTATTTCAGTCACTCATTTTTGTTGACATCTTTTCTCCAAAGGCAGTCTGCTGTGATATCTCTCAAAATATCTTTCTGGCATCACCATTTTGGACTTGTGATATCCAATTTCTTTTTAATACAAAATCAAATAGAAAGCATTTTCTGTACTTCACCAGCCAGCTCCAGTGGAATTTTTTGAGCTTTCTTCTAGCTGTCTTATACATTGCTCAGAGGCAAATAATGGCAAAAACAATACTACAGCTGTACCTGCAATAAAACAAACACATTTATTTGCAATTGCTTTGCAACTCAAACAGTGCTTATTAATGTTAAATAAAGACCATAACAAGTAGTGTCTAAAGCAACTGAGTTTTTGCATAAATCTGTGTAGAATTATTTGTTCATTCATTGCTTCTATAACAGTGTAGATGGAATTATTAACTACCTTCTGTTTGGAAAGAAGAAAAAACTCCACATGCCCCTTCAGGTTGTGCAGAAAGCCAAGTCAGATGCTGCAGTTTCAGTCAAGTTTCTCTCTTGGGCTCAGTCAGAGCTCTTGAGATTCTGAATTGTGGCCACTCTTATGGCAAGAAGCTTCTGGTAAGAAATGGCAGAGTGAGTTGCCATCTTCAGATGGTTTCAGATTATCTTCCTGCAAAGCTTCAGCTCTGTGCAGTCATGAAACAAACAGCTCCTGTGGGTGGATCCAGGCTCTGGACACTGCCAGAGCTCAGGTGTAGGTTCCCAGAGGGGAAATTCAGGATTTAGAATGTGGAAACAGCCTTCAGCCAGCTGGGAAGCAGGAAGGGCAGTCCAAAGTGGAGATGTTTGTCTTTGCCAGCTCAGGTCATGTTTCCATGCTAATCTTTTGTGACACAGAAAACACAAGTTTTCTCATGTTTCCTGTGTCTCAAAACTCCACCCACGGTCTCCTGCTCCACTGTCCCTCTTGTTGCTGCCCTTTCAGTATGTGATGATGGGATTTGGAGCTTTACAAGCTCATGGAAGAGAAATGGAAACAGCAGCTGAGCATTCTTTGGGCTGTAGTTGTGTGGCTCAGGTGTAAAACACAGAAGCCAAAGAATCCATGGCAGAGCCTTTCCCTCCTGCCTGCTGGAATGTTTTCTCTACTTGCTTGCCTGGCTTCAGGACTCCTCATGTCCTTGGAGAACACCAAGGTATTTTGGTGCTGGTGTCAGTAAAGTCCTTGACTGGCAATATTCTGAAGCTCAAATCCTCATTATCATGGACTGATAAAGCTGAAGAACCAGCTTAGCCAAGGGAAGAAGTGTGTTTCCCACACAGGATTTTGTAAGTTAGAAGTAGTAGTAATTGAAACAGGAAAGTGAAACAGATCATTAAAAGAGGTATTTGCTGCCTTTACTGCAGCAAATACCTCCTGTGTTTTGAAACATTAATTACTAAATATACTTAAATATAGTATTTTCAATTTTGAAATTATAAAAAATGTAGGTGTTTATTACAGTATTGAAATTTAGCTGGTTGGGCTTTTAGTATCTGAAATGTGGGGATGATAGCATGACACAGTGTTAGGGACATAAAAATATTTATGAGAACTTGTCATGAAATGTGTCAGAAATGTAATTCTTGTCTGATAGTTAAAGTGCAGCCATTCAAACATCATCCCTGGCACACAAGTCGATACCAAACATTTCAAAGATCCAGGAGGATCCACAGCAAAGTGAATGAAATTCAGTGTGGGGGATAGTAACTAAATATAAAATATTTAATAGGAGCTGCTTTGGAAAGCAGTAATGCTGAAAGGGGCCTTAAGGGCCAGTAAATGAGATAAATGGAGCCAACAAGTCAAATGCCACTTTGGGCTGCCTGTGTACATGTGTCTTGTCAAGGAGCTATGAAATATTGCAGCTGTCATTAGGACTTCTCAGATGAGTCCCTTCCCAGCATTTCAGCACCAGGGCTGCATAAAACCAGAGAATCTCAGAGTAGTGCAAAGTGCAGTTGTGTCTTTGGGACTTGTTATTCAAGGAAAGGATTCTTTAAAAGGCCTGGACCTGTAGGGACAGTCCAGGTTGTTGCTCAGGTAGTTGCAGCAGGAGTGGGTGCAGGGAGGGAGAAGCTCTGTGGGTCTCTCCTGTCCCAGGTGATGCTGGCAGAGCTCTGCTGACACACACAGACCCAGCAGAGCTGGGGCAGGAGCTGGGGCTGGCAAACATGAAATCAGAGACAGATTCTAAACTGTAATCATTCAACATGGGGATACTTTGCCAAGGGACCATGAGCCCTGGTGCTGTGAGGGTTAACGTGAGGGTCAGTGGCTGAAACTTGTTCTGACTGGAGGTGATCACACTGGATGGGTGCATTGCCTCCTTCTGTGCTTCTCTAAAGCTGTTTTGTTTCTACTGCCTATTAAATTTTCCCAACTTGTCTGTTGTAGAGTAGTATGAAGCAGTAAATGAAGTGGTGGAGGTTTTGTGGCTGCAGTTGTTTAAAACCAGCCAAGACAATTTGAGTATATACTACAGAGGACGTGACCAGCATGTGATTATTGATTGCTGTTCTTCATCAGTTTGCAGTCAAAGGAAATAACCCAATGGATCTTTCCATCTCTGACTTGTGTGTATTGTCTGTAGATGTAGCAGCTGCCCATAACATTTGGCAACTGGCCCAAGCCCAAAAATTAACACTAAAAAATTAATTTTCTATTAGCTAATAAGGACAAAGGCCATTCAATTTCTTGTTTGTGCAGGAAGCTTATTGAATCTGAAGATGATACATCTGGGAACGAGCTGGTGGGATCCATTTGTAAAATAATAATGCCTACACATCATAGAAGGGCTTGTGCAATCATCAGTTAGTCATTAAATAAAGGGGATTTTTGGTACAATACAGGTCAAGATATTTATCTATGATAACCCAAATAGGCAAGTGTTTATTAAAGATTTCTGCAAAGAAATTAAAGAAATCTACATCTAATCAAACTATGCCAAGATTAAATGAGATCCTTCCCTTACTATCCTGCTGCATTGCTGCCCTCCCCTGACAAGGTGTTAATCACAGCTCCTTTGTCTCCTCTGTAGTTTGCACTTCAGATTCCAGGTGTAGCAGGGTCAGTTTCTTTTAAAGTTTTTCATCTCTTCCAGTGCATTGGCTTTTCTGCCTCTGCTGGAGGCACTTGCTTTGTAGTCTTTTGATGGGTCCAGATCTAATTTTTCAGTTCCTGGGGCTCTTGAGTAGGGTGGACACTGCTAATTAATCCACTTTGCATTTCGAGTGGCTGATCAGTAAAGTCTCTGTCAGTGCAGTGTATCTCAGCTGTAATTATATTTCATCTCCTCTGTTAGCAGCAGGCTTTGCTGAACACTTGCCCTGGAGAATTTTGATCTGGGGATGTGATGTGTCTCTTGAGCATTGTCTGTCCATCTTGCCAAATGCTGGACATGGAAATTGGAGTAAGAGCTGGGAAAATGCAGGCTGGTCAGTGTCCCTTTGGTGCTGGGCAAGATCAGGGAGCAAGGCCTGGAAACTGAGCTAGGACACATGTTAAATAAAGAAGTGGTTGGAGATAGCCAACATCACTTCACTGAGGGCAAATCCTGCCTGACAAACCTGGTGGCCTTTGGTGACAGGGTTACAGTGCTGGTGGCTGAGGGAGGAATCATCTGCCTGGGACTGTGCAAACATTGACACTGTCCCCATGGCACCCTCGTCCCTAAACTGGACAGCCATGGGTTTGACACAAGGGGAACCTGGGTGGATGTTGGATTTAAAGAGTTGTAGTCAACATCTCAATTCCCAAGGGGAGGCCAGTGAGGGGTGGGTGACATTCCTGGGGTCAGAAATGGGGTCAGGGCACCCTCAGCAGGTGACACTGAGCTGTGGGGGGTGATGGAGGGAAGGGATCCCATCCACAGGGACCTGGAGAGGTGAATCTGCACAAACCCCGTGAAATTTGACATTGAGTGCAAAGCCCTGCACCTGGTTTGAGGCAGTCCTTAACTAAAAACTACTGTGAGAAGAATTCTGCTTGTCTGAACCTTGCAGCCTGTTTCTGTGGAATAGAACTAACAGTGATTTTCTTATCCATGGGCTGGAATTGTGACTATTTTGAGACCACTGGAAAAAGTTAAATTGCTTTGAATCAAATGCAAATCAAGTGCTGCCAGTGTTCATTGAGAGCCAGAGAAATGGGACTTCTATTTGAATATAAACCAGTATATTAACTTTACTGCAATAGATCAGTGTTGTTTAATACATTTACAAATGCATTTGGTGTGTGGAAAAGGCTGCCTTCCCTTTCATTATCTATTGCAGTTGTGTGCTACTCCTCTTCAGTGACTGCTGCATTAGTGAGGCAGAGGAATGTACCACAGGCATTTTATTATCTGACATGGAGCATCACACTTCATGACTGCCCTAGCCACATCAAGGCACAGGAAACACTGACCCTTGGCCTGGAGTTTTGTTTAACCAGGTGCAGAATCCAAGTCCTGTGTCAGTCTGGTTTGGTTTTGTGGGCAGAGGGAGTGGATGTGACTGCAGAGAGCTGAGCAGCAGCAGAGTTCTGTGAGCTGCAATCCCCGAGCATCTCAGAGCTCAGGCCAGCTCAGCACTGGTGGCAAAGCCCAGTCACAATTGGTTTGGTTTAAAAAGTAGCAGTGCTTTCATTTGGCTTCTGGTTTGTTTCCTTGGGCACAAACATTTGTTAGAACTGGGAGTTTTACCTGAGAAAGGGCTGCATGGTTTGACATTCACTGAGGCAGTTGCCAGAACAGGAACAGAACATGGTTTTGTGCTCTTAAAGTTCTAAAATTCAGGCACTTTGCTGGCATTATCAGACATAGTTCTGCTACCTCATTATGAATTAACTTGTAAGTGCTAATAATAGCTTGTGGCAAAGGCACTCATTATGTGTAAATACACGTGACTAAGTTAATTTAATTATTGCTATCATTTACATGCTGACTAATCCATACATTTTATGAATGAGAAGGTTGCAGCCGTGCTCCATAAACCCATTTCTATGGGAGCAGAATTTGCTTCATCACATTGCTGCAACAAATACTGAAATCTCTACCTTGTTGTAGTCTTGCTTTGTAAATCCATACAGTGGTTAGTGTAATTTCTACACACAGTACATAGTAATTGATTGACAGCACTAAAAATATATGTGTGCACACATACAGGTCTCAGCTCAGTGAAAGATGTGGTGTGTGGCCTGAGGGCTTTTTAATTTACAGGTAATGTGATGGTTGTTTCCCCACTTTCAGCTGTGTAGTGGTTATCATGCTATAATTTCAGTTTAAAAAATAGCCAGGGAACAGTCATATTGCAGTGTTTTACATTAGTGTCTCATTCTTGCAATATTCCAGCAGCCTAAACACATTCACAAGCACTCAGCATGGTTGAATACCAAATAATTCACCTGCCCTGCTGCAGAGTTGAGACAAAATCCTTCCCAGGATTGCCTGAATGAAACATCAGCCAGAGTTTACTGAAGAGTTGTGTTTTATTGATGGGTGTGGATGACACACCAAATCTAGCAGGGAGTGTGAACCCTTCCTTTGGATTGCTCTCATTTGTTCTGATGCATATTTGATGGTTTGAGAAGTGCAGCATTCCAGGGAACCTGTCCTGACACCTGGGGAAACAAAAAAAATCCATTCCTGGTGGAATCAGCTTTATTTAGGAGCACTAACAAGAGTGGTATCATATAAATGAATGCAAAAGTCTGACTTTTAATTTCTATTGCTGATATGTCTGGCTTTGTGTGTAGTTCTGTTGCAGCATGTCTCACCCTGCTCCCTTTCTGAAACTGTGATTGAGCCAAATGCATTTTTCCATGCAGCATCATATGTAAATTGCAAGAAATGTGCTGTGCCCTAACCCATGCTGATCTACACTGATGTCCTTGAAAAATACACATTTAATGAATGTAAATGTAATTATTCCCAAGAGTACAAGTATTTGTTTGTGCTGCTGGTTGTGCTTCCTATAGAAAGCACTATTTTTACTAATAATTACTTTAAAGTTAATACTTCCTATTACCTTGAATTATTTATGAAATGGAGCATGTGCTGCCACTTAGTGACCAGACAAATGGAGAAAACTTCCTTGATCTTCAGTTTTACTGGTTGAGTTATGCTCTGAGAAAGTGAAAATCCCACATTCTCTGTGTTTTGTGGTTACTAAAAGCTACAAACAGATGCTGTAAGGAACAGATCATTTTGCCTCTGCAGATTTTAGTGTATTTCTCAAGGCTTAGCTGGGGTTCAGCTGTTCTGCAGTACCTGGCACACAGCTGTGGTCCCAGTGGTGTTAGAGACTCATCCCCACATTTCCTCCTCTGCAAAGTGAGACTGTGCAGAAATTTGTTCTCCTCCTGTTTGTTTTTTCCCTTCTCCATCTCCATGCTTTGAGAAAGGAAATATCTCCTCTTTGTGTTTCTGTCTAGGGCCTTCTATCAGCCCTGAATCTACTCACTCCCTCTGCCACACATTAGGATAAGAGACATTCTCCTATTTCACACCTACATTTTGTTCATCTGTGCTTTTAAACTGTTTCCTGACACTTTTCCTCAAGAGGGATGTAGTTTCTGAACACAGAGCAGAGTGTGGGCTCTTGACATCTCTGTGTTCCTCCAGAACATGAAACTCAAACTTGGCAGATGTGATGCTTCCCTTCCATCCCTCACAGCTCTCTGAGCTTTGTGGTGGCCCTTAAATCCTTTCAGTTTACACTTTTCTCCTCTGCTTTTCAGGCTGCTGCAATACTTCATCAGAGAGGTATTGCAGGAAGTGTTCAGTGTGCTGTTCCTCCTGAGGGTCTCCTGCTCAGGAGCCTGCAGATCACTTGGAACTTGGAGGCAGCACTTTCCCTGGGCTGACACCTGTCTCAGTATCCACAAGAGTATTTGAAAATGCTGCCAAAAAGAGAAACACATTATTAATTTGGTTCTCACAGAGCATCTCTCCAAATGGCTGCCAGGTCAGGACACAAGAATGCCTTGCTGCATTAGAGAGTGCATGAGCTCCATTTTGCTTTAGCACAGTTCTGCAGTGAGATGGTTTGTCAGGGATTGAAGTGATCATAATCTGCAGGTTTCCTGTCAGAGGCCACAGTGGACAGTGAGGGTGTCATTGTCCTCACTGTCAGAGTCCTGCCAGGTCAGCCCTGAGCAGAGCCCAGGGAGCAGCAGCTGGGCACACCCTGAGGCACCTTTCGTGATGTCTGCAAAATTCATCCTTTCTTCAAGGAATGTGGCAGGAAATAGAGCCTATTTCAAACTCAAACTGCAATATATTGTATTTGTGGAAGATAGAAAAGGTGGCTGAATCATAA
This sequence comes from Trochalopteron elliotii, assembly GCA_024734555.1. Lineage (NCBI taxonomy): Eukaryota > Metazoa > Chordata > Aves > Passeriformes > Leiothrichidae > Trochalopteron > Trochalopteron elliotii. The sequence continues at coordinate 767,238 of JANPWX010000480.1, read as the reverse complement.
CATTGTGATTTTCATGTGTTGTCTTGTTTCATGGATTGCAGGAGATTTTTTTCTTCCCCTTCCTGGCTGTTTGCCCAGAATGACAAAAATACATAGTGAGATGATTAAATAAAAAGAACTCTTCTGGTTTTAAAATACTTTCTTTCTGAAACCATTTCTCCACAAGAGTCCCTGTCTTCCCAGCTCATACTCAGAGCTGGAGTTGACTTTAGTGACTGTCCTGGTGGGAGGAAAGTCTTCCAGGATGGGTCCTCCTGTCTCCTTACATGTTTGCCTTGGGAATGGGACAGCAGAGACAGCAGGAGAGCAATGTACAGCTGCCCTGAGTAGTTCTTTATGGCTCCAATTCAGTCAGCCTGTATTCCACAGTCCATGGCTCAATTAAATTCACTTTAGCTCCATTAAATTCACTTTCTTCTCTTGCCTTTTTTTTTGTGAGCTCAGTCTGAGGTTGAAAAACTAAATGCCAGCTGACTTCTATGGTTTTGCTTCAGTTTTGTTTTTTAAATTCCATTTTGAGTACTGTGGGCATGGGGAGAGGGAGAGGGAGAGGAGAGGGTGTGAAGTGTTTCCTCTGTGGTCCCTGGAGCAGGTGTGGGAGTGAGGAGAGCTGGGACAGGTTCTCCAGGTGTTCCTGCAGCCCTGCCAGCCCTTCCCTCACCTCCTCAGAGCACGGCAGCTCCCAAATGGAAATCACTCTCTGCAGAAACCTGAAACCATCTCCCATCCGTGTGTCCTGTACAGCACACGGCTCCCTCAGAGGTGTTGGGCTGTGGCAAAGCAAATCCCATCAATAACAAAGTTACCTCCAGCCTTATTAATAAACAGGATTGGAAAAAAATGCATAATGAATTTGAAAGTCAGGTTGAAATGTCAGACAAGGATTTCTCGTGATATTTACTGAAGCAGGCTTTATTTCCTGAATCTCTGAAGTGAGAGAAAGGGTAATTAAAGGTACAACTGTAAAAACATCAGTGACTAACACATCACAGGAGGGAAATTTGGGTCCTCAGAATGGAAAAACCTGACCCATGCAGCGTGACTTGGATGACAGAATAATGGGTGGACTGGTTGTTTACAGGTTGACAGCCCTTATTTCTAAATGCTAACATAATATAATAAAGATTTCATAGGAAGTGGTGGGCTTGAGGGTGACAACAAGCAGAGTTAAATCACTGTGCTGTTATTACTGAATATGGTTTTCTTCAAAATTTGGATTTCCAGAATCATAATCTTCCAAAGAGCCAAAGCAAGAGCCTGTGTTTGGGATTTTTTATTTCTAATATTGCAAGATATGTATTTATCTATTAACTCTTCCTGTGTAGGAGCTTTTTCCTTATTCCATCAGTTCTTGCAGAGTTGAGGACACATATTTGATGTTTTCAGCTGAGTTGTATTTATTTATGATATTAGAAGATTCTCATACAAAGAAGGCAAAGACCATTGTTCTCTTTTCCAATTGTAAATCTACTTTAATTAACAAGGAGAAAAAATTGCCATCACATTTAAAGGAAAGGAACTGACTTCCTCTGTCAAATATCACTTGGGAAAATAAGTGGAGGTGCTTCAGGGTGTAAAACAACTGCCAGCAAGTTCTGTTGTTTGTGGAGAGGAGGGAGATGAAGAGAATTTCTAATAAAGTATTTTCTTCACAGTGAAGGAAAACTCAGAGGTTCAAACCAGTCCCTTCAAAAGTTCCTTCAGTATTAAAAATGTACTTTTCCAATTGTCAAATTTAAGTCGATGTAAAGACCATGGCAAGCTCTGGTTTCCTTTGGGAAAGAAGTTGAACCAGAAAATACATCACTTGTATTTGCTGGTCTGTGTTACAAATCAATATTTTAGTAACCAGAAGTACAATACAATTTTAGCTTTCACCAAAAGAATTCTTCAAAATGAGTTGTGATTTTTAAAATACAAATAAATAAGAGAGCCATAACTTAAATTGACAAAAAGTGAGAAATCAAGTTCAAATTCTAAATCTTTCCCTAATTGTCCCTGTAAATGAATTCTCTCCTATAAAATCTGGTATTGTCAGATGTGAGTTACAAAGTCATTTGTTATAGAATGTCAGCCTTAACTGTAATGAATGTTTTGTCATTCTGTTTCACACTCTTGAGTGCTTAAATCACTATTTATTTCCAGATTTATCTTTCTCTATCGATTTTCCACAAACAACTATTTTTTTCTGTGTCAATTAAATATTATATAAAAAAAAGGCTCTCATCTAGCATTAAATCTTCTCCCCCAAAACTTAAAATATAGTGGGAAAAACACACCTTTAGGGAATGCCTCTTACATTCTGCTGCAGATGTAGATTTTTCTTCCTGAACTCTCATAAAGTTGGTTTTTTTCCTTGGTGGATGGATGGGCAGGAAATACAGCAGATCACCCATCCAGCTAGAAATTTTTTTATCTTGTCCACGAGGTAACTGAGTCTCTCTTTTGTTTGTTGGGGTTTTTTGTTCGTTGTTTTTCTTGGGTTTTTTTTGTGGGGGAGTGTCACTTTGCTCTTTTAAGTCAAAAGACAAATTCTTTAATCTAGCTTTACCTTTTGATATCATTTTTTCTCCTGTATTTGTGTGTTTTGGACTTACTGTCAGTCTAATTCATTAATTCACAATGGATGTTCAGTAGCTTTGCACATGTTGATTTTTTGTGACTAAATTAGATTGTTTGCACGTTGTCCTCATTTATTGGTGCCTTCTATTTGGCAAGCCCAGCTTTGCAAGGCTGTATTTTAATTCCTTGTCAACGAGGTGAGAGGAAAACACTGTTACCCTCTTTCTATCCAGCCGAGGCCAGGTGTTGAGCATTAACATTTAAGTAGTGCAGTTAGGGCCAATTATGATTTAAAAAGGAACAATAAAATCTGCAGGAAGACCGTTTGTCCCCCATACTTTTTTGTGGTTTCCTGCTTTTGCTTCATTTTTTAGGCATCTGTTCTCACTTTCAGTCCTGGTGGCAGTAGGACAAGCTGACATTTGCACCCACAGGTTGGATGTGTGAAGAGACTCTGGATGATAATGCAGAAAGTGGAACTTGGGTCACTTAATTACTTAATTCTCTATTTAATTACACATCTCCAGGGTATAAGGTCTGCTGCAAACTGCACAGAGCCCAGGGAAGCTGGGTGCTCTCAACTGCTGGTGGAGATGTGTGAACAGGAATGCACCAGGCAACTGGGGATAGATTTTAGAAGAATGGTAAATCTGACCAGCCAGTTTGAGATTTCCAACCAAAACTTGACTGCATTTATTCAGAAATGACACTTTTTGCTGGGATGTCCTGTCAGTTTGCAATACCTGGTGCACAAACCCTCCTTTACCTTGTAAATCTTGGTAGTTGGGTACAGTTCCATGTTTTCCTGTGATCAACAGTCACAGGTTCTCTCTTTTTGCTTGTACTGCCCACATGTGTTAATGAAATTCTTGGTTTTGGTGTGTAGCTGTTACTGGTATTGGTCACAGGTGACTTTTTCGTGCTTCCAGTTGAGCTCAAGGCAAGCTAATATTAATTATATCCTAATTAGTGGGGCTAAAATTTGTGTCAGGTCCTCTACCTGTTTTTCCACAAAAGCCTGTGCTTTCTGCAGTGATATTGGAGTCTCTGATAGATGTGAGTTCTTTGATAGCTCCTTTCCATTCCCAGAGAGCTCTGCTCTACTCTTCCTCACCCAGCAGTAGTTGGGGCTGAGAGTTTCATGTCTCACCTTCCACTTGTGACAGGAAATATTGCTGCTTCTCCAAGTGCATGCTGTCGTGAGCATATTTTAAGTATCTGGGGGAAAAAAAAAAAGTTGGTTCTTCATCATTCTCTGCCTATGAGACAAAATATGGTGAATTCTAAAGAAACCAGAATAAGTATTTGTAGTGATATTTGCATTTATACATGTTTGTGGCAGGAATGTAATAACGAGTAAAATGTGAATTTTTTGTACTGTTTTCTCCCTTTTTCAATGTACCTAGAAATTGGGACAGCTTCTTCTGTCTTGTCAGATCTCTTACTGAACCAGTGGGGAGGCACAGTTGTCTGACTGTAGGTTCTTCTGTCCTCAGTGTAATTCAGCCTCAGTGCATTTCTGCCCAGTTCTTTGATCTCATGACGAGATGCAGATGTTGAGGAAAAGCCCAAGTGCTGGAAGATGAGCACCTTTCTGCTTGTGGAAATTGATCCATTGACTTAAAAGGGAAGCTGAGTACATTTCATATTGGCATGTGTCTTGTATCTGCTCCATTGTGTGATCCCTCACAGAATAGTGATGCAAGAAAATAGTTGAAGAGCACAGTTTGTTTTGTATTAATATTTAATCTGATACCAAAAGCACTTAAAGGAGCTGGGGATGTGAGTCTTGTATTAGAAATGGTTTCTTTGTTGCACTGAACAGTTGCTACCCAAGTAAATGAAACCAAGAAGTTTGTTCAAGTATCATTAAGTTTTGAAAATTGTTCTGCTGGGAAAGCTTTTGTTTCAGTTTCTGTTTTTAAGGATTGTTTCTTCAGAGTCAATCAGAAAGCAACTTCCTTGATGTTAGCCACAAAGGTACAAATTAAGGCTAATAAACTGATATTGAGTGAGTCAGAGAAATACTGATAAATGTGAATGCCTCTGAGAGCATTCTGCAGCTCTGAGCTGTGGAGGGGCTGGGCAGCTTTCTAGAGAAAATAATCAAATCAATGAAACGTCAATTATTAATGTTCTGTAATGCTGGGAAATTGGAAGAGCTGAAAGAAAATCAGTATGCTGCTCCAATCCCAGAGAACAATGAGCACACCCAAGGTTTTGTAAGCTGAGCTTTGCCTGCTTCCCTGAGAGCACGTTGGGAGGCAGCACTGGCAGGGTGATGGAAGGATTTCAGCTTTTGTTCCAAGTCAAAGAGTGTTCCTCAGTCATGGCAAGGCACGAAATTATTTCCATTGGGCCTAAAGGCACTCGCAGGGAAATGGATAAAAGGGATTAAGGAAATCTCATAATTTAGAGCTGTACCTTGGTTTTTGGAGCTTTAGTCATTACTTCTGTACAGAATTCAGTCATAAACACAGTTTGCACCCCTGTATGGTGTTGATCATGGGATGGTGGATTTGACCATTGTCATGTTTGGATGTGACCATGAGGTTGGCAGCAGCCCAGCCCCACCTCTGCCTGCTGCTGCTGCCAGGAGCTCTTGTTTGTGCACAAATCCACTGCTCGTTGATTGATGGCCTTTGCAGGGTAGGAAAAGCAGGCACTCATGCTTGCAGCAATCACTTCAGGGCTGCTCTCCCCTCCCAAATGATACCTGGGCATAGGTAACTGAAAAGTGCCATGGATATTGGAATAGGCCCTTCATTGCCCATCAGGGATTGCTGTGAGTTCTGCATCATCTTAATGTGTCAGTAGAATGCATTTTTTCCTTCTCCCAACCCAACCACATCACCTTAAGGTCTTTCAAATCGCTTTTCCTAAAGTTTCAAACTTGCTGGGATATTTCAAAGTCAGAACTTCCACTCTGAAAAAGACTATGTGCTCATTCTTGAGTGAACTCCTCAGTTTCCAGGCACTCTGATACTGAATTCTCAGGTGTTTGTGCTCATTCTGTACAGAGAATGAACACAAAATTCAGAATAACATTGTATACTTTGGCCATTAGCAGGGCAGTCAGGTCCTGCTGCTGCCTGCAGGCTGGGCACTTTGGATGTGCTCTTCTAGAGCAGCAATATTGAAATCAATGAAGTGATTCCTTTAGATTCCACTTGAGAATCTGTTTTTTCACTCCAGTTCTTGCACAGGTCGTTCATACAGCTGGAGCAGTGTTTCATACTGATCTCTCAGACCTCCTGAATTTTAAGGAGGTAGTTTTTATGTTTTCAATTGTCTTTTAATAAGTTTCATTGTGTTGCACAGCACAGCAAGTGGGATGAGCTGTGGGTGCTTTATGTACTAATTTTGGCAGTAATACTTTGCAGCAGTGCTCTGAATGTCTGGGGATGTTATTGATTGGCATTCCATTAGTTTTAAATATTGATAAGGAATCGTTCATTTATTCAATGCATAATTTCTGTCACCTTGTTTTGGTGATGGAAAGAACCGATCTATTAACTTCAACCACAATATTTATGGATAAAATCCTTAAGCTTTAAAATTATAAATAATTAGCTGTTGTCACAGCACTAATTATTGTACATACAGTGTCAGCAGGGCTATAATCTATCTGTCCAATATGCATTCTACTCAAATTGCATTAATCATAACTTGCTTAAATGTTAGCAAATGACTCTGCAGAGTACTTGCAGTAGCAATTCCTGCAGCCTGGAAATAATGAAGATGTAAATCACTTCCACGCATCATTGCCATAATATTCTTATGACAGGGTCTGAAACTGCTGCATCCGCTTTTAGACCAGTATTTAAGACAGATCCTCTGTGATGGCAGCATGGTGGAGATCCTCAGTTTGTTTCCAACTGTGTAGGGCCGTGTCACAGTCAATTGAATTAATGAATTTAGATTTATTTTTCAGACTAGTCCTGAAAGTCAATACTAGTCAAGTATACTCTGAACTCAGAGTAACGTGTACTTTTTGAACATGGTACTTCACATTAGCATGCATGCTTTGAGTAGATTTTATCCTATGAAATTCTGCATGTCAGATATAATCGTGTTCAGGGGGTTGTGTGGATATTATCTTCTCACTTAGTGCAAATTGTCATGGTTTGGTGGCTTCAGCAAGGATGTACAATTTTATATGACAATATATTGCTTCAGGACTTAATTTTGCGTGCACTTGTTTATATTGTGCAATTTCCTGGACTCCTGTTTTGCTTTCTCAGTGTTGGAGTCCATGTTCCTCTGTATATTGGCAATAGCAGCTGCAGCATTTTGTGATCAGCTCAGGAGCAAACCTGCCTGCCAGCCTGAACATGGGGAAGCATAAACAGAGTTTATTGAGGAGCTCACCAGCTCAGAGCCTCTCTCCTGATTCCTTCCTGTGGGAAACTGCTCCAGAACTATTTTCTTGTCATGCACATTTCATTTCAGAAGCTCTGACTGTTGTGGAAGTGATAAACCTGAGCAGCCACACCAGGGGTTGAGTCATGGTACCCGTGGGGATGAGGCAGGAAGGATGAAGCTGAACTAGTTTGCTTAAACTCCTGAGCATTTTTTTGTTTTTTTCCAGATTCAATTTGTATGTTAAATTGCCAATCTATGGCATAAATTCCCATCCAGAATTTAGTAACAGTGCAGAAATTTGATAGTCTTCCAAGATGAATTAAACCAGCAATATTTAGGCAAAGTTTTCATGCTCGTCTAACATGAGCTCAGTGGAACTGAAATTTTTGGAGGCTGTAAACTTCAGTCTTTTTGTGAAGTGTCAGTACTTGAAAGGCTTGAGACTTTGTCCCTGAATTTTGTTTATCACAAGGTTATCAGCCGTTTGATGGCTATCATCATGCCTGAGGATCTCAGGAGAAGGGGATTTTAAAAGTGTTTTTATAAACAAAATGAATAAAAGTAAGACAGAGTAATAATGAGGAGCTGCATTTGTCAGCTGCTTTCTGAAGTGTGCCATACTTGTTGCTAGGATAATGGAGAAAATTAATACATCCTGTCAGGACTGCATGACAGGAACACTGAAAAGCTCTGAAGTGACTGTACACAGTGGAATAAAGGAAATCCACTTTGATCTACCATTTTTGATGTTTTATAATTGCACTTATTATCAGGTCCTTTACTCTCTTCTTATTTGACACAAGATCCATTATCGGTGACAGCATGAATGCGAACACGGGCTTGATTTGCAAAACTACTTGGGATGAGGTAATGGGGAAAAAAGCTTTTTGTTCCCAACTGTTGAGAAAAGAAAAAAAAATTAAATCATTTGTGTTAGTGCCATCAGCTAATATCTTCTGAGAAATGCTCCACTTCCAGTGTAATATTGTTTATATGCTGTCTTTGAGTGGAGCTTGTTTAATTAGCTCCCTAATGAAATATTGTATAACAAAATGGAAATTTATCATTTGCTTTTATGCCTTTGTTCAAGTGACAAACTAGGGCAGGTCAGTGTGCCCAGCCTGGACTAGGCACAGTTTCCTTTCCTGCTGCATTTGAATAGAACTCATTTAGTATTTTATTTTTTAAAAAAATTCCGTCTATTGAAGATTTTCAAACAAAGGGATAAAGTGCTGTCCCTTTAGCTTTCCATGCTGTCTCTCCTCTGCTGTGTGAGATGAGAAGCACTGCTTCACAAAGAGGCAGATTACCAGGTATCCTGGCTTTTATTGGGCTGTTTCTATAGCATCGGGGGATGTGCATACATTCAGAATCCACACAGCCTTTCTCCAGCAGATGAAAGAAAAGGTGACTTGGTTATTCAAATGGACTGAAGTTATGCACAGTTTTACTTGGTTCCTACTGCAATCTACAGGAAGCCCCTGGTGGCTATATTTGGGCTACATTTTGTTTACTTGGCTTGGTAGGTACAGAAATAAATGAGCAGAGTTCTGGTGGCACACTGCCCCAGCCCTTGTGCCCTGTCAGAGCAGCTCCCTGACTTCAGAGGGCAGCTCCTGACACAGAAATCTGCCTCCCTGACTCCTGCCTGCCATTTCTCTATGGTAAAGCTGTAAAATGTAAAATCCCATGTCTTTGAATGTGTGCTGAAACCCAAACGTTCCAGGAAATGTGTCAATGCCAGTGACATTTCCCCAAAGCAGAGGTCTCTGTTTGGAGGGGAAGCTCCTCATCGGAGCAGGAGACTCACCCGAAAGTCGGGTAATGGTGAGGAAGAGGGTTGCAAATACACCCTCATACCTGGTACACACTCAGCCTTCTCCCTTCCTCACTCTCATCTCTTGCAAGCTACTCCCTGTATATAAATAATCAAAGCTGAGCCTCCCGTGCTCAGGTGAGAGCTGTAAGGATGGTCTTTGTGCATTTATGAGGAGTCCTGTTTCCTGTGCCTTCTGCCCCTCTGCACTGCCTGGCTGTGTGTGTACTGGCTCTGCTGAGCCATCCTGTCAGCTCTCAGGGAACCTGTCACCCTGTATTCCCTACTGCCAAGCTTAACAAGACTTAGCACTTGTATAGTGCATTTTTGTGTTCAAAGTGTTATAGGGATATTAAATCAAACACTGCTCTCAGCTGAGCTGGATCCCCGTTCATTGCTCAGTTTGGCTTGACAGGAAGAACTTGGGGCAGAGAATAAAGGGCTTCACTGCACCAGTGGAAGCATCAGCAGAGACTGTGGGAGAGAAGGAATGTGTTCCTGTGCCCATCAAGAGACTGCACTTGGCAGTTCCCTTGCAGTCATCTGGCTGAGGTGAAAGGAAAATAAGGCAATGTCTCAGTCCATTTATGCTTTTCCATTCCTGCTTTGGGTGGGGAGCATCATTGGCTGTAATGACAGGAGCTTGTCAACTATTTTTGGTACACATAAGGACCTCTTGTGCTCTCTGTGTACTTCCAGGAGTGACTCCCTGCAGTCCTGCTCTGGGATCTGTGGCATTCCAAGTTCAGACTTTTCCTATAACTCAAAAAAAAATCAGTTCTGGAAATTTCCCAGGTGATTTTGCATATTCAGTGATAATGTGGACAGTGTCATTTGCTTTAACAGCAGCCATTCAATGATTCTCTTAGTAATGTAAGCTAACAGAGCAGCTTTGTCTTTGGCTGGTGCCTATGGGAGGGCTGTTATTAGGAAACACAGAGGTCTGTGCTGTTGCTATGGGACTGGAAGGGGTTTTCTGTAGGGAAATGGAGGCATTTGGAAAGCAGGATGACGTGCTTAGTTTTGTATAGTTAATTCACAGTAATTTTAGGGCTGCCTTTACAGCGTGTGAAATGAAGCAAATGCTGCACAATGAAGATGAACACAAACATAGACAATGCTGTCATCCTCAGGGATCATCTGGAAGGGGATGAATCACTAATCAGTAGATGAATAAACTTCCCAAACCGTTTTACTTTGTATTAATGTTGGAGCTGGATCAATACCATAAATGTCAGCTACAGTTTCTTTCATTCCGTTTGGTCTCACAAAGTAAACATTTTTGCATTAGCTCTGCAGTCACACAGTGTGACAGTTTTTAATGCAGATGATGTAGCAAGATAATCATATTGTGCTCTGGAATGGCAGAGATGCTCCCATGAGATGAATTTCAGCTCAGCAGATGTTCTTTGTGCACAGCTCTTGGGGACTTGGTGCTCTGCAGCTCGCAGAGCCAGGCTGGGTGCTGGCACATGCACAGCTGAGCTGGTGGCTGCTCCTTCCCTTCCCTTCTCTCTTTTTTCCTGTCTAATCACCAGGACAGAATTAGAGCTTTGGAGATCTCTGCAGGCTGTAAACCACCCTGGGAGTGTCTCTGCAGCCATCTGAGGTCTCCTCCTACGTTAGGCAAAATTTTCATCTCAATTTGGACTATGAACTACCATACAGCTGGTTTAGATTATGTCTTCATTCTCAGTTCTTTTTTCAGCTGGAACAAATTCACTGACATGTTTACTCAAACATTTTTTTGAAATGTATTTCATTTTTCAGCCATGTCTTTTTTTCTGCAGTAGGGTGTGCTTCATTTTCATAGATGTATGGTGTGTTGCTTTTTGTTCAATATAAGATTGTAAAAGGCCAAGTGGAGGAGGAGGAGGAAAGCTGTGTTTGAGCAGCCCTCTCCTTTTTGGTGTGTATGGTTTGTTTTTTTCTTTCCTAATTTCTACTTAATGTGACATTCCAAAAAGTTCAATTTCAGCTGAATGCTGCAACTCAGCTCTAATAATTACTTTTAAAAGATCATTTTGAAATGCTGTAAGCTGAAATTGCCTACAGATCTCCATCCATTTTGTCCATCCTCTTTGGTAAAAGGTAACTATTGCACATACAATTCCCAGCTGCTTCCTCCACTTCCCTGGTACATTTGTTTGTTTGCATTCAGTCTGGATGTTCCATAGTGAGGGAAGGCAGTGGATAAAGCACAGTGCAGTGAACAGAACTGGTCATTCTGTCCTGGTTTCCGTGGTTATTCTGTTCCTCAGTGCTGTGGGATGAGTTTGTTACTTGTTATTGCATCATTCAGAGTGAGGAGCAGGAGTCCCACTGGTACTGCTCACTAAACCTGTGTGAGGTTATTGCTGAGAGTCCTGTATTTCAAAAGACTGCAAGGAGGCATCAAAATTAGAATTTAAACATCAGTGTGAGGATTGGAAGGAGGCTCTTCTCTTCTGGACAGTAAATCATGTGTTAAGATTCCAATTGCTGTTCAAGTGTGAATACCCAGCTCCCTCTGAGATCTGGAAATGAACTGTTTCTTCTTTAGCTTTTGCATTACTGGTGGTACAGGACTTCCAGGCAGATCCATTCATTTCTTTTCAGCCATCAGAAGGGATTGCCTTAAACTTTTTTCACCTGTTGGCTGAGTAAATGACACACTCCTCTTATTTTCCCTAAATGTCTCCTGACTGAACTAGCAATGACCTGATCCCATAGGCAGAAATTCACTAATGCTGGAATTTGGATGAGTTGCTCTGGCTGGAGCAGGAAGCAGTCAGTGAGTGCAGCTTTGCTCCATGCTATTCTAATAATGTTCTAGAATGAAATCCTTCAAGATTACCAAAATTTAGTTCTGTGAATAAACCGAGGAAGTATCAGCCTAACTTCCTGGTAGGTGACTATAAAAACCTGGAACACCTTAACCTGAGTTCTCTGAAGTTGCTATAAATTGCTGAAATTTGCCTGTATACTGACTGTGTAACACAAAAAAGTCTGATGTTTGTCCTTAGAGGTGTGAAAATAATCAGAATCCATAAATATACAGCCTCAGTTTAAAGAGGCACCAGATCCCAAATTTTCTAGGGCAGATGTGTGCAGTTCTTATTAAGACACTGAAAGCTCTTGGTCAGTAGTTTGTTTGGTTTTTTTTTCTCCTGGACTTTGTAAGTATAGAAATATGTGAAATATCAAGTTCTGTTCGAAATTCAAATGTTGAGCTGCCTACAGGAAGTTTCCAGCCACTTTGTGTGGCCAGAACCATCATGTGAAATTCTCTGAGCAGTGTGAGGAGGCACTCCTGGCCTGTGCAGTGATGGCCCTGCTTTGTGAGTCTGTTCTGGCTTTATTTTTGTGGCTATTTCACACTTTCAAAGAGTGTTCTTCTAAAAGCCTTTTTTTCTCTGTTTGAAATTCTGAAATATGTAGGAGTTTGGCATAGGATTCAGAGCTGAACAAAGACTAATAATCTGTTTTCTGTCAAGAACTTGAATTGCTGAGAAGTTGGTGGGCTTGTTTTTCTGTGGTTGTAAGTACTGTGAGTTTCAGTTGAGGTATAATTATTTTTATATCTTATAATAATAATAATTATTATTATTATTATAAAAGCAGCTTCACCTAGTCTGGAAAGTAAACAAAAATAGCTAATAATGAGTTCTGAATAATTTGGAGTTAGGTTTCAGAATGGTGTGCAAGTACTTACAGCATCAAGCTTTCAGATTTTAAATCAGTTAAAGGGAAATTTCTTCTGTAGGAAAAGGTGAGAGAAGTTTTTTGCCTTAGCACCAACTCTTGCACTGATTGACCTCAAAATATTAACTATTTTTAATTCGGAATGAGTGCTTTGCTAAATCTTGGAGTCTTTATTAAGGATGTCTTCCCATTTGCTGTTTTCTTTTGTTGAGGTTTCAATTATTTAATTACAGGTCTTGATATGAAACTAATCATGCATGAGCCTGTATGAAGCTGGCGTGCTGAAAGCAGAAAATCATTAAACAGTCATTACTGTAAACTGACGTCGGCCTGTAATTTTTGCAGTTAACGGGGGAGTTGATGCTTGGTGAACAATCCAATTAAAACTGGCAACAAAAGACTTAAAATGTCAGCCAAATTGCTTTTTAATAGTCAACGCAGCCGTCACAAAACATAAACATTAAAGTCCCCATAGTAGCATAAAGCTTCATGGTGAAACAATTCTAGAAAATGAATAATAATTACAGTATCCTGAGAATTCTCTTAATAGATCTGCGCTCATTAAAATACTTTGTTGGGTAGATTCATATGAAAAAGTATTTTTCCCTTGATACTTCTTTATGCATTTGTTTTGAAGGTTTTATTCAGTATTTTATGGACGTAATTTCTAGTAATATTCAAAAATATGTGTCTTATTTACAATGAGTTTAAATAACTGTGTATGGATAAGGTCTGAGTGAAACACAAAGAAATACCATGTGAGGTGAGCTGAGGATACGGTCACAAAGAACTTTTATAGCCTATTGATGCTGTAAAATAATGTCAGCTTTGTTCATTTTGCATTGCACTAGATTCTGTTGGAATTCTGGAAACTGAGAATTTCAGGCTTTCTATGCTAAAAGACACTGACCCCCAAGCAAACACTGCATTTGACCTGAGGCCTTGGAAAAGGCTTCCAAAATTGAGTGACAGCCCTGGGATTGTGGGTGTGGAGTTTGAATAGAAGTGTGTGATATCACAGGGTGAAAAACTTAGAATTTAAGGGTTTAGAATATAGTAATATATGGGGAAATATGGAGGATTTAAGGCATTGGCTAAGTCCTTCTTCAGCATCTTCTTCATGGTTTTGGGTGACTTTTTCTTATTGGGTGGAAGGGTCTGCATTGCTGGCCTTGGGTGGTCATTATTGGGTTAAAAGTATTAATAATATAGGTGTCATCTAGTTATTGGGTAATTTATGTTTTTATAACCTGGGGAAGAGTTAGAGACACCTCCATTTTCTACCTTGCTAATTAGAGCTCACAACTCGTGAGGCTGTGCTATAGAAAATAATTATTAAACACTGAGCCTGAACACAAAAACGGCATCCCATGCATTAATCCTGGCTCTAAGGAAGAAAAGAAGATAAAAACCCAAAGATCCCTTTATGAGTGGAGCCAGGCAGCAGGAGAAGCTTGTTGGAGCTTCCAGGCTGGAGTTACCCTGCTGGGTCTCCAGTGGCCTCCCTGGTGCTGTGGTCAGAGCTGCAGATGGTTGGGGGAGTGCAGAGCCCTAAAAACAGACACCAGTGTGGGGTTAAAGTGTTAAATATTTCTGTGCATCAGGGCATGATCAGTCCCCAGCTGAGAGGGGAGGTGGAAGCATGTTGATGTTCCAGAAAATGCACATGCTTGCCTCCAGGTGCCCAAATATGCTTTAGAGAGACTGCTCTGACAGCTCTGGTCTTGTCTTATATTCATTTTCAGCATTACTTTACCTGTTCCTGTGTTGTTATTTTGTCTTTGCCTACAGAAGTTTGGCTTTTCTTTGAAAAATAATGGATTTGCTGTTTACCATCAGTTACAGATGTTCCATTGTCTCCCCTCCCAGCCAGCTCAGGACTATAGGAGAAGTGTCAGCATAGCTGAATAGGGTGTTAGCAAACATCAATGCAGGTATAGATCTTTTTGTAGAAGTATTTGTTTTATCTGTGCATTTAGAGGGACAAGAACTTGTAAACTTCCTCCAGGGATAAAAGGCAGGAGTAGTCAATCAGCTAATTCTTCACTGAGGTCTATCCTTTCACTAATACAGTGTCATTTAGATACCATGTAGAATTATTTGGTGAGTAACAAATAGCCTTCTGTTATGTTATCTGACAATTACATGCTGCCTCCTTAAATGGTCCCTTGTAATTCTAAGGGTTACCAAGAAAAAATTGATGCTAACCATCCTACAGCTAAGGTTACCATTCTTCTTCCTTCTAAAAAAAAAAAAAGTGTTCCTTTTAAAAAGCAGTATTTTGCTCTTTAAATAGATAATTAAAATATAATTGCCCCCAGGAATTTCAGGGCCCATCAGGCCAGAAGTTTGGCTCCTGATGTACCTGGCAGGTATAACCATGACTCAGGGCTTATAATATTTCTGTAGAGCCACAGAATAGTCTGTGTCTGCAAAAATATGAATCAGCAGACTGTCTCTGATGGCTGGGCTGTAAGCTGAGGAGGATTCTGTACTTGGTGAGCTGGTGGGACTCGTGTCACTGTCCCCATCCCAGAGGAGGCAGGCGCTAAAAGGGAAGAGTCTCCCCTCAGCCCTCCCAGAGCAGCAAGCTCAGGAGCTGCAGGGCGTTGTGTTATTTGGGTCTGTGACAGGGCATGGCCTCAGGCAGTCTCCTTTCCCTGAAAATGTTGCAAAAGAACAGGAACACAGATGAAGCAGGTAGGAGGGAGGCAGGGGGTGACAAAGTGGTTTAATATGTCTGTATTCATGATATTTCCACTGACCTATTGGGCTGAATACACGGTGTATTTCAATATGATTTATAGTTGCTAATTCCATTACCCATAGATCCCTTTCAGAAAGCCCTCACTGCTAATGAATTTAATAACACAAGGGCCAAAACTTGAATATTTATCACTGCCAAAACCCATCAATAACAGCGGAAACATTAATTTTTACAGCCACGACTGCTTGCAACCTATTTTACCAATCATAAACTGCTCTTTAATCAAAATCTGTTCACCTCTAAAGTCATCAAATATTTGCTGCCAGGCTACTTGTAAGTGCCTGTCTTTTGCAAACCTAGATGATAGGCTTACTGTGTAAGCTGCAATTTCTCCCACTTTGTTCAGAGTTTTAGAATAGTGATTGTACTGTCCCCTGTGAGTTCCCACTGATAGAAGTTACAACTCGTGATACTGACTGAACCCACCACTTTTAAGTAATGGCAGGAATTACAATTTCTCCTGGAAATATCCTCTTTAAGCTGGCTGGGAGCTGTCAATCTTCTCCCTGTCCTTTGAGTGCTGTGTGATGTTAATTGTACCAGCAGCTGCTTGATCTGCTAAACAAACCACTGGGAGCCTGAGCTGCTTGTTTAGGCTGTTCCCTCAGACTCCATCACGACTGGAGGGCTGCTTTTCTTCTCCTCCCTTCTCATCTTGTCCTTGGCCTCTGTGACTCAGCCCCCCAGGGCCTGTCCTGTGCTGGCACAGGCTGCAGGGATTGAGGAGAGTCCTGGCTTAGCTGGGTGGGCACTGAAACCTCACTGATGTGCCAGCTGCAGCAGAGGGGAGGAAGGCAGTGAGTGCTAGTTTCACTGCAAATTTTTCATATTAATTGACATAAATGTGAGCATTTCCCATAAATGGAATGTTTTTCCCATCAATGTTATACATGGAGCACATTAGTATTTAACAGCTCTGTGAAGAAGTAGCACAGAACAAAGCCATAATTCAGGCAGTTCAGTGGAGTAAAAGCACCTCAGGAACTGTTGCTCTTCATTCCCCTCTGGCAATGTTAATTTTATATGAACACACATCAGCATGTTTATATAGTCAGGTGCTTCTGCATGATAACATTTAAACCTTGCATTTCACCCACAGTACACAGCATTATAACCTCCAACTCGTTTCAGGTTACAAACTACAACACGGAGAGGGACATTTTACAGTGCAGTGTTTATGACCAAAATTACTCCACTTCAGCAATCAGGCTCCCGAGTTAAAACACTGAGTGATGGAGTTAATTAAGGAGGAGTAGTGCTGCTGTAGCTCCAGTGCTCTGCAGATGTAAGTGCCTCTGAAGTGAGGCAAAGTTTGTCAGGAGAGGTAATGTCTGTCAGTGCACCAGCTGCAGGGAAAAAGAGCTTTGGGCCAAGAAGGTTTCTTTGGGTTTGAGTATATTAACATTTCTATCATCAGAAAAAGCAGAAACACTCCCCCCATACACACACCTTAAAGCAAAGGATTTATCAGTCTTCTTTCAAGAATTGTGCAAAGTAAAACTGACAGGTTGAGTAAGTTAAGTATACAGCACAAAGACAACAGATGCCAGAATTTTTTGTGCTGAAAGACAGAATATTATTAAATGAATCCTGTCCAGAAAGTTGGCAGAGGTGGCCATGTGATAGTTCCCTAGAGAGAAATCACTGCCTTCCCTTCTCTAATGACTTCTAACCTCCATTCTTTTCCCTGATAAAATTCTCCCACATCTTTCTACAGTTCAGTCAAGAAATAGTTGTCTGCAGAGACCCTTTTGAGTCACTTAACATTTATTTTTGAAAACACTGAGATCTCCAGTATTTCTTTCCTTTTTGTCATGCCACTAATGGAAGTTTTACCAGGAATGGAGCTCAGCAGTGTTGGGATCCTGATGTGCAGTGATCATTACTGGCAAATGCAGGAGTCTTGATGATGAAAATTCCTTATGCTCACTGTTGCTGAGGGTTTAAAGGCATTAATACTTGATATCATATGCAGGTAATAAAGTCCACTTATACTATTTGATAGTGAAGATCTTCTAGTAGACAAGTTATACAGCATGTGTTCGTTAGAAATTAATCCAAAGTGTAAATTAAAATATGGGGAAATCCCAGGTTTGTATTAGAATACCTAAATAAATATGGAATCCCTGAGGAACTTTAGGCAAGTTTAGTGCTATGCTACAAGAGACTGTGTTAGTCAGAATTAAAGAGGTACAAACAGGCACTTCTGTAAAAACAAGAGTGTTTTAAAGAAAGATCTGCTGGTGATGGTCCCATCTTTCCTTTTTCCTCTGGTGTTCAAAACTGGTAATGATGTTTTAGTAAAGTTTCCTAGAGTGAGGTCCAGTATGAGTATTTATAAAATATACTTTGAACTTAAAAACACTAAGAAAAGGAAGTGCTGCCATCATAAACAAAATACAGAGACCTCACAGAACTTTGCAGTCCATAAAGGGATTATAAGAGCAAGAGAGGGACTTTGGACAAGGGCGTGCAGTGACAGGAGGAATGGATTTAGGATATTGGGCAGGAATTGTTCCCTGCCCACAACAGGAGATTTGGAACTGGATGATCTTTAAGGTCCCTTCCAGCCCAAACCATTCTATAATTCTAAGCATGCTTAAAAAATCATCACAGAGTGGTTTGTAACTGAGCAGCAGTATACCCACAGAACTTTTAAATAACCTGAATTAAACTCCCTGAACATATGTTGCTATTTTGTTCATTAAATAATGGATTGCCAGCTAATTCACACTCTGCTGAGACGCATCCAGTAAATAACAACAACAACAAAAAATCCAAACACACCAAGAAATAACAAATTCAGGAACTGAAAAAATTAAAATATTTCAAAAGCAGAACAGGTTAGATGCAAACCTTTTATGGTTCATTACGTTTTAGTGTATTCTCTGTGATATACTTCACCTAATAACAATACAGGCAATTGTAGCCTTGTCAGTAAATGATAAAACAGTTCAATTACCCTGTCTTTTATATGGATCCAAAAAGTATGGTAAAGTATATTTCAGAACTGTTAGGAAAATAGTTCTGCCAAGGCTTGGCTAATTTTCAAAACTAACTTTAAATGACGTGCTGACTAGTTGATGAAGCTGTTTATTTCATTTTTGCCAGTCTGTAAAGCAATTTCCCTACATGCTTATGATTACAAAGGCATTTTAGCCTGACTCTCAAGGAAAACGAGTTGATGTTAATGCTGCTCCTGTCCATGGTTCTGGATCTGTCCATCCAGTTCCTTTTGAGCAGAGCAGCAGCATCACCCACCATGGCTGAGCCAGGGAGTGTCCTGGGTTAACTGATTTTCCACTTTCTGAAGGCAGAAGCCCATCACAAAGCAGGATGTGAATTATTTCATGTCCTGAAAGGAAAAGCAGCAGCAGCAGAACTGCAGCTGAGGAGGAGCTGTTGAGGTCTGTGCTCTAAATGTGCAATACACAATTCCACAGAGCAGCACGTGGTCAGTGCTGTTTGTTGCCATCCAAAAGAACAAACCAGAACCAAATCTCAAAGGAAAGACAGAAAACAGATCTCCTTCAAGCCAGCAGAATTTCAAGGCAGGATTTTCTTGTTTCCAGCTGCCAGCATGTGGTGATTTAGCACAGATGGGAGGGGTTTTTTTGCCCTACTGCCCTGCTGCAGTTTCTCTTGGTGTGGGTGCAGGAAGTTTGCAAAGTGCCTCAAAGCAGAAGAGCTAACCAAATTAACATTTACTGAGTTACTCCTGAAATTGAATAAAGAAAGCAAGACCCCTAAAAATAAAAATAATAATTTTTAAAAAAATGGTAGAAAGAAGTTTGAATAGAGTTTGTGAAGTGGATGGGGCATGTGCCAAGCTGGAGTAAAAGAGATCACCAGAATGTTATCTGGACACTTCACAGTTCCAGATGTGCTCTGCTGAAAGGAGAGAACTATTTTAGTCATTAAAAAATGACTTCTCGGGAAATTTAGAAATTTTCTGAACAGTCCCTTTTGTCTGTGAAAAACTGAGCTAAATGCAGATGAGAAGGGCAGTGATGGAGGCCAAGAGAATCATTTCTGGTTTGGTTACTCCTCAGGTGGAAATCTGTTTTGAGGCAAATTATTCCAAGTGTAGAGTCGGAGCTGAAGTAATGTTATATAGCTACGTTTTTAGGTGAATGGAAATTTTTGTCACATCAGTGAAGACAATGAAAATGAATAAGTCTGTACTTGCATATCATACATAAATGTTTTGATGTACAAGAATTTAAAAATATGAATGTTATTAGCAGCTAATAAAAATAAAAGCAGCAGTTGTTACAGGTAGCATTAGGTAAGCCAATTCCTACATCAGTCTCATGCATTTTGGAATCTTGTCAGCTTTAGACAAATTATCTTGGATAATATCCCCTTTTAGGTATTTAAATGATTTTGCAGTAAGTTATTTTACATAGTCTGCTGTTTATTTAGAGTCCCGAAGAATCCTAAATGTATATATTTAGATTTAATACTGCTATATATACCAAGCTATATCTCTTGTGTCATAAAAATAATGAGATATAGAGTCAGTTTAAAGCAAAATAAAAACAACTTTGCCAATTTAGAAAGTCTGTAAAAACTAATTGGGAACTCGGGCTGGTTCTCAGCCTAATGAGTTTGCAGTACTTCACTGAAACCAGGGTCTGATGAGGAAGACTTTTTAAATCACCAAAATAATCAGGCTGCAGTGTGAGGTTCTCTGTGGTGCCAGTAGCTGGATGAAAGGGTGACAAGTGTGATAATTAAAAAGGAATCCCCCCAGGAAATGGGATGTGTTGCTGTCTTGTGCTAAATTGCACTGGGAGACACAAAGTACCCAAGGAGCCAGAGAGATTTGTGGTTCCAAAGCAGAGCCAGTCTGTTATTGCATGGAGCAAACTGAACTCTCTCAGACAGTTGTGTGCCAGAGACAGGACACATAAAAAGGAAACTAAAAGATGTGTTGCCATGTAGATTATACAGGTTTTTTCCCCAATACCTAGAGAAGCAGTTACCTTGGCATTTACTGCACAGCTCTTGATGTGCCTTGTGGAGTCTGACTGTGTGTCCTGACACAAATCAGCATTTTTCTAACAGGACAGTGGCTCAGCCATTGAAATGATTTGTCATGCAAATTATAGGTTGTATAATAATCCTGCAGATTTTCTCTAGAGTGGGTTTGAGATTGATACCTGAAGTAAGAAAATGTCATTGATCAAATACATAAGGATGCTGGACATCAAGTATTATGTGCAAAATTTGGGTAGCTTTCAATTCTAAAATAACAGGATACAGGATTTACCTAGATTAATTATTATATGAAAGTGCCTTAGCAGATTATTTTGGAGCCCTGGACTGTTGACTCCAGTGATTTAATTTACTGAGGTCTCCAATTTTCTAATATGCTTAGTTTATAAATGCTTTCCTGGTGTATGCAAACAAATATTACAGCATAAACCTCAGTGCAACTGTAAGAATGCTGCCTTGATAAAAGATCAATGAAATTAAAAGGATTAAGCCTGGGCCAAATCCATGACAGCTTTGCTTACCACAGCATTGAAAAGCTTATGTGGAGCACTAAACAACCTTGTTTCTCCAGCTGGGGTAAATTGGGGCTGTCACAGAGGAAAAGGTGCTTTTGTTCCACAAGCCATTCCAGGAGGGGAGAGAATCCACTTTCATCTTTTGCCTTGAAGACACTTCATGTCATAATGTAAAGAAAGTGTGTGTTGTAAAAGGATGGCAGCAGTTCCTTGCAGGGAATTTCTGCAGGTTCATCACAGCTTGGCTCCAGCTGGATTTCTGTAAATTTATCTGGACATCTGCTAAAAAGGGAGAGTGAGGGTGAGTGCAGAAATGGGATAAAGCTGTGTTAGACGCTGGGTGAAGTAGCTGGAGGAGTTCCAGGTTAACAAGTTCACAGATCACTCAGTGTGGCAGCAGTTTTTACCACTATCTTCCCCACCAAGTGTTTGCTGTTGTCCATAGCTGTGTATCTGTCTGTACTGAGATTCTTTGGAGACTTGGGGGAAGTAGGGAAAACAAGGTTTTATTGTTCCTCAAAGTACCACTGCACCACGTTTGTGTGTTCAGTGTCCTTTGCAGGAGGTTGAGGCTCAGTGGCTCAGGCTGAGGCACCCTGGGCTGTGTGGCAGCATTTGTTAGCACAGGACAGGACCCTGTGCAGGTACAAGATCCCTTTGGGGTGCTGGGGGCAGCCTGGGGGGGTCCCACGGGGCAGGGGCAGCACAGGGAGCAGGGCCCAGGGGCTGTCAGCTCCCTGCCAGCTCAGCTGCCATAAAACCTGACAGCAAAGATTTACTTCCCAATGTCTCAGGTAAATCTGGCCTCCTTCAGTTCAAGGCTTCAGTCTCCCCTTTCATTTTTTAGTTAAGACAACCTCCTGGGAGGTGGCTGTGCTCGGGTGGGGTTGGTCTCTCTCCAGGCAGCACTGACAGAACGAGAGGACACAGCCTCAAGCTGTCTAAAGCTGCCAAGGGAAATATAGGCTGGATATTAGGGAAAAGATTTTTACAGAAAGGGCAATAAAGTATTGGAATGGTCTGCCCAGGAAGGTGGTGGAGTCACCATCCCTGCGTGTGTTTAAACAAAGACTGGATGTGGCACTGGGTGCCAGGGTTTAGTTGAGGTGTTGGGGCTGGGTTGGACTCTGTGATCTTGGAGGTCTCTTCCAACCCAGTGATTCTGTGAACTCTGTGAACATAAAGGAGCCACTGACTGCAAAACAACATCTAATGGCAATCTCGATCTTGCTGTAACAATAATTCTCTGTGCGTTTGGTTGTGTTGTTGCAGATATTTCAATAATCCCGCTTGTGTTTGTGTTCCCCTGTTTCAGATATTTCAATAATCCTGTGTGTGTTTGTTTCCCTGTTGCACACACGACAATAATCCCGTGTTTGTGTTCCCCTGTTGCACACATGACAATAATCCTGGTTGTGTTTGTGTTTCCCTGTTGCAGATACAACAACCACCCGTGTGTGTTTGTGTTCCCCTGTTGCACACACGACAATAATCCCGTGTTTGTGTTCCCTGTTGCAGGTACAGCAATAACCCGTGTGTGTTTGTGTTCCCTGTTGCACACACGACAGTAATCCCGTGTTTGTGTTCCCCTGTTGCAGGTACAGCAATAACCCGTGTGTGTTTGTGTTCCCTGTCGCTGCAGACATGCCGGGCAGCCCGCACAACCAGTTCACGTTCCGGCCGCTGCCGCCGCCGCCGCCGCCGCCGCACGCCTGCACGTGTGCCAGGAAGGCCCCGGGCCCCTCGGACTCCCTGCAGAGGAGATCCATGACCACCCGCAGCCAGCCCAGCCCCGCCGCCCCCGCGGCCCCCGGCAGCACCCAGGACTCGGTGCACCTGCACAACAGCTGGGTCCTCAACAGCAACATCCCCCTGGAGACCAGGTAGGGAGCGCGGGCACAGAGCCCGCCCGGCTGTCCTGGGGACAGACCTCACAGGGAGTCGGGGAGGGTGGAAACTGCTCTGCTAAAGTGAGCATGAACAGCACTATAGTTCAGCTGATCCTTCTGGAGCTGGAAGCTTCTGCTTCCACTTTATAAAGATAAATCTCTGCTGTTTCTGGTGTAACAAGCTTAAATATCTGCCTGTACTTTCTGATGCCAGGAAGGTGATCTCTGGGTGTTCTGTCCCATGAACTTTTGCTTCTCTTCAATTAACTCTTCTTGCTGACTTCAGTTAGTCAGGTAGATCTTTTTAAGTCCCCCTGCATCCCCATTCACTACATTTCCATCAGCCTTCATTGGGGGACAGTACTTTGCAATTTATTTTTCTTTGGAATTCAGTTAAAATTTCCTGGTTTCTTACTGGTTTTTGCAAATTTGAAGCTTCTCATAGAGGACAAGTACAGAGATATGCAACTATATCTGTAATTCTGTAAAGGGCTGTGCAGTGAATTAGGAATTCAGACTAGAAAACATCCTTTGGGCTCCATGTTAGTCATTCACAGAGTAGGAATTTTCCACATTCTGACCCTTCCCTGGTTGTTTCAGCTGATTTCATGGCCCCACGGGTCACTCCCAGAAGCCTCTCACGAGGCTGGCAGAAAGGCTGGCTGATCCACAAGGAAAATCTGTGAGTGTGTGTGCCAGGATGTATCTGCAGTTTGTGTGCAGACAAGTGCTATAGCAGGGGACACTGGAATAAAAAATATTTGTCGTCAGCACTTCCCAGGAGTCTGCAGTGCACAGCACAGCCCTGGAGAAAGGGAAGGGCTGTAGTTTGATTTTCCTTCCTTTACCAGGGAATGATTCTGCCAGGACTGAGCTGGTGCTTTGGCCTCATACCTGCATTCCCTTCTTTCCTTCCACATTAATGTCTAGCTGCCCATTAAAAATAATCCTGCAAAATATAGAGAAACATTTCAATGATATGTTTCTGTGCCAAGTCTTTAATAACACCAAATCTAGCAAATGTCTGCATACCTAATGTAGCTAAGCAGATTTTTTTTTATTATTAACTTGGTAACATTTGCAATCAAAAAAGAAGACCTGGACAGTAATGTATTCCCTACTGTAACAACTAGGCAAAAATCAGATTACACGTGTTCAGCTTTTCTCCCAACTGTATCTCCTGTTAATCCATAAAGAGAACATGTGTTTGATGTTTTATCTACTGCCATGGAATATTAGAAAATTTTCAGACAGGAAAAGATTTCCTAGAACTAATCATGGGACTGTAAAACCTGTTCACTCTGCACAGACAGAAATTAAGCAGGTTTATGAGTCTACTCATAGTAATGATGTGTAAAAGAAAATTCTCTAGTTCTGAAAATGTTTGCAATACTCAGATTAAACTTGTACTCTTACATAATTAGAATTTGAAACCCAGATGAGATGGCAAAGGGCTGCAGTAAAGACATACTTTGGTGGATGTGTTTGGAAGTTTTCTTGTACAGGAAAACCTGGTGACGTTTTTATAGAAAAGGGCAAGTCAGAACTGTTGTTTGGTGCTTCATCTGGAGGTGCTACACGCACTGATCTGCAAAGCACTTTTGTCAGGGCCTGACTTACTAATGTTTAATGATGAGACTGACTTGGGAAGATGAAATCACTTGTTCAAGTTCACACCAGCTTTTGCCAAACTAAAATTAGAGTGAGTCTGTGTGTCGTTGCCAAGGCCAATTCCCTCACTCTGGCAGTTATTCTGATTATAAGCCACCCAAATAAAAATAAGAATTAAGAACAGCTTTAAAACTCCAGAGGACGTGTTATCAAACACCTGCTGCTGAGGGAATTGGGGAAGAGCTGTACCTGTGGGAGGTGCAGCAGCTCCAGCTGGTGACTGGCTGTGCTGCAGCCTCCAGCCCTGCAATGTGCCCAGAGATGCAAATCTGTGCATGCACACACGTGGGGAAGAATAAACACAGCCATTATTAAAATTACTTATGAACATGCAATAATTTTATTGTCACACAGAAAAATAAATTTTTAGGCATTGCCAGAAAAAAGACTGCAAGGATCTCTCACACCACATAAAAACATGGGAAACATTGATTCTCTTTTTTAGGATAATGTTATTGGACTCTTACAAAAATTGATTTTTTTTCCCTCTCCCCCAGAATGAAGCTCTTGCAAGTTATTGCCTGTTCCCTTCCTTTCCACTAAAATAATTGTTTTTTCAGTCTGCACAGATACTTTGCTGTAATGCTTCAAATCTTGTGATTTACAGTGTAATACATTGTCATTATCTCTGGCAGCCCAAACTGAACATAGCAAACTACTTTTTATGGAGTAAGTGTTAAGCCCTGATAACTCAAAGGAATGTTTTTCATTTCCTCCATGCCCTTCTAGTTAACTCAGTATTTGTTTCCATATCTTGCTTTCTTAGTTAGGTTTTTTCCCCTGCTGTTTGCTATTTATTTTCCCATTTCAGTCAAATCCCCAAAGAAGAAGTAAAATCTAGATGTTAAGTAGGGATTTTTACTTGAAATTTTTCATACCTTCCTTATAGTCTGTTACAGATCCCTCATGGATAAACCATTGGTCACACTTACTTTGAGTTAAGTTTTGACATAGATTACCAAAGCATTAGAATTTTTAACTTTTCTGTCTAAATCTCAAAATTTAGCTAATTTTGATTTTGTTTCAGAGGGGAGTTTTTAGTCCTGTTTTGTGCGTCAGTATTTAGGATATTTGCTCGTTCCTTCCTTTTTTAAATCCAATTTCTTCCTGGTTCCTGTAGGCCATTTAGCAGTGCTGGCAGTGAGGTTAATGCTGTGCTGAACGGGCTGAAATCTCCCTTCAGTGCCCTGGCAAGGAGCCAGTCCTGTGCAGAGACAGCTTCATTTAAACAACCTGATCACCATGGAAATGGCTCCTCTAAGGGGACACTGAGGTACCAGCCCATAAACCTGAGATTCAATTACCATTCATTTATATAAAACTTGGAAGTGCTGGAATAATAAGAGGAATATTTGGGGTTCAAGGCAGTTATTACTTTCAGTTACAATTCAGCAATATTTCAGAGGCCTCATGTTTGATTATGGCTCTAAACACTTGGAAACTTGAAGACTTTTGGACTTCAAGAAGTGTATTTGATTGACCATGTAGATGAAATCATTCCTTTCCATGTTATATAGTTATTTAAGGTGTATAGGTATGATTAACTGTATTTGTTTTCCTGAAAATAACTTGGTGATATTTCTGTTTGGTATGGGGCAGATCTTGACAACAAGCAAGAGATTTATTCTGTATTCTGGTTTAGCTTTGTTCTTCTTAAATCAACCTTATAATTATTCTCTCTCTTCAGGAAGTCCACTGATAGCCTTTCAAATCACAGACACCTGTACATGGTTCCTTTCTGTAGAAGCTGGGGTGATTTTAAAAGCAAAAATAGTCAAAAATGCATCTAGAAATTCCCACTCAGTTCAGTGTGAGCCCTTGCAAGGTCTGATCTTTCTTCTTGGTCTCAGCATTTGAACATCCTATGGATTTTGTGCATCTTGCCTCCAGTGCAGAGACTCAAAAAACACTTTCCTGTGCCTTGATTTTCTCCCAGTCCCAGGTTTCCATAGCAAAGGGAGCAGCTTTTGCAGCTCCCAGGCACACAGGTGTTAATGGGCATAAGCCACCAGACAGGGAGGCACTTTGTGCTTGAGCAATTCTCTGGGAACTCGTTTGCAAATGGAGCCCACTCCTGAGATAAATCCCTGCATTTGGGGCTATTCCAGGAATAAATGCAGGGGGAGCTTCCTTTATGAGCTTTTCTTCAGATTATGTTGGCCAGTATTTGCTATTATGACATTTCTCTTGTATTTTCTCATTTTCTACCTAATTAAACAATAAATCAACATATATAGAGGCTGACCATATTAATACCAGACACATGACAAGGGTTTTAAATTCATTGAGTCCCATGTGTTCTCACTGTACAGCAGAAAAGATCTGAAAATATTTCTCTTCTGAATTCCAAAAGATAAATTGAAGACTGTCAATACAACCATGAACTGAAAATAAAAGCTGTAAATATGGCCTTAAAAATTTAATAATGCCAGAATGAAGGTGTTTTTTGTGGAAATAAAAATACAAACATTTGTCAGCTACAATGAAGTACAACTTCCATGTCAGCAGCAATGGCCCTTGAGGGTCCTGCTCTGAGTAGTTTGAGATCCAGTCACTAAGGACAAAAGGGTAATTTCAGTTGTTCTTACTCTCTGTTGTGTTTTTTCTCTGTGAGAAGCTCTGTGTGGGCTTCCCTGGAATCGTGGGACAGTATTTGTG
Source organism: Trochalopteron elliotii (assembly GCA_024734555.1). Taxonomy (NCBI): domain Eukaryota; kingdom Metazoa; phylum Chordata; class Aves; order Passeriformes; family Leiothrichidae; genus Trochalopteron; species Trochalopteron elliotii. The sequence continues at coordinate 740,310 of JANPWX010000480.1, read as the reverse complement.
TGAGGGTTTTTATGGCAGTTAAATATAGAAACCTGAACAATCACACTGCAGATATTCCTTGCTCATTGTTTTGAATAATGTGATGATACCTAAAGTTATAACTGAATGTAAAGCTGTGTTGTGATTTTATGGGCACCAATGAGCAAGCAGCCTTTCAGCTTTCTGTGAAATAGTGTTTCCATTGGCAAAACCAGAAACAGACTGAATCTAAATTTTGAAAGAGAGCAATAAATACAGGTTAAAACAAAGGGTCTGGGCTGTGAGAAGAATGGAAACAATTCCACCTTTTCACTTCCAAAATAATCAAATGTGTGTGTGGAATGCACATACATTTGTAGAGATGAGCAGATGGATTAAGAGCCAAAGAGACACTGTGGTTACCTCAGAGAGGGAAAACTTTCCAACTGCCTCTTCTATTTGTGAATATTACTGAGCCTTTAATATTTATTTATGGATTGCAGTTATCAGTGTAATAATATTAAGTGACTTTTATTTCACCAACAAATGTCTTACAGATTATGTCCTATATTTCTCTTTTTAAGAGAATATTATCATCTTCTTTATGGATGTTTTTGATGTTTTTGTGAACATTTAGTTTTTCTCCATTTGGAAGGAGTGGTGCTATCAATCACTATTATAAATGCTCTGATTTTTCGTGTGTTCTCAGTTCACAAAAAAAAAACCCACCAAACCACCACAGGCCTTAGCTTTTCTCTTAGATCAAATATTAAAGCACACATCAGGCTGCAGTCACATCTAAACTTTTGAACTGCAGGTTTTATTGTTTTGCTCTTTAGAAAGAGAAGCTGATTTTATGGAATTGATAGCAACAGTTGAGCATGTCCTGATGTCCTTGGGGAGCCGTGGTGTGCTCAGGCAGATGAGGAGTCAGCTGAGTTTATGAGAACACAGCCACAGTCTGGCTTGGGAAATTTGTCTTTGTGCCACCAGCATTTTTCAAATTCTATAGAAATGTCTTTGGGTGCTCAATATACACTCCCAGAAATGGAAGTTGTAAACAGTTGGAGTTTTTAAACATTTTCTCAGCATTATTTCACTGTAGCTCAGTTTCAGTGTACCATTGCTCCAGAATCTCAGTTTTATTGCAAATGAGAGCAATGTCAGTTCTCTGTGTGGATGGAGTTGTGTGTCCAACAGTGAGCTGAATGAAATTATTCCTGGCTTAGGAATCTCTGGTTGTTAGAGCCTTAATGATAACAATTTTCTGTTCAGCACTTCCTTCCCTTTACCTCTGATACCTTTGAGCAATGCACCATAAAGGACCATCAGTACTGCCAATATCAGACCCTCCTGCTGTAATTTCCAAAAAATTTTAATGAGAAATTATCCAATTAGTAGGTTTCTACCATTATGTCTTGAATAACTAAAGCATGTAAAGAACAATTGACTTTTTATATTTGTAATATTTCTGTATATATATATATATATGCATACATACTTCTCATATGTATATGCTTATACCTAATAACATATTTTATGTGGTGATTCTGCTTCTGTTTCCATGAATATCAATAGGAATTTTGCCATGACATTTTTTCCTGAAGTCTAAGTGATTAACTGCTGACTGAGAAAAACCTTCTCATCCTTGCAAAAGCTTTCATGTGTGACAACAAAGCATGGAATCCAAAATAACCAGCTGTGCTCTCATGGCCTGATAGGAAGGGAGCAGGTTTATACAGTCCTGTAAACAGTTCTGTTACCTCATTTGAATTTATTCTTTTACTGTTTATGAGTTGATCTATTTTGAACTAAAATTAGGTAACATTACAATGAGCAATGCCATCTTTGTAATGTGTGTGTCTACAGTGGGAAGGAAGACCAGAATGTGCAGTGTGATGCACTGCCAGGGTGCTGTGCTCAGGGTCAGATGTCAAGTTTTGTCTGAGTGCAGCTCATTTGGGTAATAATGTGAAGCAGAATAATGAGTACTCAAGTTTAATTCTTGTGGTTTAGTCACAAGACTCCTGATACCCAGGCCCTGTAAACTGCAGGGCAAGCTAACCTGTATGCTCATTTGCTTTCTTTTTTATGTAACTAAAGGGCTCTTTAGAAGATAAAACTGCTCTGTAATACCTTTTTATTTTCTATAATCTGGCATTTTGCAAACCGTAACCTTTCTTTTAAAATCTTATAATGGAAATCCATAATACCACGCTCATTACACCATTCCAGCAATTACCATTTCAGGAACATGTATTTACAATATTCCTCAAGTCAAATGTCAGAGCATAACAATGTTTTATACCCTTGAGTGTTTGATCCTGTACATCCTGCTGTGTGTTCCTCAAAGAAATCCTCCCAGCATGCATTGATTGATGCAGATGTGCATTTCAGAACTCCTCTTGTGCCTTTCACAGGCACTTCTGCCGTTGGGAGGATTCTGGACCTTGTCCTTTGCTGTCTCAGCTTGGGCAGGGGAGCACCAGGATGCTGCAAACTCCTTTGGGTCATGCTGTGGTGTGAGTTTTGGAGGTGCACCCATCAGAAAAGAGGGCACTGAAGAGGCTTGCTCCCTTAGATAAAACACAGGCAAGAAGGACCAAAGAAAGGTGGTGTTTCCAAAAGAATATGTGCTGGGTCTGGGCAGCCCTGAGCTAGCCCTTCTTGCCACGATTTCTGAGCACATATCACATTAAAGTGTTGTTTAATGTTAAACAGCCTCTCCTAAACTCTCTTGGAGAGCCCTTGCCAGTTCTGAAAAACCATCCTTCCTCCTCTAAAAAACTGCTCTGTACTTCTGCACCAGAGCCTGTTCTGCAAGGCACATTTTTGTGCCTTTTTTTTGTGCTAATGTAAGTCTTCGCTGTTTTTTCTTGAAGGCAATCAGTCCTGCAAAACATGCTGAAATAGGTCTCCAAATGAATTCTTTCATAGTGTGTTTGAGAATCACTGCAGCAGGCAAAAGCATTTGAAGAAAAACTACTCTCAAAATAGCTCAATTAAGAACAGTAAAGAGATTGTGCTCACCTATATAATAACCACAGTTCTTCAGAATGGATTATCCTTGTAAATCAGGTGACTGAGTAGTCACTTTTTTTTTGTTTTTAATTTCCTATATTCCATAGTAAAAAATCAATGTTCTCAGTGGCACTGGCTTTAGCATTTTGGGGTATTCCAGGTGAATACACCAGTTAGGTGTGGTTGGAGGGGATACTGCTGGCAAGGCACTCCAGCTCAGCTTGGAAGATCCCGGTCCTCTGCTGAGAAACAGCCTTCCCTCAGAGAAATCAGCTTAGAATTTATTTGTGTTGTGTTGCTTCACTAAAACGTTGCTGGAGGTCCTGTGGTGTGGTTAAAAAACGTGAGGAGGGCATTCAAACACACATTTTCCTGTCTGCTATTTTCTGTGGCTGTATGCAGTGTTTACTGTGCAGTGCTTGTACAGTTCCTTTGCTCTGTCCATCACAGAGTGGTTTCACACCCTTCTTTGTCTTCTCTTTGTAGGCATTTCCTGTTTAAGCATGGATCTGGGTCCTCAGCTATCTTCAGCGCAGCCAGTCAGAACTATCCCTTAACCTCCAACACTGTTTACTCTCCACCTCCTAGGCCTCTTCCTAGGAGCACCTTTTCCAGACCTGCCTTCACTTTTAACAAACCTTACAGGTGCTGCAACTGGAAGTGCACAGCTCTGAGTGCCACTGCCATCACCGTGACCCTGGCCCTGCTGCTGGCCTATGTCATTGGTAAGCCCTGACCTTTCCTCTGCTCCTTTCCTCCCTCACCTCTGCTCTGTCCTGCTGCCTTTGCACTGACACTAATCCTGTTTTACTCACAATATTTGCCATTGGTGCTCTTTGAATCCTGGCAGACAAAACACTGCGCTGGCTAAAGGTTGAACACAGAATTCTCATTGACTTTCTACTCTGTTAACCTTGATGCTGCCTAGCAGACAAAGAAATATTATTCAGGATTCCGTGTTTATACTAGCAGAGGACTCCTACTGATTTTAATTGCTCTGATATTTTCTTGAAGGTTTGATTTTCATACATTACAACATTGCTGCTCTTAAAGAATTATTGGGAAAGACTGGTAATGTTTAATTGTGTTTTCCCTTGCTACCCTTAGTTAATTTCTTCAGTCTGATCTCCATTTAAATCTTACATGACTTTCCTCCTAATTGTTACAGGAGTTCTATATATATATTGCTATTTTGTCATTTGCTAGAATGACAAGTAGCTCTAAAAATAATTTTATACCATGTTGTCTAAGATAGATTTGTTATCCCTTTATGGAATTTCTGTTTAAAAAATGGGTTACATAGTACCAACTTTGCCATTTTGTTACAAAATACATCGGACAAGTTTATCAGAGGAGCTAGAAAGGGTTTCCTCTGGTTTGGGGTTGGTTTTTTGTTGGTTTGTTGGGTTTTTTTGAAGGACAGGGGTATTGGAGGTGGCTTGAAGTCAGTGCGGTTACAAGCATACACAGGAGAGCAATTCTTTGTGATTTCCTGCATAACATTTAGCCTGAACTTTAATTATTGCATTGGGTTTTCAATCTGAATTGAAAATATTAACATTCTGTGTGTAGAATTTAAGAATGTGACTGTGGCTTCTGCAAACCCAGGGAAACCTAATTTTTTTTTTTGCTGTCTCACCCACACCCTCAGACTTGTTTTAGATGGCAGTTCACAGGTGGCAGGAGCCAGAGTATTCCTGATGCCCTGTAGCTTGAATGGGAATAATTCCAGGTTTGCCTGAAAAAGTGCAGTTCTTACCTGGTAAAAGTTGCAGAGATAAAAGTTCAGATACCTCCATACTGATAAATGGCCACTGATTTTCTATACTCTCTGAATAAATATATCTACAGTGAAAATTATTAAAATTTCAATAATTTCTTGCTCCCCACTGAGGTTCTCTTTGGTCCCATAGTGAGGAAATTTTGGTTATTGTCAGCAAGATGCTCATCAGGAGGGATTTTTTCCTATTGCATATGGGAGAGCAGATTTGAGCATTTCTGGTGCCTGATGATTTGAAAGCACCTGAGGATCCTGTAAGCTCCATTAATTGCAGATTTCCATAACAGCTGCTGAGCATATGCCCTGGCTCAGGACTGGCTGGAGCGTTTCTGCAGCCTCATCTGTTTGCTGCACAATTCATCCCTCCCACACCATTGAGATTTTATCTGCCTCTCTCATCCCTGTTCAGATTTCAGTCTGCCACTGCAATTTCTGTGACTTTCCAGGGCTGTTCTGCTCGGTGTCAGCAGGCTGGGAAGGCTGGGAGCTCTCCTTGTCACCAGGAATTAAAGAGCTCTGTGTGACTCTCCTGTGGAAGTGTCTGTCTGTCATGTCTTGGTAAAGGGTGGAGCATGTTTTCTTTAGTTAGGCAGAGAAGCAGGTAAAATGGAGATGTCTCTGCATTTTTTAAATCATTACTATTTCTATTAATGTTTTCTGTGGAAAAAAATACAAATTTTTGAACCAGGAGCTCTAATTCAGAAAAATTTTCAGGATGCAATTATTTGTTGTTGTTTCCCCCAGGAATGTTTGGGTTGCATTAGCTTCCCTGCAGACTCAGGTAGTATTAGCTTATTCCAAGTGAATATTCCTTCTGCCCATCTCTGGTTGGATAAATATTTAAATAAGTTTATGGTCTGTTCTTATGACTCAGATACCTCAATTCTTTCCCTTTTGCTAGGTTTGAATCATAGCATAAAAACTGTTTCCAGAGTTCACTGCCTCTGTGGGCTTGCATATTTGCATATCTTTTCACATCAGAAATTGAAATGTGCATGTTTTACAGGGGTAGTTGAATATAGAAATTCAGATTGGATGTAACACTCTGAGGCTGGAATTCACTCCCCCAAGTGTTTTCTCCTTGCTCACCCTGATGCAGATCCCTCTCTCCATCAGGTTTTCTTCAAGGCAGAGGAAGTTGTGTCTGAGCAATCTCTACAGACATGGGCCCACTTTTTAAAACAAAACTCAATTTAGTTTCAGCACCAAACTCAAACCTGTGATCAGCTCAGCAGTTGTTACTGGAGAAATAAGGGAGACTTTTAAAAGGCAAAATCATTTTCATTGTGGTATTTTCTGGCACAGCCTGCATTAACTTACCATGAACCACAATTTCAGGCCAAATGAGTGTTGATCAAAATTTAACATCAAGCTTTTTCTTCTCCTCATCCAAGAACTTAAATGTTCTTTTTCAAGTATTTTTCACTGTCATTTAATGCTTGAGCTCCGCGTTACTTTTAAAAAGGCACCCAAATCTCAGCCTCAAGTGAGAACATCTCCAAAGTCTTAGAGACACGAAGCTCATTCCAGATGAAAATTTACAAGTGCCTCTTATATCTGTAATGAACTGAGACCTGTGCCAGAGTGCTCTGAGCTGTGATTTCTTTTCAATCTAAAGGTAAACTAGCAAAATGTTTTTGTTCTTTTATTTTTTCAGCCTTTCCTTCTTATCAGTGAGACTCAGTAGCAAAGCTTTTACATAAGAACATGTAATTCTTCTGTATTCTCTCTCCTTTGAACTGCTACTCAGTTAAAAAAAATACTGTTTCTCCATTAATCCTCTTTTGGCCTATAATCACTGTGTTTACTATTTGGCCTCGCTGAAATAAATTTGACTATTTTATGGACAGTAAGGAAATTACAGAACACTGTTGGTGGTCGTGTAACAGCAGATTTATTGAAAATCTTTAGTTTATCAAGAAAAACACATATTTTCACTTCAACAGGAGTAATTTCTGTGAATAGGTTCTAAAGTCATAGCAGTTACTCCAGAAAAAAACCCTTATTACATAAAGTGCATGTTTGGCCTTCAGACTGTTGGTGATGTAATTGTAAATCCCTTGAATTATTGTCTATGGAAAAAGTTCTATGTACTTCTATTTTTCATTTTCTGTTTTCCTGTGTGTTGAGAAATGTAAATCCTGTAAATGTGGGGCAGGGTTGTTGAGTTTTCCCCCAGAGTGGGCAGTGAGGCAGGTGAGCACTTGGGACACAGGGAGGTGACACTGGTGCCTCTCACCAGTGCATGAGGGGCTCCACCAGCAGCTCCTGGTCTGCCTCACAGTCTTGCCAAAAAATTTCAGAGTAAATGAGGCAAGTATAAGAGATAGAAGAAGAGAGATGGTATTTCTTTTGGGTTTTTGCCACACCACATCATTTCCCTTAGGCCCAGTACAATGGGTGCTCTGGCTGCTCATTTAGTAGGTTTTTTTAGCCCATTAGTGAGCAGGATTTTTCTTCCATGATACTTTAACATTTTATCAACTGATTTGGACTTGCAAATCACTGGTGCCATTGATCAAAGGTGCCAAACTCCTGCTGTTCCTATTGATTTCAGCAGGTGATGCAAATGTTCAGTGCCTCTGAAAATCACATCTCATGTTCTTGGATTTCACCATCCCTGACTATGAAATGCCTATTTTATACACAAATGAATTCTCCAGTGTGGATATGGAGTCGTCCCCATCCCTCATGATATGATCACTATTTATGAGCAGGCTCTGGAGGTGGGTGTTGGGTTTTAAATTGCATTCACATGGAGGGTAAGGAAATGAAATCCTCTGTGCTGCCTGCCACTGTGACCTGGCATTTCTCACTGCGTGTCCAAGGAGAGGAGTGATGGTTTCAGCACTGGGAAAGGCCAGGCCAGGTTTTAAGGACAGATGTATCTCCTGCATGGATTTATAACTTTGGTTTAGACAATGTGTAGCAGCAGCAGGAAAGGAATTATGCAGAGGGATCAAGGGGAAAATGAACTGCTGCACACTGAAGGATATAATGGGCTGGTAAACAGTGCTGGGTGTTGGAGGGTTGTGAAAATGTTGGGATACAGATGAATAACCCTGAAATGCCATTGGAGAGCTGTCACGGACACAGATACAGCAGCATCTCCCAGCTGGGAGTTGTGGTCTCTGCTCTCCTGGATCCTGGCTCTTACTGAGGAGCTTGATATGCCACAAATACTGTATTTATATAATATTTATATTACATGTAAGTGTTCAGAGGAGAAACATTTACTGTTGCCCAAGACTAGGTTTTGTTTGTTCCTAAATATAAAATATGACTTGATAATGAAAAATGAAACCATCATCCCTCTAGGAGGATTGCAGGAGACGGGGATCTATTTGTATTTTCAGGTATAAAAATGTTAGGGATAAAGGGAAGACTCCTTGAGAAAGAGGAGAGTGCTGAGAGTTCAGATGGCTGTAACAAATACATGGAAGAAGTACTTATTTCATTAAATGTCTTAGATGATCAAAACAATTTACAACTTTAATATGGATTTAAAAAAATATTCTGAAGACTGAACCAAATATTAAAAGTCTCAAATTCTCTAATCTGTTTACAGCAGAATGGAATAGTTCTTTATTTGTAAAATGAGCTTACAGAAGATCACCTCTCCTAAAGGTCAGGATCAGAGCTTTGATTGTGGCTCTTGTGTCCAGGTATTTCTCTCATTAATTCACCTGTACTGGAACTGAGACACTGATGCATCTGTGGCCTCCTGCCACAGTGAAATGCAGTTTTATAAGCAGAACCTGCTCACAGTTACAGAAACAAACCATTTTGTGGCACTTGGAGCAGGTGCAGAGGGGAGTCAGCTGCTGATGCACATTCTGTACCAGCTCTGCTGAGCTCTGGGGATGATCTACTGAGATCCTGTAAAACACAGAGGAGGCTGAACAGGAGCCTTCAGTGCAGGTCAGCAGTTTGCAGGGGTTTCACACCTGCAGGATTTTTGTCCTTTGCAGTTATCTCACAGGTAGTAAGCCCTCATTGCACAGGAGTTTCTGGCCCTCTCCTCCCTCCTGAGTGTCTCTCCTGCTCTGGAGCCAAGGCTGTAATTCACATTGTGCCAAACTCGGGGCACCGGAGCTGACAAGCTGTGCTCACACAGAAGGTGGATAAGAATAAATTCAATTAGATCATTGGCTTCCTAGCAGATGGCAGGTTAATCCAGTTTACAAAGCCAGCTCTGAAAAAACTGCTTGTATCTTTGTGGGTATTTCTTGAGTGTGCAGCAGGATTGTGGGGACTGAGGTGGTCACCCTGCAACGGTCTGTTTGTTTTGTTTAAATGGTGGACAAAATAAGTGATGTGGTCAGTTATTTCAGAGGTAAAAACCCAGGTTTTTGTTCTGAGCACGGCCTTACTGGTTTCACTTACAGCAGTAAAGTGAAGCAACAAAAACCTGCCTCTGGGTAGGGAAAATCCCTTAGGCAGCATAAAGTTACACTCATTTTTCATCTCTTTGCTGAAAGATTCCATGAAAGAAATTTATAGAAAGGTTAGATTATGTAGGCCTTTAATATTTCTTTTTCTGTGAGAGATCTGTTTTATACCTAACAATTATTTTTTTAGCTAAGGAGTATAATAATTTAGCTAAGAAAAGCTCTGTACTCTGACTAGGATCTTCTGTCCTGGAGAGAGAGAGAGGTCATTTAAAATTACCCTGCACAGCTCCACTGTGTAGCCTGGCCAAGGCAGTGGGGCTGAGGAAAAGATTTAGGAAAATTTAAGAAAAAATAATCCTGTGGCATCCTCTAGTCCCTTCAAATGACTATAGACTCCTCCAAATTCAGCTTCTGCCATAACATCCATAATGCATGTTAAAAAAAAATAATCTGTGTCTACTTTTGTGTTAGAATTTTACCAGAAACTTGGCATTGAAAAGGGCTATATCTAATAAAATATAAATGAAATATAGTTGTGGTAGTATCCATCATGTAAGCCCTATCACCCAACATTATGGAAAGAGGGTCAAATTTTCCCTTCAGATCAATTTTGCCCCCAGATCACCTCAGTGAAAGCAGTGTACAACTGATAGATTGCAGAGAGTGAAGTAATAATGTAATTGCTGACAGGGGATTGTACTGGATGTCCAAGCAAGCCAAGAAATAATATCTTTCTAGGTGAGTGCAGTTCCTCCCAGCAGGGAAAATGTTGCACTGAGCTGTCAGAGGAGAGCTTTGGTCAGGCCAGTTGATGGGAGTTGGGGGCTGATGCTGCTGCTGACTCACCACAGCTCCTCCCAGCAGAAATGGGAATTGTGCAATCATGCCAGCTAACAAACTCTGTCTCCATTTCCCTGCCAGTCCTGGAAGGGGAGCAGCTCAGCAGTGACCTCACACACCCTACCAGTACCTGAAATGTTCTAGGGGCTGAAAAATACAGGGTGTGTGATTGCAGACATTCTTTGGAATGGCAGGTAGGCAGAGCCAGAGTAGCTTTAGCCTCTCCTGTAATGTAAGTGCAGTCATCAGCCTTCAAAGGCTGCTCTGTGTGAACCTGAGCTGCATCAGAGGAGGCTTCCTTAGTGCTGATGGTGGGTTTCATGCTGGCAGCCAGCCCCCAAGGGTGCTGCTGGAAAGGTCTGCAGGAGGCTGAGCTCTGAGGAGAGGGCAGAGACATCCAGCAGAAAGTGAATCCCCCTCCTCTCACCCAGCCCGGTGCTGTCAGACACAGTGATGGCATCACCTCCTGTCTGTTCTGTGCTGGAGGATCTTACACTGGGCATTGCACAGGGGAAACACAGCTGAGAGCCTTGCAAATGCATTTGTGCTGTGGGAAGTGACTTTGTGGCCCACACTTGGGTTGCACAGCGTTTTTTGTGCCCCTTTGGTAAAAGCCAGAAATCCACTTTTACTTTTTTTTGTAAAAGCCAGAAAAAAATCAAAGGGAGAGTAACTCAAAAGAGAAGTTCTTTAGAGCTTGTTAATGAAATTCAGTACATGCCTATTTATTTCTAAAGAGATTTGAGAGATGGAGATTTGGAAGTTTTATGTAATCTCATTTGGTGAAATAACTATTTTAAACATGCTGTATCTATGTTGTAGGGAAAAACCTCTGTAGGAGTTTTGTATACCCTAGGTCAAAGAAAAGTATCACAGCAAATGAGGAGGTCAGGGAGGGCTCTGTGTCTGCTAAATCAACGTCATTCCCTGTAGTTATCTGCTGGAAAAGGCATCTCTAGGGATTGTTTGTGGTCTGCTTAGTCCCAGAGTGACACCTGGATCTGAAGGTAATTCCTCAACAGCTATAAGTAGCGTAAGGAAACTTGGAATGATTTGAAGCTTGCAGGGTGGCTGTGTTTCTGCAGAGTTAGAAGCCTTTCAGATCAGTTCAGGGGATGTTATTTCCACAGCCCTGTGCTCTGCAGTGGAGCCCTGAGCTGTGCCCATGGGTCAGCACAGCCCGGTGCCCGTGTCACCTCCCAGGGATGTGACATCTCAGGTGGCAGAGCTGCTCTCTGCACACGGGGGGTGTTCCAGGAGGAAACTCAAACACACTTACAGGGAGCTCTGCAGCTTGCCAGGCTTTGGCACGAGCTGTAAAAACAACAGCCCTGCCCCAGGCTGGGGGGAGACAAGGCCAGGACAGGGCTGGGGTTGGTGCATGCACAGGGTGTGCAGGATTGCACAGGCATGCAGCAAGGGAGAGGTGCAGCACTCCTGCAGCCCCGGCTTTGTCATCTGCAGCACCTGCAAATGCTGGCCTGGGAGATGAATAATAACAATGGGAAGAGTGGAAGAAAGCAACTCTATTATATGCAGGACTCCATGACCACTAAAAGCCTATTATTGATGTGTGCAGTTGTGTTTTCCTCTAGTGATCTGTTTCAAGTGCTTATAGAATTCTTTGCATTAGTATAAATGAAACGTGCATTCATTAGCTCTCAGTCTCATTGAACTCTGTTCCCTTTTGTTGTTAATAACTCTTTAAATAATAATGATGTGCAGAAGCTCAAGCCAGGAGCAAGAGCACTTACTCTAGAGATGTCAAGGCTGCTTTTTGTTGTACTTGGCAGTGATCTGTCCCACGTTAAGAATCTCAAACTCAGACCTTAACTCTGTGTGATCTGTCTGCAAGAGCCTTTTCAAAGTATTGTCCTGGTCCCTTGGTGATTTCAAGACCACAGAATATGAAGCAATCCAGGCTTGAGATCTCACACTGACACCAGAAAGCTGAAAAGTTCACTTCTAATCCCTCTTCTGGGGAGTGGGTCTGTGCTGCCCAGTCTCCAGAGCCCAGATGTGATTGTGAGTCAGTGCTTTGAGATGCAGTAAGTCTCTCACACACACTGTCACCTCACTGGCTCAGTAGCAGTGCTCTCATTTGCTTGATTTGGGTCGTGTATCTGTAGCTGGGTGACCCTGGGGTGCACAGATCTGGAATTAATGACTGGTGATTGGCAGCTTTGCACTCTTGTGGTGGTTTTCCCAAGCCCTTGACAGGAATCCATACAAGGCTTGGGATTTCACTGAATTTTTTAATTTAACTTTTCAGCATGCAAAGGGAGACCTGTGACCAAACACAAGGGAGATGGACTCCTAGTTTCCTGCTTGTATTGAGATATTTTCCTTGAAGGATGTACAAGTGCAGAATAAAATCATGTACTTTCTTAATGCCAGACCCATTCTAGATCACACTGACTTCTCCTGGGAGTCTCTGAAGTTCCTACATGGTTCAGGAAGAGCAAATGTATTGCATTTTAGGCTCCCACTGTGGGCAGACCCTGCTCAGTGCAGATTGCTGCATGTGGCTCAAGAGCTGCTGCTGGGGCTCTGCTCTTTATGTGACAATTTCAGCTCCTCAGTGGGGCTCATCCTCCAAATCCAGATTTTAATGGGTCATCAGTGCTCCCTGCTGGGTCACTTCCATGCTAAGGCAACCTTTCCTTGGAATAATTTGCCCTTCTCAGTAAGACCTGGGTAATGGTGAGGACTAACTGCAGGACTGTCCTGTTACACTAAAATGAGATACTCTCTTGCTGTCTTCCTCCAGCCATCCTTCAAGGCCTCAGATCAAAAACAAAGAAGGGAAAGCAGAAAACACGAATGGCTCTGCAGGCAGAGTGGAGCAGGCAGCCCCTGTGTATGGCAATAAAGATGGTTTATAACTTCTTAAAAGGATTATTTAATAGTTTTCCTTGTACATACATAAATAACAACTGTATTTCTGTTCATTTGTGTTGTAAAATAATTGCATATATTTTAGATGTAGAGCCAGCTTTTTATCTGCAGTGCAGTTCTAGATGAAGTCTGGAGTCAATGTTTTTGCTAATGCTTAGCCTTAATAAAAGGGCTTTAGAGTGCAGTGGCACAGTTTCACTTCAAACTGGATTGGAAAGGTGAGAAGTTTTAGTTGATGTCATTGCCTTTGTCAACAGATTCTGAGATCTTTGACAGTCAAAACTGAGGGTCAACACTGATACAGCATAAGAATCTGTCACACAATATTGAATTTATTCAACTGTTATCCCTTTAGTTGCAAATAATTCCTTTAATTGCTGCAGAAATTCATCACCCTGACCTGGCTGAGCTCCAGAAGAAAGTGTGGAAACTAATTAAACATTGAGTTTTAAGGTAAAATGGTAAATTGCTCGTTAGCCCCCTTGAAATTCTGATTTATTACTAACAGAATAAAGTAGTGCTTGACTTTGCAGAAAGTGGGTCACAGCATTCTTTCAGTCTCACCGAAGGTGCTGTAGTTGAGACATCAATTAATTGGTTTTCATTTTTTTGCAGCAGTACACTTGTTTGGTTTAACTTGGCAGCTGCAGCCCGTGGAAGGGCAGCTCTATGAAAATGGAGTTAGCAAAGGAAATAAAGGAGCAGAATCCATGGACACGACTTACTCACCAATTGGAGGGAAAGCTTCAGATAAAACAGAGAAAAAAGGTATGTGGAACTGAGAAACCATCTAGAAGTGATGGAAAGGAGCACTTGGGAACAGGCAGCTCCTTTCCCCACAGCAGGATACCCAGAAAGGTGATGCTGTGCCTGTAAACTTGAGGCCTCTGATGTAATATCACAGTTAACTGTGAAATAAAATAACTGCTCCCAGATACTGTGACCTCACATTTTCCCAGCTCAGTGCAGCAGCCCAGAATGCTTTTCCAGACTTTGTAGGCAGATATTTTAAACTAATCTTTTAATGAAAATCCGGTTTATAAACCAGCAAGTCAGATTTCTTCAAGAAGTCTGACTGACTTCTGACCCACAGCTATGAGTTAACATTTTAATATGTAGTAATGTGATTAAAAAGTCAGCTATCCTATTGATGCTGGCATTTACCAGGGGAGTACAAGGAAGTTGATTGTTTCAGGATCAGTAATAATAAGCATATGGGTATATTTTTGTGGAGGTAATTGGCACCACGCTGTTCAGAGTTTTTCTTTCTTGGAGCCAGGAGAAACCTGTGATTAGGAATCTATCTTCTGTTTTAGACTTCTGAGGAAACTGTGCTTAGAAAGCATAGGAGAGAATTAATACCCCAGTTGGCAAGATTGGGAGCTGTACAAGGAATTGAATATAGATAATTAAATGATACTTTGTCGTAATTTTTTTTTTCTCCACAAGAGCAGAATTGTATTGCAGCAGTGTAATTTTAAAAGCTTATTTTGGACTTTTTGAAGAAAGAGCAAGGAAGTCCACAAGGATAATCCATGAGGAATGTGTTTTTAGGTGCCTTTTCTGTACAGCCAAATACCTGCTCAGTTCAACTAAACACAGAAACAAAGCTAAACTCTTTCTGTAAAGAGAGCAGAGTGGCTCAGTGAATGTGAAAAGACACATTTCAGACGTGGCTCCGGCATTTCTGTGCTTGTCTGAGAAATTTCCGTTTGAAAGGCAGAGATTGTGTGACTGCATCCTATCAGCAGGGGTGGGTGGAAGGTGTATTTTCCTGGTAGCATTGTGAACAGCAGCCTGCACTTCTTTCCCAAGGGAGGAGATGTATGTACATCTAAGTGCATCTGGGTTTTTAAAGCTTTTATTAAATTATTGCTAAAGCAAAGGTATTTTCAGCCAAATGGGGAAAAACTCCTGAGGTACATCACAGCACTAATGTGATATTCAGCATAATTTGATAATATCAATTCACCCAGACTGAAGACTGTTTTCTTTTCAACAAGGAAACAGACCTTCTCACTCCAAAATACACGTTTAAAGACCTTGAACACTGACCAATAATGCCTTTAACTCCAAAAATGATACTGTAGCCTTGACTTTTTACTTAGTGCTCTATTGTCTTGTAATTGACTCATATTAATTACCATGTGTCAATATCATCCCATAGTGTTTTATTTAACCCAGGGTAATTGCTTGCAAAGAATCATTAAGATTTAATATCTCTGGAGTATTGGAAATAGGGGAGAAGGTTTTTAAATTTACATCAGCCAAGTAGGATCTTTTATGGCTTGGGGTGGAAATGGATCCACTTTCACTGTACAGCAGAGAAAGTTTAATTCTCTTTTCAAAACTCAGTATTCAAGATTTTTTTCCATGAAGCAATTTGGGCAGAAGTAGTCTCACCTTGAACATTGTTAAAGTAGCAATTTGGAAATATTTTAACTCACAAACTAAGTAAGTGTATTTTTAGGGAATTAGATTACAAGTTTCTACTCTAAAAATAGATGTATTTACCTGCCGAGGTGTTATAAGTTAGCCCCTTGTTCTTGCTGTGGGTTTGGTGACACAAAGCAGCTGTAAAGCTGAAGATCTGGTACCCTGAGAATTGCTCCTGCCTTGTAAATTAAATCTCTATTCATTAAGAATGTTAAGTACTTCCTAGGCTGGTTAAAGCCCACAGAAGGTCCCACTGAGGGTCTTTGTCATTAACACACTCAGGCAAAAGTTGGGCTTGGCTTTGCTGCTGCTGTTTTCACTTCCAGGGGTGGTTTATAGAATTTCACTACATGATGTTGGATTAGATATTTATATATGCATTTATTGTAAAAGATGGGGCTCCAATCACTTTGCTCCCCGTTATTTTTCATTGTGGTTCTGGAATGAAATGGAACATAAATTGGTATGGCTGCTGGATTCAGTCTTCTCTTGACTCATCCCCTAATCCACACACTGTCCTGCTTTCACTCCAGGTCAGAGTATGGAAATGTCAATAGTGAGTTTTCCAAACCTTTCAGTGGAATTAGCTCCAATGGTAGCAGGACTGGGGCTGTGATTTGCAGCATGTCACAGTGCTGATCACAGACAGGCAGTGGAAAACATAAAGATGGTGATACAAGCCAGCAGAACAAGCCAGCTCCAATTCACTTTGGCCAAGTCTCCCTTATTCATCCCATTTCCCTTTCTGTTTCAGTGCTCTCACATCCACGTGTGAGGTTACATATTGTAGATGTCTGCAGATCTATTGTTCAGCACTCTGAAATTGTGCCAGTTCTGTCTTCAGAGTGCCTTTCCCTGTCCTCATGCCCCTGTTGCACTTCCATGAAGAAAGACCAAGCCAGAGCAGATGTTCTTTATTTCTCCAGGACTAGATTAACACCACCATAACAAAACCATTAGGAATGGTGATTAATAGAAATCCAGGCTTTGGGCAGGGGCTGTGAACTACCAGGTTTGATGGATTTTCTGTCCTCACTGGGGTCCATTTGTGTGGCTTCTGCAGTGCCCCTTCAGCAGCAGTGAAACATGTGCCAGAGGAAGGATTTCCCTCCATCCTCACTCTGTATTCACAGTAAATGTGTTTTGTTTGCACAGTTGATGGGCAAAGACCATGGTTTATACAGCAGCACTTCCACCTTTTCATAATAAGTAAAGTGTTATAAGATTTCCAGCAAAAATCATGACAGAAATACCCCGTGACACCTGTTGTTGGGAATGTTATTCATGTTTGTTGGTGCTTTCCAACTTGTTGAATAAAAAACGCTGTTGTCAGTGTTAGAAGTTGTTTTTGAATATTCCAATCTATCCAACAAGGTTTATACCTTGTAACCTTCTCTCTTCCTGCACTGTAAATACTCAAGTGACTTTGTTTCTTTGTGGAAAATCAGTGTTGCAGAAGGGCCGGGCCATAGACACGGGGGAAGTGGAGATTGGAGCCCAGGTGATGCAAACCATCCCCCCTGGGTTGTTCTGGCGCTTCCAAATCACCATCCACCACCCTGTGTACCTGAAATTCAACATTTCCCTGGCAAAGGACTCTCTGCTGGGCATTTATGGCAGAAGAAACATCCCACCCACTCACACTCAGGTAACTGGAAATGATCCTGATTCTATCACATTTATTTTATTTATATATATATATATGCTACATTTCTGACCTACAATAATGCTTTTTATATGTAAATTGAAGCTAAATTGACTAGGTTATGCAATTGCTGTCCACGCTGTGAATACTTTGGCAATTCCTCTGAAGATTTCAGCTGTTTGTTCATGTTTAGAGGAGACATGCAGGATAGATTCATGAATATTTGCTACAGTTAATTTCTGCTCATTACTATTTCAGTTTGATTTTGTAAAGCTGATGGATGGAAAGCAGTTAATTAAACAGGAACCAAAAAGCTCAGAGGAGCCTCAGCAAGGCCCCAGGAACCTGATCTTGACTTCCCTGCAAGAGACAGGTTTCATTGAGTACATGGACCAAGGAGCCTGGCACATGGCATTCTACAACGATGGAAAGAAAGTAGAGCAAGTGTTTGTGCTGACTACAGCTATTGGTAAGAGCAGTCACAATCTAGTTGTTGTCCTGATTGTCACTTTGCAGAGATGTGTTTGATGTATTCCAGCTCTTCTTAAGTGTTCTCTTGAATGTGTTTTATTTCAGCTTGGTTTAATTAACCTCAGTGAAGCAATGTTGTGTTTAAGCCAATATTAGACAAATAGCAACGTTTGTATATTAAAGATGGATGTTCTCAGATAAATTAAGTGTGAAGTTTTCATGTGTTAGGATTTTTATATGATAGTTTAAATGCTTGAATGATTTCTGGTGTTATCTTTTTCCAAGTAAGAGATTATATCTGCCCTCTCTCCTTACTTGGGCCATAAATCCTACAGAAATTATCCAGGCCTTAAGTTGTTATTTCCAGTATTTTAGTCAGTTGAAAGTTGGGAAATCTTTTGTGGATTTGTTTGTGTGTGTTGTTTGATGGATGGGTGCTGTTGTTTTCTGCAGTTATTCAAATGCACTGGGTTTTTTGGAATCCAGAGGGCAAATAAAAACACAAACACAAATACAGGAGGAAATGTCCTGGTGGCACGAGGGATTCCTCCTGCCTTTTTAACACCTCTGGGTGGGCAGGTGTTTGCAGATGTGGGTGTTGGGAGTGAGCAGTGCTCACACAGGGCTTTTTTGGAATTTCAGTTGAGGTAAATGTTGTATTTGTGACAGTCTGGGTTTGCTGCAGGACTTGAACCACTGCACCCTTTAGTTAACCTGCTCTGCCATATGTTCAGCAAGATGTCTTTACTAGTAATGGAGGTGCCATCTGCTCTTCAGAGCAAGTGGATGCTATTTTTGCTTTGTGGTAAACACCTTGCAGAGCAGGGCAGGGTGACTCAAATATCAGGATTCTGAAGGACTTGCATAAAAGGAAAAAATCAGAAATTGAGATAGAGTTGTAAGGACTGGTTCTGGTGTAAAATTTCATATTTGCTCTGTTCAAAAAAGGTGAACTTCTGCAAGAAAATTTGCCATTATTCAGTTCCATCTGAGGAGATATGATTCAAGCAGTTTATGAAGCATCTTTGCAGATACTCTACAAAGACCATAAAAGCTGGCCAAACTCCAGCCCAGCCCAGTATCCAAATTCCTGATCCCCTGTTTATTTTTATTGTAAGACAGCAGGGTTTATACAGGAGGATTTAGATAATATTTCATTTAGTAGCTTCTACTTCCCCCCTTCCCTCCCACCCCTCCACAAAAAAAAAATGACATTAATTGCCAGAGTTTAATTCATGTTACATGTGATAAAAATGTTGTTGTCCATCCCTTCTGGGGCCAAGAAGCAGAAGAGGGAAGTGTGTGAGCCCCAGTGCAGGCAGGAATCCTTGGACTTCATCTTCAGAATGGTTGCAAAAATATATTTTTGGGGAAAAGTCTGTTCACTCTGCTGCAAGAATCTGCTGCTGGTGCATTTGAAAATACTGCCAGCTATTGTGTTTTCATAACCTGTGTGTCATCTTCTCCTGGTTTTCTGTGCATCATAACTTGACTGTTTCTCTGGGACTTTGCACACGCACACACACACACAAAAAAAAAAAATTAAAAAAAAATCCTTGAGGCATTCTTCTTGTTTACCCAGACTGGTCTAGAGTCCTGTTTGACATCTCTGCCAACAAAGGAATCAGCCAGAAACCCTGGGAGCAGAGCAAGAGCTTGGTTGCATCTCTGCCAAATGCTTCTTTGATCAATTAAGATCAAATTACACTTATATCAGCTGCTTTTATTAATTGTAGGATCTGGGTTTTCTTATTTTTCCTCAATTATTTGATGGGAAAGGTGTCAAGTTTCCCGTTTTCCTGTGGCCAAAGGTCCTTCCCCATCTGTGAGTGGCCATGGACAGTCCCAGGGCCTCTCCCCATCCAGCACTGCAGGGGCTGCAGAGCCCTGGGGCTGCTCTGACACTGACTGCTCCACACAGCATCATCTGAGCTTGAATTTACTTCATATTCTTTGTGGAAAATCCGTGTAAAGCAGTGAATCCACTGCATTCCTGTAGGAAATCCGTGTGTAAATTGGAGCCAGCTAATCCAGGTACAGATAGGAGCCTGTCCTCAGATGTGTGAGGTTAAGTGGCTTAATATCCAAAGCTGTGTGATAAAACATGGGTGGGTTTAAGATCACAACTGAAAGTGGGATTTTTTTTCCCTTCAAGTCTAGTTCTTAGTTCTTTATCACATCGAATTTCATCACTGTACAAAAGATTATTTTTTTGTTTATCTGATTGTGTAGAAGTGGAAATCCTGCCCTTCTCTGAGGGATTCAATTCACATGGTTCAAATGAACACCATAGAAGGCAATTTACTCTATAAACAGGTTTTAAACAAATTACTTCAGCAAGAAAAGAAAGTGTTTAAGGTGGACATTTTTTCAGCAAATACTCAGGTTCCTGCAGTGCTTTTAATGGTGGTAAATTTTACATGAACACTTACTTTGAAAGCTTTTTGGTGTAATATAAATGATGCACCTGTTATCTCAAAGCTGTCAGGAGAAAATCTAATAAATATTTGTAAGCTGCTTGAACAAGGATTTTGTTTTATGCTCCCTATGAATGAAAATGGGCTTTTTACTGCTGCTGTATGTTGAGATGTGTCCTGCAGAGTGGGGTGAAGATGCCATTCATTTTGAATTCAACCAATTTATGTTTTCCTTTGTGCACAATTGCCTGGATAAACAGAAATCCTGGATGACTGCTCTACTAATTGCAATGGGAATGGAGAATGTATCTCAGGCCACTGCCACTGCTTCCCAGGATTCCTTGGCCCTGATTGTGCAAAAGGTAATCTCATATTAACTGACCCACAGTGCATGACAGGGATCATGACTGGGTGTGTGACTGCTGGGCTTACAAAGATTCAGAGTGATTAAAGGAGATTAAATCCCTTTTTCCAGACAGATGGCAGAGACAGTCCAGGCACACATCTGGAAAGTTTCTTTATGCTGTACTTGAGCTAACACGGATCAAGCATTTCTCCCTCCCTGACTTTCAGATTTAATGGGTTCCTCCATCCACCTTTGCATCCTGTCTGAAATTATAAAATACATTTTTAATAGGTGGGTTAGCATAGCATAATGTTTGCTGTTATTTAAAAGTGACAAACAGTTTCACTTTGGAGAAAGTATAAGTAAATCAAATGCTTCTGTGGTCTTAACTTGAGCAGGGTGTAGATAAGAAACCTAAAGCAGCTTAGAGATGGTTTTCCAACATTAAGGCAGAAAAACCCTGTTAAGTGAGCTTACTTCTGTTTCAGGTGTTTCTGTCAGTATTGCCCATTATCTGCTGCATGTGATGTCCAGAAGTTCTCACGATTTCCCAATGTCTCC
This sequence comes from Trochalopteron elliotii, assembly GCA_024734555.1. Classification (NCBI taxonomy): domain Eukaryota; kingdom Metazoa; phylum Chordata; class Aves; order Passeriformes; family Leiothrichidae; genus Trochalopteron; species Trochalopteron elliotii. The sequence continues at coordinate 719,543 of JANPWX010000480.1, read as the reverse complement.
CCAAATGTAGGGTTTGTTTTTTTAAGACTCAGTTGGCTCAGAAATTGATACTGGATGGTAAAAATAAGCTTCCACATTGCTGGTTTACATACAGAGCAGTAGTGGCTACGATTTCAATGATATTATGTCTTCTTAGAAGAAAACAGAAAAAGGCAGGATCTTGCTTCAGTTCACAGGAAAGAAATATTAATCTTACTGAAAATCAGGCTTCCCTGCAAATTTTCCGCAGAGGCCAATCAAGGAGAGAGTTGTTTGTATCTAATATGATATCCCATTTGTGGTCAGAGTTAAGGTATATGAGGAGACAAGGCCATTGTATTACTGCTGCACTACCTAGTTCAAAGATTTCACTCTCTTACAACCCTTGAACCAGACGAAGAATTGAGGAGCTGGAGTGGAAAAGCAATTTTCCAGAAGGATAAATGCAATAGACGTTAATCTATGGAAGTATGTAAATAGACTAACAAGGTCCCTGTGCCCCGTTCAGATTCCTGCCCCGTGCTGTGCAGTGGGAATGGGGAGTATGAGAAGGGTCACTGTGTGTGTCGGGGTGGCTGGAAGGGAGCAGAGTGTGACGTGCCCGAGGAGCAGTGCATTGACCCCACCTGCTTTGGCCACGGCACCTGCATCATGGGCGTCTGCATCTGCGTGCCTGGCTACAAGGGGGACATCTGTGAGGAAGGTTGGTGACATTTCCTTCTCTCTGCTCACGGGGGTTGGGGTTTGTCTTTGATTTCTTTAATTTGTCTTTAATTTGTCTTTAATTTTCCTGGTTTAAGGTAGTTAAAAGCTCACAGAGATGTGATCACCTTTCTTTGATGCAGTGCTATTTGACTCAAAACTACCTTTGCTGTCTCACAGAAAGTAATGTTAAGTCAGAAAATTTTCAAAGGTAAAGGTATTCAGCTCTTGGTGACAGTCCAGTGGACTGGTCACCAAAAGTTCACATTTTTATTTGAAAATATAAAATTATTTATTTTTATTTGGCCAGACGCTCAGGGTAAGGCAGTCAGAAGATCATTTTTAAACAAAACATGATGTGGTAGCTCTCCAAAGCAATCAGACCATTGTAATCAGCTTTTCCCTTTTTCATGCTGTTACATCTTAGATTTTTCTGACAATGTAAAGCCAAAAGGGCAGCAAACAGGTTACTTTACCAGAGCATATTGTTTAATTCTGTTTTCATGTGTCATTTTTAGTGGGAGCCTTTGCTCACAGTGCTAAACTGGCATCCTTTAAGGCCTGGTTTAACAAAAAGAGGGAAATTCTGAGAGAAGCAGCTATTGTATCTGTGCTGGTTATGGTGCTGATGTGTCTCTGCTCTCATCTATAAACAGAAGCAGTTGTTTCCCTCAGCTTGTCTGAGATAGCTCATCAGCTTTGACTTCCTTCTCTTGTGCATAGCCCCAGAGAGCAGAGCTCTTCCTCGTGCCTTCCCTGATTTGATGATTTTTCACCAGTCCCCTTAGCCTGGAGCTACTGACAGCACTTTGTGCTTCCTGCTATCCAGATTTTCAGTAATTCTTTGGAGTAGCACACACAGGAGGCTTTTTATGTTGCTTGAATTCTCTAGTCAGAAAAATGTCCAGGATGGATTTGATAGATTTGACATACCTGGGATGGTTTTTAAAGGGAGGATCAAGAAAATGCTTCTGACACAGTCAATTGTTGGTAGTTTCAGAAACCAAGAAAACCCAAATGGGAAAAAGCAAGTGCTACACAGATTTCCTCAGTGAGGCCATGATGCTGAACAAGCCTGTAGATGGGGAGAGGCTCACTGCTGTTTTTAGCTGCTTTGTTTCTTGCCATAATGAGATCCTGCAAAACAGTTGGGGAAAAAAATTACATTAAAAAAATGACATAAATGTACTCTGACAGCTGTCAAAACCAAGAGTGGGAAAACATTTGATTTTTCTAATGAGAAACTTATTTAATTTTTTTAAAAGGTGAAATTATGTAGAAATACAGAAATATGGTGGATGGAACAAACCTGTGTAACCAGCTATGGTGGGTTTTTTCTGGAACAGCCTGTCCTGGCATGACTGTTCAGTTTGTATTGTAAAACATAACTTGTGTAGTAGTTAGGGAATTCTGTCAGGAATTAAGATTATTTTATTGTATATAAACTGGGTTTACTTCTATAGCAGTGCTGTTAACAGACATAGCAGCAGATGTACTGTCCTGGGAGCACCAGTAACTGCATGTGTTCATTGCTGTGGGGATCCCTTGAATTTGTCCTGCCAGATTATCATTCCCAAAATGGAGTCACTCTATTAATTTTAAAATATCAGCAAAATAAAGAGCTGTCTCAGGATGAGAGGAAATTGCTGTGCATTTTTGTCCTGTGCTTAGCAAGATGTGCATTGTCCAGAAGCACTGATTCCCTCTCTCAGAATTGCACTGTGCTGTGCACAAGCCTGGGAGGCTGAAAAAGATACAAAATAAATCCTGAAATGAGATGTTGAATTGGTGGCAAAGCAGTTCAAAAGATAAAGCTTTACTTCTTTATTTTTAGGTTGAAAGATCCTATGAACTGGAGGCCATTAGTTCCTGTGTCTGAAATATTTAGCTTTCCCTTCCTGAAGCAGAAAACATCTCTTCATTCCCACAGCACAGGCTGCTGTTTGTTAAGTTTACAGTTTAATTATTAACACAGTGCTTGTGCTGATACTTGAGAAGAACACAGCAGACCTTCCACAGAGTCTCTTTAACATCATGATGGGCTGCTGGCTCATTGTTTCCCATCCTCACCCCACTGATCCTTCAGTCCTCCTGCAGCCTCCAAGGAAGGCTGGCTGCTTCTGCTTAAATCCTGTCTTGTTAAAGCAGTGCAAGAATATGCTGCTCATACAGCACTAAGCAGCTGATTTAAATTCCTCTACAGAGCTCCTGAATTTTTCACTAGCAATAGTTTAATCCAAATTGAGAACAAATTTCGTTCTTTGTTTGCAAATTGTTCATCAGTACATTATGACTTTTATGAAGCTGTTCATTACCTGCAATTGCCCAGCACATATTTTTTATGTGTATGGGATTTTTATTTTTTTTTACAGCAAGCATTGAGTCAGAGATTCACTGCTCAGTCTTGGTGGACAACCTTTTTTTCATAGCAGATTTTCAGCTTTAGAGAGAGCTTTTCACAGGAAGGTGAAAGAATAAATCTTTTTTTTCCCAGATGTAGATAAAACACAGTTCACAAATACCCAAATGGAAATACAAAGCACAATTACAGAAGTAACAATTAATTGCTCCAGCTGTTTCCCAGCCCTACTACTGAAGCACAGCCTTAGACCAAGAGATCTGTCCTGGGAATCTGTTTTAAAAACAAGGCAAAATCCATGACAAGAGATTCACATGGCCTCTAACACTCTACATGTTTGCTTTTTGCTTTGTTTCCAACTTATCCTTTTGCACAGAATTTAAGAGTCTGTTTTTCCCTTGTGTTTGTTAACATTGTTTCAGTTGGGCATTTGCCAAAAAACCATCAGATTAACCTGAATCCGTGCTGTATTTCCCTGGAAAGGTGTGAGTTCTGTGCCCTGAGCTGTGTGTTCTCCCTTGCAGAGGACTGCCTGGACCCCACGTGCTCCGGCCACGGCGTGTGTGTGCAGGGGGAATGTCACTGCTCCCCGGGCTGGGGAGGGCTGGGCTGTGACACTGCCCTGCCCCTGTGCCAGGAGCAGTGCTCAGGACACGGCTCCTTCCTGCTGGACACGGGGCTCTGCAGCTGTGAGCCACACTGGACAGGCCCTGACTGCTCCACAGGTAGGATGGACACTCGCTTTTACCTGCCCTGCCCAAACAGCAAAGGCTCCAGAGTGGTTTTGAATGGATTGTTCCAGGTTCTTTCCAGATACAGACACAGTAATGCCCAGCCTGGAGATGGATGAGCCACCTCTGTGATCCCTTCCCCTCCCTGCCCTTCTCTAGCTCCTCAGACAATATAAACTAACATTTTAACATGGCAGGGTGTCATTGTAGGACACAAAAAGAAAGATGAGAGACTCCAAATATTTCAGAAGGAAAGAGCATAGGAAAAAAGGCTTTATTGTCTAATTCTCACTACCTTTTCTAAGGTGTTCCCATCCAGACTGAACATGGTTGGTGAATAGGAACGACACCTCTCTGATCCCATGGGTTACACCAGAGAAACAGCAAAACACCACCTGGAGAAAGATTGGTCTGAGAAAGGAGAGTTGTTTGCCAGGATTGTTTTGAGAAGAAACTTTCTTGAGAAAATTTTCCTTGGGAAAAAGTTAGCAGCTGTTAGCAGGCTAAAATCTCTCAGACCCAGAGGTACCAGGCCCACAGCAGGGTGGGGAAAGACAAGAATTGGTGTGGGAGGAAGAAGAGATGAAGGGTGACTGTGGCCTGTGCATATCATTAGGAATTGCCAATGTTTGGAGGTCCAGCCTGAGCTCTGGAATCATTCATGGATTTTTTGAGGCTGGCAAAGACCGTGTTGTTCATGTTGTTTGATTTTCTGTAGAACATTACCAAAAAATAACAATCATCCTTCAGGTTTTTTGAAAGTGAAACTTCACACAGAGACTGAAAATGAAGGGTAGTCTTCCATTTCCTAGATAAATTGTTTCAATTATGTCTGACCCTCTCTGCTAAAAAACCTGCTCCTTCCACTCCTGGTTTGAATAGGTGCAAAGTCTTACAATCATATTTCTTTCTGTGAGGTGAAAGACTGGCAAATTATTTGAAGTCCTTTGCGGTGTCCAGCCTGATCTCTGCTCTGACCTGTGGACTGGCACAACCCAATATCACTGCAGCACCTCCAGATATTCCTTCTATTTCCAGAGTTATTGCTGGACAATTGCCATCTCTTCAGGGCCAGAAAATCCTCTTGCAGAACTCCAAAGCAGCTGTCAGGATATGTTTTCATTGTGTTTAAATTGCTTCTCAATAAAAGCAGCTCAATATGGCTTCAAAGTTGTTCAGCCACTCAGTATTGCTAATCCTATACTGCTTGTAGGACACAACTTAGGCTGGCTTTTGTTCAGCTCTGTTCAGATCCATCCTTTCAATATCCTTAGCTGGATATCTGTTTCAGATATATTTGGCCTCTTTCTACCCTACAATATTGAACTTCCATGAAAAGTCACTTTCCTTTGTTAGCTCAGATTTCAATTTACCTCTCCCAGAGATGACATGGTTTTCCTTTAAGCTTTGCCTTGCTGCTTATGAGCATCTTTGTAAAGGCTCTTCCTATGAGCCAACTACAAACACACAGATAATAAACCCCTGATTCTTCTGCCTCCTTTAGGCAGCATCAACTGAATTTCACCCTGCAAAGATTCTGGCAGATTTTTAGCTACACCAATCAAAACAACATTGTTATGTCTTTTCTACAGCCGTGTGTGATCAGGAGAAGAAATTTGAAAAGTACTTTCTATCTATCTTTGGTTTCTTATATGGACGAGATCAGAGTGTTGGAACTGTTCTGTGTGGTTATAGACTGACATGTATTTACCATGAGGGAGATGGATTAGCCTGGTAATTCATTGCTATCTTTTTTATCACTTTGCCCATTTAATTTTAGGTTTTTTTCCTAGTTTGGTCATCCTTTGGCAAGTCCCACCCAAGTGCTCAAAGACATTTAGCCATTACCAGTTTATCCATCTGACAGGAGATGTGCCCAAGAGAGCTGCACAAGACCCTGAGTTCCATTTCTCATCCAGTCTTCCCCTGCCCCTAAGAGATGTGGAGAACAGAAGTTTCATGCTTTGTTCCAAGTCTGACTGACTATTTAATATGTTTTGTGAAACCACCTGTACTGCAAAAGGTCATCCCTGGAGTATTTCAGAGTCTCAGCATCTTTACAGAGTGCTGAACCCTGTTATGACAGTATGTGAAATCCATTATCAGCCTGACCTTCAGCACAGATCTCAGCTGACCTGTGCAGTAGGGGTGTGATCCACACTACATGGCACAGTCAGGAGGATGGGAGACTGATATTACACTATTTGAATGTCACCAGGACTTCAGTATAATCATCTTTCTGCTCACTGTCTGTGGATCTTTGTTGCTTTATTTATATGCTGTCACCCAAAATGCCTTGATGTTAATGAGTCATCTCCCCTTGAGGTGTCTAGGCTGTGCTTTTCAGCAAGAGAAAATCAAACTCCTGACTGCTCCTGTCAGGTAGAAGGGAAGCTCTGCCTAATTGAAGGTGCAGCATCAACTGAACAAAAGAGCTCATCTTCTGTTCTGAGATTGACACCTTTAACGTGGAGCCTTGAGATTAAGGGAGAGAAATATCAAGAGAAAATGGACTCAGAGTTATTCAGGGGGGCAGAGCCTTGCACGAATTAGTGTGACTGCAGTGGTACCAGCAGTGCAGTCCCAGGGTGGTTCAGGTGAGAATCCAGCCCTGAGTCACTAATTAATTGCAGCACTGTGCCTAAAATATTATAGACTGAGAGATCTGTGACAAAGCTGATGGCTGTGACATCCTGTCCTGCATTCATTTCTTTAGACTGTTCAGACAAAGTAGGCCAGTTTCTGTCCCCTTACTCCAGGACATTTGTCATCATTCCACTGAATCCATTTATATCACTGAAGCAACCTAATTATGATTGGGGAAAGAATACTGGCAGTTCTTAGTCACAAAAAACATTCATCCTAAAATGATTATGTGGAGATGGTATATATTTAGCATATCTATTTTTGGTGAAGCTCTCCTAGCAAGATTGGTGGTAATTTTACAAAGGGCAAAAATGAATCAGCAGCCTCTTCCTTCGATAGATACCTAGGTGAAGCAAAAAACCTCTTTAAAACTGAAGTGCTTTGAAAAATGCAAAATGTTGTAATTGTTGTAAATTGATATGTGCAGAGTGGAGTAATTTAAAAATCATTAGAAGTCTGCATTTTTTACAGTAAAGTACTTCAAAAAGAAATGAAGGCATAATGCACTATATTAATATAGTTCAAGACATCTCAAATAGGTTTCAAAATTAAACATCAAAAACTGCAGCTTGAAAAAATAATTAGGTGAAGCCATTTCACCATAATCAGAAACTCTTCAGGTTTAGGGAATTGCAGTGTAGGGGTGTCAGTCACTCTCATTTGCCAAGGACAAGGATGTTCACTACACAGAGCTTGCAGTAGTGCAAATAGCCTTGAAATTTCCTCAGTGCATGATGGAATGTTGTGCCTTTTCTGTGGATTGCTCAGTTGGTGCTTCCACCCTGCTCCCTATTTTAGACAAATCTCAAGAACTTTTTAATTATACCAGAAACGTCCTTCACTGTTTTGGTCTTTAGAAATGATGGAATTGCTTAATTTCATCTAACTGTCCCCTTTCTGTGATTTGTGAGGAGCTTTGCCTGTTGCTGCTCTGCTAATTAAATGGATGATTGAAGTTCCCCTGCTGTACATTGTCTGGCATTGTAGAAAGTCTCTTCCCTACTACTGTATATTTCATTGAAAAGAAAAAAAAACAGTGAGTGAGTGGTTTGATTTTTGTATCTCCTGTAGAGTTGCAAGAGTTTGCAAAAATGTGTCTGGTGAGCAAGGTTTCCATTAAAAACGTACTAGTTAAAGATTGGAACACTTAATATGTGTTGCTGCAGAATTTAAAACAGGAGAAATTTAAGGCAGTGAAGGAGCACTCCAATAAAAAATAATTATCCTACGTGTTTAAATCAGTCCACAGGGAACCAAAAATACCTGATGTAGTAATGTATTGATTTAAGAAATAGGATAAGTCAAGGCTCTGAGATATACAGTGAAGAAACATGGGGTGTTTTTCAACTGATTGCTGCTTATTTTGCAGATATGCCAAAAATAATGGCCCTTCCCTTTCCTTTTTCTTCCTGAAAATTAAGATCCTTAATATATTGCTGTCTGCACCTCATTCAGCAATTAATGGAAATATTCCTCATTCCAGTGAAAATGCAGTTTAGTTAAGTCAGCTTTTGTAAATCCTGGTCTAATCCACAGCAAGGTGGATTAGACCTTTTTCTTCAGGGTGGAATCCCCAGCCCCAGTTTTGGATGCTTCTGTCTCAGCATCCCTTGGCTTACCCAGGAGGGAGGTACCCAAATTATTCTGATTGCCCTGGGTGGCTGACAGAGCCTTTCCTGTCCCATGGCATGGTGCCTCTGCAGGGAGCCCACCCTGTCAGGGATGTCCCTCCCTGTGCTGTGTGTGCCCAAGGTCCTGCAGGGTCCTGCAGGCTGCAACACCACAGCTCTTCACACAAAGCTGCTGTCATTATTCTGTAACAAACCCTGGTGAGTAAGTGAGGTTTTAGTAGCAGCTCAGGTGCCAAAGGGCTTCAAGGACTTTTGAATTAGGTAATCCATGGCTTTGAGGGTGAATATTTGTAGTGAAATGCCTCTTTTGCATCTCAGCCTTATGGTCTGCACAGGAGTCAGGCTGCTGAGCAGGGATCAAGAGCCATGCTAAAACAACTGACAGCATCTAGGATGGAAAGGTCTGTGAGGAATCTAGGATCTAGGATGAGAGGAACAGTCTGTGTTCAGGGAAATGTCAGGAGGGAAATTCTGACTGTTGGAAGACTTTTACTCCACAATAACCCTTTGTAAAAGAGGGCTCTGAAGTAGAGAGGCTGTGGGAATGTTCTGCTGGTGGGTGCTGCAGTGGAGGGGGAAAAGCTGCCCAGATGAACAACAGAGCAGGAATGAGATAGGAAATCTTCCACTTTTCATTTGCTAAGCTGAATCCAGAGATGAAACTCTCCCAAATTATCCACCATCCTTTAAAGGAGGGTTCTTGTATTAGGGTGAGCTTCTGTTTGCTCCCAGCTGGAAAAGCACAAATGGGAACTGCTAGAGCAAGGGTACAAATGAGCACTAGAACAACCAGAGGTTTTGTCCTTCAGTGAATTTTGGAACATCTGTTGTGCAAAATGTGCTGCATCATTCCCTAAGAAGCAGATATTTATAATATTTGTTGTTGTCATGGTAAGTGTTGTACAAAAATAGCTGTCATTTCAACATATTTATGCAGCAGAGTCTGTGAATTTTAACTTCCTCTGAAAATAGGCAACAGAAAGCTGTTTTACTGTTGGTAAAAGTCAAACCCATGAGAACTTCCCTCCATACTGCATTTCTAAGGGGTTTGGTTGTGTATATTGTTGCCAGGGTAATATCTGTAGACATGGAAGGAATTCCCAGTCTCTGCCCTTCTTAAGGACATTTGCTTAAATGTTCTGGCTTGAGTAATATGTTTTAAATAAAAGAAAATTTATAGTAATTATCCAAGAATATTTTAATGGCAATGAGGCAGTAACTCCTTGTGTGCTGTAGCTGCAGTGTACATTTGGGTGTGTCAGTCTTTAGCCCAGGAAGCCTTGGCCATTTTATAAGCAGATTTTTAAGTGTCTATCACCTTGGGGTCCAAAATCATTTTGTGAGGGAGTGCAGAGAGCTGACTGTTCCCATGACTGGTGATTGCTCCCCTGTCCTGTGCTGAGTTCAGAGGTGCCCTGCCAGCTCTGAGGGCTCATCCCAGGCTCCAAATGCAAGTCACGAGCTGCCCCTTTGCTCTGGCAACAGCTGCCTGCTGCTATTTCTGTTGGTGCTGCTGACACAGAGGAGGTTCTGCTTTGTTTCCTGGGAGCTGTTTGTGCCTGCTCTCACCTGCCCAGGCCCAGCTGAGAGCACAGGGACGTTTGCTCCCTGCTGTGGATGGACACAGAGCTCCCAGGCAGGTGCTGAGCGCTGTGCAATTTGTGCTAATTGAGGTTTTGTGCAAGAGCTGCTTCTGCCTCACTGCTGAGTTTGTCCAAGGAGCTGTTGATTTGTGCTAGAACAGGAGAGAGCAAGGCCAGCCTCTTCATCTGCTTTTGTATTGCCTAGGAACCTGAGATGTTACTTAAAAGCTGGTGATGACTTTTGATTTCACACATCAGGTTTTCCTGTAACACAGATGGATTGTTGGGAACACACAGACCAAAGCCTTGTTTTAGTTGATTCACTGTTTCATTGAATCATAGAATGATTTGGGTTTAAGGGCACCGTCCAACTTTCCTGCTGTGAACAGGAGCATCTTCCACTAGGTCAGGTTGCTCAGAGCCTCTTGCAGCCTGGCTTGAACACACCCACAGCTTCTCTGGACAACCTGTGTCTGTGAGTCAGCACCCTCAGAGTTAAGAATTTCTTTCTAATACCTGATCTAAACCCACTCACTTTCAGTTTAAAGCCATTTTCCTGTGTCCTGTCACTACCTGCCCACTGTTCCTCTCCCTCTTCCTTGCTCCCTTCAGGTCCTGGGAGGCCACAGTTGGGTCACCCTGCAGCTTCTCTTCTCCAGGTATAGCAGATTTCCCTCTGTTCCTCATGGCTCCTCAGTGAAAAAAGAAAAACGTAAAAATCACATTCTTTTAAAAGCATTCAGTCCCAGGGCATAGATGTACATTCTGCAGATCGTTTTCCCCTTTCCTTCTGAGTGCAGCTCAGTGTCTGATTTGGGCACCGAGGGCATCTCTGGCACTTGTGGACTGCCACTGCTTTTACTGAGATGAATCTGAATAGCTGTTCTGTGTAGCACAGAAGGTTTAGAGCTTATAGGGGCATATCGTGATCCCCTCAGACATCCTGGTGAACTTTTGCTGAAAATAGATGTCTCAAAACCTTTATTTTCTTTTGATGCTGAATTAGTTCAGGCTGTACCTGCATTGAATGAACCTGCTGAGCCATCTCTTTGCCTCTTTCCCTTTCCCCCACAAAGCCATGGTGGTTCTCATGTTTCTCATCGTTATCACCTCACGCCTTCCCTGATTCTTGTGGTCTGTCACTTACTCAACAGGTTTCCCATTTCTCCTGCACAAGTGGCTTTTCAGCCCAAGGAGTGTGAATTGGATTTTCCCCTCTGTGAGGGAGCACAAAGGCTTTGCTTTCATCTCTCTCGTTAGGGCTCATGGCAGATTGTTCTGGGCTGCTCTCATTCCAGTCTCCTGCTCAAACAAAACATCCAACAAGGCAGACGTTGCACAGCACTTCCTTTCGTGCTTCTGGGGGTGTTGCAGAGGGTTTCAGAGCTTGTTAGTCGGGGTATAAGTCTCCAGTGAGGACTGACATCTCACTGCTTTGCTACAGGTACAGCTTGAAATGAAACAGTCAAGACAAATGATAAAGCAGGACCGAATTTGACAAGGAAACTCCACTTTTACTTGGGCAACAATATTTTTAAAAAGTCCTGGTCAGATTTCTGTGTGCTTCTCCTTGCCCTTGTGTCAGTGTAATCTTCCTTGCTGTTGGGTTACACTTCTGCTCGTTTATTTGAAAGGTTGCCCACCCTGGCCTGCTCCAAGCTGTATCATCTGGAAGGAAGAGACAAGTTCTGGTCTCCTGTGTGCAGGCCCAGCACAGTTTATTCTCCTTCACACCAATTCTATGGCTGGGTAAACAGAGATGTTCCCAGTGCCAAATGAGGATTCCTTTCAGTGGTATCAATTTGCAGTGCTTTGGCTGCCTGAAATGAAATATCTGTTAGTATGTTTACCATTACCAGTCCAGCTTCTTCGGGCTGTATTGATTAAATTTTTGTACTGTAAAAATACCATTTTGAACCACAGCGAAATCGATACGGAGTGAGGGGGTTTTATATATATAAATTGGATTTGGATCAGGAAGAAAATCTTCATCAGATGAAAAATAAAGCTGGGTGAAAAAAGTGTGATAAAAGATCTCAAAAGGGGAAAAAGTTGCTCTGTCATTTCCCCAGCCTCTGTTGTATTTGCCCTCTAGACCTTCCTGTCTGTCCACTGATTACTTTTCTACACAAATAAATTTTCAAGCAAATTGAGGCTTCCAGTTTTGAAAGAATACTTGTAAATAGATGTGGCATTGTCAGAAACTGCCTTACAGGGCTTTTTATATTCAGTTGCACTCACATATCTTGTGATACACAGCAGTGCTAATGGCAACCTTCCTACTGGAAGCATTATATTAATAATATCTAATTAGGTACTGCAGTACCTAATGCATCAAGAATAAGTTCAATGGGATGATGGTAGGATTATTTCCAGAACAATTAAAACCAGCACTGCATGGACAGTGAAACATTCTGAGTTTCAGAACAGTGAGGATATGGCATTTCAGTTCCAGTGGGTTTATTTTATTTTATTTTATTTTAGATGTTGTGGCCTGTGGTAAGAAAATAAGAAAGGAGTTAGGTGACTGCAAGGCAAGACACCAGAAAGGTTTTCTACATAGAACTTAGAGCAGGAAGGTTTAAGATGAGGTAATGTTTGGGCAATGAAAACATTTTGGGGAAGTTTTGTCTGTGGTAGATGTAGCTGGTAGTTGTGCAATAATTGTGTCTGAATTATCCCAAATAATGATCAGGGCTGGGTGAAGTTTAGATCCCCCCATTTATTTTCTGAGGTTAGTGGCTATTCAGGAGTCCTTTTCTGCACCTCTTGTCTCTCTGAGGAAGCCCCAACCTCCTGAAGTGCCTCTTTGCCTGCTGGTAGAGCAGCTTCTGAGATAATACTGAGCAAAACATGAGCAGTGCCTGGGCCAGTCCTTTACTCAGATTTCAGCTCTGCTGGGTTTTTTTTTAAATGCTAGAGACCACACAAAAGCTTATTTTCTGGAATCACTAATTGATTTCATAACAAAACCCAGAGATCTACTGAAGAGGAAACAGAAACAGGTTATCAGTCATGTAATCATGCAGAAAAGGGGGTACTTAATATGAATTAAACTATTAGAAGGCATCAAGAAGGCACATGAAAAAATGGTATTTGAGGGGGCTAAGGCATGTCCATGTTTGTGTCATTCATGGAAAGCTGTAAATAGCTGGAATTTGTTATGAGCCTCTCTAACATCGCTCAGAGCCAGAAATTAGGGCAGATACAATTTAAAGTTGAACTTGTTTTCTCCTTAAGATTTTTTCCAAATAATTTTTCTTTGGCTTAACATAGCTTTGTATGCATGCTACAGTCTTGCTTTGTGACAGTGTCAGAAAGGATAAATATCAATAGCTGAATAAATTTAAGCATTCTAGTCTGATGACAGACTGTAAAAGAAAGGTATTTCAGACAAATGTCTCAGTTCAGGTGAGATGAATCTCACTCTCTGAGTCTTTTGTTGGAATGGGCCACCATGTCCCACTTTGGGCAAGGACAGAATCTTTGGAAATGACTGTGAGAATTATTTTGGAGAGATGTATGATAATAAATGCAATGCAATAGTTTTGCAGAAAGAGTTGCTTTGAATTTATTCACCCAACTATAGCTGGTTGTGGTGTTGTGAGGTGACCTTTAGTACATTTCAGTGCCAGGTATTAGCATGCCATGCATGAAGAGAAGGATCAGGAATGTTGCAGCAAGAGAAGTTTAGATTGAGAGAATATTTGTCTGTGAAGGTGGTCTGATAGTGTATGAATTGCCTGTCACAGTCCTGTTCTCTGTTGCTGGGAGCTTTTCAGGGATGCCAGGCATGATTTAATTTGAAACAATAATAGATGATCCTGGGAAGTCCTTTGCAGCTCTGTCCTTTATAAATTTATGTTAAAACAGATCAGTCATTTGGTGGTGATCTCTGATGTTGATTTATTTCTGATTGTAGTACATTTCACAGGGGTTCTGTGGCAGGTTCCCATCCTGTGTTCCTTGGGGGTATGGAGGACAGGGAACAGAGGGAGTGCACCATTGCTGCCTCTCCACACTGGAACTTGAGTTTTCCAAAGGGAACATGATCACAAGACCTGACAGAGAAGGAGTTCAGCATTAATGTTTGGAGACATTTGCAAATCCCTTTGGTTTCTGTCTCAGGCTAGAGGAGCAGGTGGCACTGGACTCTGGTACAACCCCTGGGGAATTGCTGTGTTGCCCCTAAAAAACCTGTCCCTTGCTTGGCCATAGATCACAGGATGGTTGGGGTTGGAAGGGATCTAAAAGATCCTCCTAAAGGCATTTTCTGTAACACCAGGAGGCTCCAAGCCCCATCCAGCCCAGCCTTGGACTCTTCCAGGGATGGTTTATTGGCATGGCTGTGCTGGGCTGAGAGTGTAAAAAATGACACACCTCACTACCACACTGTGACACTGCTGGAAAACCCCAGATCAGTTAACACCCAGATTGCCAAAGAAGTGTATGGGAATTGGGAAAAATGAGATAAGTTGTACCATAAAAATAACATCTCTTCTAGTACAGACATGTGCAGCTTGATGTCTGCATGAAACCTCCACAGTGCACTCCTAGGTGACCTTTAAGGGGAACAAATTTCCATTAGGTTTTACAGGAAAAAAAAAGCTCAAGTGCTTTTGAAACTCCTAAAACTTTACATTTTTGAACTTTTTTGTGGCATAAAAAATTATATTAATAAAGTCAGTTGCTGGAAATGAAAGCTAGAACAGGGTTGTCTCCAGGACACAGCAGGAAGGTAATTTAAAAAGCTCAGGAACATTGTTGAAATTATCATGCAAACTTATTAAATGCAATGTATATTTAAATTGAGAAAACTTCTTTATTAGGTCTAGATAGGTGATTGTGCTGCCTCTGGCAGTTAAGGTTATTGGGTGAAAGTCAGGGTAGATTAATTTCTAATCTTTATGGAAAACCACTTATTAAAAAATGGATAGCAAAATTATTAATATAATGCTGAAAGTTTAGACTCTCTGTAGAACAAGACTCACCACTGAACAAAAGTATAATGAGTGTTTTCTGGTGTTTGGCCACTTTTGTTTACATATACTTTTGTATTCTTAGCATGATTTTCCAGGAGTTATTTCTGACACATGTTGAATTAACATTAAAATCTTCCCTTATCATTACAAATTATAAAATATTTAGCTTTAATTTCCCTTTTCATAACACATAAGTAGGAACTTATTATAAAACACATTTGAAAGAACTCATTGTTGACTTAGGTAATTAAAATGAAGAGTGTGGAGTGCATTTTTAATGCTTTTTAGATTAGCTCAGGAATGATCAACTATTTGTCTCCTTCTCGTGAATATGTACAAATAATGGTTCACAGCTCACATTTGCCTTTTTCCAAGAAATTAATGAGCATTCAGAATTGAGGACCTGTCAGTAAAAATTCTAGACTGAGCTGAACATCTTTGAAGTCTCTTCTTCATTAATTGCTGTGAGTGTAAGGACTCAGAATTTGAGATTTGATGCAAACTGTGTTTGATCAAAGTCTGGGGGAAGCTGCAGGGGTTGGCTGAGGCCAGCCCCCAGCACCCTGCTCACAGTGACTCTGCATGGCTGGGCTTTGTTCAAAGACAAAATTGACTTTTAACAAACTGACACAGGGCCATGAATGACTGTGGATTTGGGTGATTTGGTTTCCTGGGAGCCCTGACAATTCCCATGTGCTGAGGAGCTGTCTTAGGTGTGCCCAGGGCTCAGGCAGGCAGGGCTGGATCCCAGTGAACTGTGACACACAGGAGTGGCAGGGCAGAGGTGGCTTTGTCTAAGCTACAAGCCTGAAATCCAGCATGGTGAAGGAACTGCAGGAATTGTGGGCCTGGCACTGGACACTCCAAGAATGAATGGCAGTAATGGCACAGCACAAGGAAAGGCTGGTGATGTGACATCCCTGAGTCACCTAATCCAAACTGGACCTTTGTCACCTCACAGAAGTCCTCCCTCTGCTCTTGTCCTCTGCAGTCAGGTGATGGCACAGCCTGTAGCTCCTCAGCAGGACAGTCTCTGTCCAGGCTGGGGTTTGTATCCCCTCCCTCGTGCTGCCTGTGTTGCTGCTTTGGTCCCTCCTTGGGCTGCTGTAGCTCAGCTAAGCTGTCAGGTATTAACCCAGGAAAATAAACTGAATAATGGTCTGCCAGTTCCATCACCTGAATCACCTCAGCAGTTCCACGTGTAAGTGCCAGGCAGGGACCACAGAGCCAGGAGATGGATGGAGAGAAGGAGGAGGAGGAGAGGAAAAGCTGTGTCAGTCAGAGAAGGCATTTTTGGCTGTCTCAGCTGCTGCACTGACCCACAGCTCAAAGCCCTTCCCCACTGCTGGCTCTGCTGCATTTTGTGCTGCAGTTTGTCCTGTGGGAGCAGCTGCTTTGGAAGGAGGAAGATGCTCCAGTGAACTGAGCAGTTCCATGTCTGACTTGCTGTCCAGCTTCACATCTGTGTGGATTTTTGCCACATCACCTTTATCTGAAGCTGTTTACCCAGTTAAAGTTCCTGTAGGGTTTCCCATTGCACTTGGGCCCTGAGCACTCACTGGAGTTGCTCATTTTGTCCAGTCTGGCAGAAACCTTCAATACAAACATAAATGCTCATGTGGCCCCTGCTACACCAAGGTTCTGGGCTTGTTTATCTGCAGGAGGAGTTAAGGAATAGTTTTGCATTTAAAAAGAGGACAACCTGAACTGATAATCCTTTTTTTGATCTTAGTTGTTTGAATTAGCTGTGGATTAAAGCTGCATGTTCTACCACACCATTAATAGGATGATGTTAGGCTTGATTTCCCTTGCTTTGCATGAGAAGTCTGTGGAGAATCTTGGATTTGCCTGGCAGAAGAGTACATTATCATGGTAAACAGCATTGCTGAAGCCTTGTGAAATCACCAAAAGGAGTGTAAGTCTCAAGATTGCCTCAGTGACAAAAAAGTGTGAATTGGCTGAAGTGCAGGTCAGCTGGGGTAGCTGGGGAAGGTACAGTGCCCCAGACTCAGCACAGATTTTCATTGGAATATAACAGAGCAGTCTCTTTCCTTGTTTTATATATTGTTTTTCAGGAATCTCATAGAATTGTATCATCAGATAATTATTGTTATCTTGTACTCCAGTATAACACAACTCCCTGTCCCAATAGTAAATGTAGTTATTTTTTGTATAGCTGATTTTGACTTCCTAAGGACAGCACTTTGCTTTTTCTGAATTTTGTGTGATGTTCTTTACCATGCCTTCTGCTTCTGACTTGGAGTTGGACAAGGCTCCTGCAGTTTGTCACTCAGCCATCCTTTTGAGTGTGCATTGTGCTGTCACCCTGGCTATTAACACAAAGAAGGGCTGAGCTCTCACTCAAGACAGAGCCCAGCATGTCTTTGATGTCACTGTGCTGTTCCACTTCTGTGCTGCCTTTTACTTTGTGTTAAAATGATTGGAAGATAAAATTTCAATTTAAACTTTAAAAACTTTTCCTGGTCTGTAAGTGACAGCATTTGTCACTACAAATGCTTTTAAGGGTGTTTATATACAATAGTTCCAAGATGTAAATGATCATTGTTTAAGATCTGTCAAGGGAAAAATCCTGCCACGACTAAATATGTAGCACTGACATTTGAAATCAGAGCAGACATGAGTGTTTGGCTTATACTTAAAGTGCTATCAGCTGCTTTCCAAGAGGGAGAAGGAGGAGATATTTCTGTAGCAGGTTAATTGCAGGGTAACAAGCAAATCCTGTGTCTTTACATTAATTATTCTAAATAAATTCAAACTCTGTGGAACCTTCCTCTAATGAAACCATTCTTTTCATGTAGTATACACAGAACAACTTTATTATACATGGAAGTGGAATTGCAATTAGCTTATATTGATGTACTGAAACAGTTCAGGAGTTTCCTGCCACATCACAATCAAGGCTGTTCTGCAGTGCCCAGGTAGAGAAATCCTTCTGAGGGGAATGAAGGAGGAATTACTTGGAACAGCTTTCCTGGTGTCTTTGCAGTTGGCTCATGTAGGTCAGGAAGGAAAAACAAAGTCTGAATCCTCGAAAGCCATTTAGAACCAGGGGGATGTGAATGGCCTGGACATGTCATATTGTATACTGACGTCAGGGTGAGGGGCTTGCCTCATTCCTGCTGCCTTTCTGGTGCCTCTCTGTGCTGCAAACAATTGAATTCCTAAAAGATTGGTTTGCTTATATGTATTTTATGTCCCACTCTATTCTTTAATTCAGCTCACAATATTTGAGTTTGTAAGAGAGTTTAGAATCGAGTCTCAGAAGAATTAGGGGAAAGATGTCCAACGTCATTGTTAGTCTGGTTTTGTTTTCATGCCGTTGTTTGTCTGGTTCTGTTACTGTACCCTCTGCAAAGCCATCATTTGCAGTCCCACCCCAAACAAATAAATGACCTGACAAGTAACTGCTAAAGAAGGAGGCAGCCAGACTGCAAAGGTGTGTGCTGGGTGATAAAAGCCCACGTTTGATCAGCTGATGAGGGATACCGGGACAGCAGTGAATTAGCGTCGATGCAGAGTCCGTTTGCAGTGAGCAGGGCTGTCCCACACGTGTGTTTGTGTTTCCCATGCAGAGCTGTGCACCCTGGACTGCGGCAGCCACGGCGTGTGCTCCAGGGGCATCTGCCAGTGCGAGGAGGGCTGGGTGGGCCCCACCTGCGAGGAGAGAACCTGCCACTCCCACTGTGCCGAGCACGGCCACTGCAAGGACGGCCGCTGTGAGTGCAGCCCCGGCTGGGAGGGGGACCACTGCACCATCGGTAAGGCTTCTGCACCTCCACACACTGTGTGTATTGAGCCCTAACCCAGTCCTGCACTGATCACCATCAGTGATCACCACCATTCTGACTGGGGAAACACAGACTGAGAATGCAGCCCCGGCTGGGAGGGAACCACTGCACCATCGGTAAGGCTTCTGCACCTCCACAGATTGTGTGTATCTATCCCTAACCCAGTCCTACACACATTTTACACAGATTTCTGATTGGGAAAACACAGACTCAGAATGCAGACAAGTGTGAGTGCAGCCCTGGATGGGAGGGGACCATCGGTAAGGCTTCTGCACCTCCAAAAATTATGTATCAAATCCTAACCCTACATTGATCAAATATGTCAGGAATTATATATATAAAATCCTAACCCAGTCCTACCCACATTGCCATCATTCTGATTGAAGTCTGGTTTGGGAAAACAGATTCTCAGAGTGCAGACAGGTGTGAGTGCAGCCCCAGATGGAAAGGGGCCACTGCACCATTGGTAAGGCTTCTGCACCTCCAGAAATTATGTATATCAAATCCTAACCCAGTCCTACCCACATTGCCATCATTCTGATTGAAATCTGATTGGGGTAAACACAGAATGCAGACAGGTGTGAAAAAGCTGCCTCTGTTTGTCCCACAGAATAGCAGCTTGGCAAAGCTTTCTGTGTAGGGGAAATAGCAGATTAATTAATTTTAAAAAACCCACAGAAAGGAAAGACAGCTCAGTCCTAACATATCTTTGGGATGTGTCCATATGTGAATTGTGTAGGCAGGAAGGAGAAAAATGTTTAAAAAATAGAAGGTGTGAGGAGACAAAGCTATTATTTACTTTACCATAATTCTCCCATTAAATCTTTTCCCTTTCTGTCTGAGGATTTACATATTTTACTTACTGCTAATGGTGTTTTCCCCACAGCTGATTTCTAACAATATTCCTAATAAGGTAAAGCTTTCAGATCTTTTTAGAAGTCATTAGTCTACTATAAAAATGTAATAGTTATATTTTTAATGAAATCTGACAGGTTTTTTGCAAAGTCTTTGAGTGTTTCTTCCTAAAATGTCCCAAAGTGAGATTATTATCTAATTTTCAGAGATGAGCAGCATAAGGTCTCACCTTTGTTTCTTGAAAAAAAAAATCTAGAATGGGTTAACTTTATCTTGAGCATGTTAAGATAATTCATTCCCAGGCTCTGGAATTCACTACATCAGATTTGCTAAACCAAGAATTAGGTTTGTGATGGAGGAACAGCCTAATTTTCTGCAGATTGTTCAGAGCAGATCCAGAGAAGGACCAAAATGTTTAAAAAGATAAAAAGAGCTGCTGTTCACATTGCAGGCAGTGCCAGGGGTGGCCCCAGCACACTTGTCATCAAATGGAGAACGATCACAAACACAAAGTTCTGGTCACAGCAGCAGGAGCAGAGCTGCCTGCAGGAAGAAACATTTTAAATTTAACCCCCAGGTGTCAAGCCATGAGCAAATGTATTTTCATTTGGTACACAAGTTTGATCCATCTCAGTTTTGTTCTTTTCTTTTTTAAGCTCACTACTTAGATGCTGTTCAAGGTAAGTTTTTCATATCAGCATTCCAAAAAAAAAAAAAAAAAAGAAAATATACAAAAATATTGGGAAAGGAGTGTTTTCTGTTACTCATTTTGTTTGAGCTTCTGTACTGCCAGGTTCCCAGAATAGATGACACATTTATTTATGGAGATAAATATAGATATATGTGCACACACAGAGACAGAGATTTCCAGCAGAAAATGCAGGTTTTAATAAGTAATGTGCTCAACTCATTTGCAAAGTTGTAGCAATGTAAGCATGTTTTACAGGGCCAGCTGATGTGCTGTGTTAGGGAAATCCATTTTTTGCTCTTGTTTACCATCCAAAGTAATGCCAGAGCTGAGGACTTGCTAAAATGCTTGTGTTGATACTGTCTCCCATGAGAAGTAAAAAAAAAAAAAATTCTTTTGTCATTTACGCTTGAAGTAAGTTTCTTTTGGTAGAGAAGTGCTCTTGTTTTGTAAAGCTGTCTGTGCCAGATGTGATCCAGTTCTCTTCAAACCATTTGATACAAGAGCTGAGTTGGATGTGGCTTTGTGTGTGGTGCTGTTCCTTTGATTGCTGTGCCTTGCTGAGGTCCTGCTCATCCATGTCAGTGCAAGAACCTTCCCCAGGGTGTCAGTCCCTGTGCCTGCCCCAGAACAGAGCAGAGATTCACAGCCCCTCCCAGAAGTGCTGCTCCCTGAAATACCAAACTAACCAGCAGTGCAGAAAGATCTCAGTGCTTATTTTCTGGTTCTTATTTTATTTCTTGGGAATTAGATAACAATAATAAAAGCACCTAAGCATTCATTTTATTGCATTTATAGACTTAGAGGGTGACCATACACAGTAGCAAAATATAATCATGTACAAGAAATTAATTAACTCAGCAGGACAGTGATTGAAAGTGGAGAAGCATCCACATTACCCAGAAGAGCTCTCTCATCCTGCCCTTTCCCCCAGCTCCCTGCAAGAGGCTTTTATAGGACATTTGGTGGTTGCCAAGTTGATGTTGTTTTGGAGGAGCATCTTCCAGAACTCTGTGAGAAAATGGACCCACCCATCTCCAGTTTTTCTGAGCAAGAGTCCCAGACTCTGATCCCTGTGTTTGCAGATGTGATTGATAAACTGTGCTGGGGTGAGAAGGAGGGAGATCCTGTCTCCCATGTGAAGTTACCAGAAATGTGCTGCCTGTGGGGCTGTGAGTCACAGCCTGACAGAGCAGGCAGAGCCCATTTGGGGCATGCTGGGGCTGTCAGGCTCTGATTCTCCTTTCCTCCTCAAAAAAACCCTCTCTGATAACACCTAGGTGTTGGTGATCAGGTGCACAGGGCCTTTCAGATGTCCATGCTGGCAAAAAGAAGTGATGCCACTCACTCTGTCACACTCAGTGCCAGGCTGTATCCATTGTCCCTTGGCTCCATGTGTGACATGGTGAGGATGTGACAAATGTCTGAGCTGGCACTGCACTGTGCAAGCAGATGGACGTGAGTGTACACATTCCTCTCACTCTTACAGGCAAGAAATGGAGGTGTGAATGTCCAAATTCCTCTTGATTCAGAGACTGCAGGTACATAATTGAGAGGATGCTGCAGCCCTTGGTCCAGTTTAGATCTAGAACCAGCACCACAGAGGGCTTGTGCTGGTCCTGTTGCAATCAGCTATAAAGGAGGAAAGTGAACAGGCAGGCAGTGCTCCCTCAGTTCCCTTCTGTGGAAAGAGCATGTTGTAGCATAAATCAAATTGGCTTTTTCTCAGCCAGATGAGTATTTATGAGCTGAATAAAAAGGTCACTTCCACTCCCTGCAATGTGTAGGATTATGCCCACAGATGCAAGTTTGTCATTTAGACAATATTTTCCATGTGTGTCTTTGATATAAATCTTGATTTCTGTGTGATACTGTTAGTGAGCCACAGTTTATTTTTCAATAGAGAAAGAGATGGACGTGACTTTAGAACTTTATAGCACGACTTTGCTCACTTTTCTCATGTGCACCAAATATTTAACACTAAAAAAAAAATCCTCATTCCTCATTGAGAAACTACTTTTGGGCAAGCAAAGGGAAGGACCAAGTTGGGGGTTTTTCCATATTTGGCCAGAAATGTAAGTGGCTTCCAAGCTGTGATCATTTGAAGGCAGCAAGTGCTAGAAGTAGGAATGTTAATGAATAATTGCAACTGCAAAGTAAAAGAAAATATCCCTTCATGAAGGCTTTTTTTTCCCGCTTTCTATTTTAGATGGTTGCCCAGGTCTCTGCTATGGAAATGGGAGGTGCACTCTTGATCAGAATGGGTGGCACTGTGTGTGTCAGGTGGGCTGGAGTGGCTCGGGATGTAACGTTGTCATGGAGATGGTGTGTGCAGATAACCTGGACAATGATGGAGGTAGGATACATAATTCATGTGTCTGTTTATCTGTCACATCCTTGCCTGCCATTTAAACCCATAGTTTTGGTGTGTTCTTTGCTTTTTATCACCCAGTGTCAATGTTTGTCTGTTTGCTCTAGACAGTTGTTCCACTGACTTCATGTGAAGCAGCACAGGGAGGGAGCAGCCCCTTGTGCTGAGTCTGCTGAAGGCAGAAAGTGTCTGTGGCCATATCTACCATCCCATGCTTTTTTCTCATCAAAAGCAAAACAAAACAAAAGTATAATAAGTATTTTCCTGTATCCCCTTTCCACTCTTCCTCATAGTTCTGTCAGTCTTTCAGAAAACACAGCCAAGAGATACCCAAATGAAAAAAACCCTCTGTGCCTGTCCAAATGCATCCAGTTACTCTTCTATTATTATTAATTTAATATATTTGCAAGCATAAAGTGCACATTTACAGTTGCTTTTAGCATTAGTCTCTCTCTCTCTTAATATTTCAACTGAGACACAGCACAGTTCTTGCAATTATCTGGAGCTACTTTTGGAGGACTGTGGAGGAAACTGGTGTAGGAAGTGTGCACAAGAGATTTGGGAAAGTACCTAAGCAGAGCCCTGTACTGAAAGAATCATTTGCTCATTTCTAGCAGTTGAACAAGGGCATTTGGCACTAGGTGCTCCCCACCTCAATCCTCTGATCTTGATTTCATTCTAAGGCTGCATAAGTTTTAGTTTTGCTGGGGAAAACACAGTTGTTTCATACCTTGGTCTCTGCTTCCTTTCCAATAGTTTGTTCTAATACACAAGTTGGGGCATTTTTTAAAAGAAAAAGCATCCAACTCTCTTTCCAACTTGCCAGTGGGAGAGAAGCCACAATATCCCTGACTGGTTGCTCTCAGAATTAATTATTTTTCCTGTCTGTTTTAGAATACTCATTTACTGAACAGTCAAGGACTGTTGCTTTTCTCTCCTTCACCCTGTGCTTGTCCCACCCTCAGAGCTGGGCAGGGACATTCAGGGCCTGATTCAAGGCCAGGTTGGAGGAGGCTTTGAGGAACCTGGTCTAGTGCAAGGTGTCCCTCCCCATGGCAGGAGCTTGGAACAAGGTGATCTTTGAGGTCCCTTCCAACCCATGCAGTTCTGTGATTTTATGATCAGCCCCAAACATGGTTTAAGCTTTTTTTCCTTAGATTGTACCCTGAGATGTATTAAAATACACATTATCTTCTTGTGTCACACCTAGAGCCTGTACCAGTGTCCTGGGGGAGATCTTGTACTGCACTGTAGGGGCAAACCTTGCTATGATGATTTTTGTCTCTTTTTCTTCTAGGTCATTGATAAATTGAGCTTGATGTAGGTCCAAGAACTGAGGTCACTGTGGGACCTCAATAGAAACATTCTGACTCAGTGATGAGTCCTCATTTACAGATATATTTTGAGACCTGATTTTGCATCCTGTGGGCTCTAAGACCCTGCTGTCCTTTGGCAAAGGCTTCCTCATTTCTGAACCCTGTTCAAAATCTCCTTATTCCTCTCATAGCCTTCCTTTCCCACCTTCTTCCAAGAGGCCCAAGAGCCCTGTCAGTGCCCTCCTGCTCTGTGTGTGTCCCTGTCACACGAGGTCCCACAGCTGCCACCCCTGTCCCCTGTGCTGTCCCATCTGTGGCTGTGTCCCTGCTGTCCCTGCCCCTGAGTCACCCCCCTGAGCTGCTAAAGCTGCCCATAAACCCTGCTCAGGCTGGCATGGAGGGAAAACATGTTCTGATCCACCCTGTGAACTGCCTCTGCATGCACTGCCCTGTGCTGGGTCTGGGGTGCTTTATATTCTGCAATAGCAGTGAGTTATTGAGAGAGTTGGCACTTTTAACTCTAAATCTCCTTGAATTTGTCAGTTTAAGGCAGACACTTCACATCATTTCACTGCAGGTTTTAAAAGCAATTTTCTTTTCCCTTTTTAATGGGAACATAACATGGACTAGGACAGCTCTGTTGACATTAAAATTAGAGATAAGTGCAGAGAGAAATATTTAATTATTCTGACTACTACAGATGGGCTAAATGTAATTAAGTTTTCTTCACAATCAATTTCATATAAGAAAAGAAAATTATATCTGCATATTATAACGACTTCTCTTTTTATATATATATACACATATATGAGGTTCACAGGACCTGATTTGGCATAAGGATAAATTAGAAAAATTCCCCAAGGGATAATTGAGTGCCCTTGTATGGGCCAAATCATGGACTCTTCACCTAGAAAAGGTCTTAAACCAAACATTTATTTCTCAGTCCTATTGTGCTTCAAGTTCATGAGGAGGATGTCACCACCAAAGAACAAAGCTGCAATAAAGTTCAGCAATTGTAATTTCAAACAAACTCAAATTTTAGGACTTAGACAAAGGGATAATTTTGTGTAGTTTTAAGTTACTTTTTCAGTTAATTTGTCACATGGTACTTTCAGGGATGGAAAAACCGAGATTTTTATCATTTAGAACTACATTCAGAGACAGATTAAAAAACCAAGTTAATCCCAACCATAAGGATTCAATAATGTCATTTAATTGGCATGGGGAGGTGTCAGTGTTGTTGTTTGCCCTGTGTTAAGAGCACAAAAGCTCTGGGAGGGGGAAAGTTTTGAATCCATTATTTAAGGGCTGATATAATTGTATAAAGAAAAGCCATTATCACATTCATAGGCATCCTGGCCCTGCAGCACCATGATCCCTTCACTGCTGGTGGTGGGATAAAACACGTGTGGGGCTGTTCTCAGGGGCAGGGAAAGTACAATTTCCTTTGGAGAATCCCATCAGGATTCTCTGCACTTTCCCCTGGCTGAACCAGAACTGCCTTTCCCATCCCAGCTCATAACTCTGTGTTAGCTTTCCCCTGCTCACAGGCTTAAGGGCATGTTTAGCTGTTCAAATATCACTACAAATACCAGTGGAAAGGTCTCAGCATTCTACCAGGTGCAGGATGGCATGGTTTGCCCCCACGGAGTCCTCTGCAGTGTGTTAGCAGTGTGATGTCCATTAGAGTATGCCAGGGAGTCAGCCTGGTGTCCTTTGCAGAGGGGCCTTTCCTCACTGCCTTCCCCCAGTAATTCCCCAATCTTTGTTCTCCTTTCACTGTCACACTGACATGATTTCAGTTTATAAAATGGCCATTAGCTCATCTGAGCAGGTCATTTCCTCTTGTCCTGCCACTCATTTAGACTCATTTAGCTCCAGAAGATCTCCAGAAAGCTCTGCTGAGCTCTCTGCAGGCAAAAAGTGCCTGTGCCTTGGTGGGGTGTGGGGACACACGTGGGTCACACCCCACTCAGCTGTACCCAGGTTACAATTCTCCTGGTTTTTGGACATACATTTACCCAGCTGCTACACAAACAGGTCTTTGTCTCAAGCTGAAAGTTGCAGCCTGTCACTCCCATTAGTTTCTTTGATACAGATCTCTTTTAAATTTGCCTGCATCTCCCTTTATCGTTTCCCTTTCATGAATCAATCTTGCCCGTTTGTTTTTAAGGAAAATGCTGTTTACTACAAGCTTTGAATTCTTTTCCAAATATGCCTTCAGTCACTCCAGACAGTTATTGTAGCTTTCTCCAGGCTTTTCCAAACACAAGGAAATATATGACTCAGCACAGCCTTGGGTTGATAACCAGTGCTGCTTAAATATTGATGTATTTCTGACCCGTCCATTGGCCATTTAATAACCCATCCATCACAGAGATATTGAGTCCATATATAAGTAATATGCTGTTATTACCCAGTATAAATAATACTGATGGGAATGGTTTTCATTGTTGCTGAGCAGGGAGGACTCCCTGGGGATACTCAGAGTTTCTGAAAACCCTGATAGAGATTTGTCATGTCCTAAGTGTGGAAGGCCAAACACTGCTGGTACTCACTGGGTAAAACACTCCAGCCTTTCCATGAGTGCACTGATGGGTTTCCCTGCAGAAACACCAGTGCTCCCAGTTCACAGCCTCCTGTCTGCTGCAGGCCATGTATTATGGATAAAACTTGGGCACTTGGAATTAATGCATATGAATGAGTATTAGAGACTCTTTGACAGTTGCTGCTGCTGCTTAGTCTCCTCTGAAGTTACTCTTTGATTCCTTTTGCTTGGATTCCTGGCAACACTAATTAGACTGAGCTGAGCCTGTGGTGAATGAAGTCAGCACAGGCAATATTTAAGGAGACTCTTCAATCCCATTTTTTACTTTCTGTGAACATGTTCTGGACATGGATCTCCCAGCTCCATCTGTGCCTTGCCCTCCCTGGGTCAGTACAGGCAGAGCAGGAAGGCACTGACACACACTCACACCCCTCTGGTGGCTCTGCAGCACTGAAAATGAAAATCATTGGTACTTACAGAGTTATTGAATGTCCTGAGCTGAACAGGAACCACCAGAATCATCAAAGTGTGACTCCTGACCCTGCCCAGGACAGCCCCAAAAATTACACCCTGTACCTGAGACTGTTACCCAGACACTTCTTGGACTCTGTCAGGTTTTATACTGTGGTATTCCCATATTTCTGCTCATGAATTGCAAGTATTACAAGGGTGGATGAGAAGAACAGAGGTGCTGGGATTTTAAAAGTAGTTGACAGAGGTGTTAATAATCAGGCAGAAAATATATGACTTGTCCAATGTTCTTGCCATTAACTTAGAGCTGACAAAATCCCTTTTCCTTTTCAACTGCTATGTTTTTTTTTTTTCTTTTTCTTTTGAGAACTTAACACAAGTGTTCTGCAGCACATGGAAAGCTCAGATACAAGACACAGGGAATGCACTGACTGTGCAGCATTTTCCCAGACACAGAAAGCAGAGAGATCTCTGTTTCTGGAAAGCAGCCAGTGCAGGGGCAGGTCCATGGCCACAGGTCCAGTGCCAGTTTTGCTGGCTGCTGAAGGTGCTCCTGCCTGTAGAAGAGAGATTGGTGCCCCGTGTGTACATCACAAAATGTGCTGTACCAAGCACAACATGAGCCTTCTGTGGCTGCAGCAGAGCTGAGGAAGTAATTTCACAACACTTGTGACATCCCTTCCATCATAAGGAATATATATATAAATGTATAAGCAAGGAAATGTGTTTTGTTTGATGGAAAGCTTTGTGTGATTCCATCGACCCAATAAATATTAATAGCATTCCTTATAGAAGGCTTCCTGAAAAAATCCATTCCCCAGCAAAGGAGTGGGGAAATCTTGTCCCAGTTCTGTGATCCATTGCAATGCAGATAGGAGTGCTGGGGTGAGAACACAGCAACTTGTTTTGGCATGCTCTGCCTTCTCTTTGAGGTTGTTTCAATTATTGAAGAGTGCTATGAAGTGCTTTCTGTGCTGAAGTCGATCTTTGTGAATTCTGTTTTAGCAGTAATATTAAACATATTTTAATTTTCTAATTCCCTTTCAAAACAAAAATCCCAGCTCATCATTATCCTTGCATACAAAAGAAGGCACCTGGAGGATGGGAAGCCATAATCTGAGACTCATCAAAATGTAAATCACTTTATTAGATAATCTGTAGTGTACTGTGAATGTGCCTGACTGTCTTTCATATAAAATAAATTTAAAAATGCAAATAACAAACCAAAACCATTTACACATCTGTAATACATTTTAGTCTGCACCTAGGCTGTGATGCACTTTGGGGTAATTGACAGTAAAAACTCCAGTGTACAGGATCCCCTGCTGCAGGAATTACAGTGTTTACTGTTTGTAGTAGTTTGTTCATACTGCTGCCTGTTGTCTCCTGGGATTTAAAAGAAACCCTGCTGATTTGCTAAAACAGGGAGCTTTTAATAGTTGGTTCCTGATATGAAAATTTAACTAAAATTGTGACCACTGGTTGAGAACTGACTAAATGTATTTGTAGCATTTTCAAGTGAATGAATTTGACAATATAGTTTATAAACAAGATTTATTTGGCTTTTTTTTTTTCCTGGGTTATTCTCCTGGATTAAAAGTCTCGATTAAATAGGATTGGCTTGTTGAAAATGTTATCCTCACATGCACTAACTAATACGATTTGCATTATCACAACCTGCCTCCCTTTGTAGCTTGTGGTTCTGTACCAGCCTGGCTTACCTGGTTCATTTTGATGGATATTATGCTGAATTACAGGAGTTTTCTGTCAAAGTCTTAGATTTGGATTTTCTTCCTTTTTTTTTTCCTTTTAAATCAATGTCTTGAACGAGCCTTGAAAGTGGAACAAAGATTTAATTTTGGCTTGAGAGTTTCCTTTTTGCTCCAAAACAGGTGGGTTTTTTTTGATTTTACTTCTTCACAAAACGAGAGAAATATTTTTCAGTTCTATGCAAGTCAGTTTCTCTTCTAATTTTTGGTTGATTATTTGGAGAAAAAAAGTTGCATTATTCGGACAATCGTAGTTAATTACCCTAAAATACACATGGAATTCTGACCCAAATACGTGGTTTTAAGAGTCCACAGAGAAGCTGGTGCTTCTGCACCTCCTGCTCATGCCCATGGAGCATCTTCTCTGAGCCTAAAATGTGTCTTCTCTTTCATTCTGCATGGCTGTGAGGGGAGATTGAAATAAATACCCATCTGGTCAATAAAAATATTTTTTTAAATAATACACCATGAGAGAGAAGGAGAACCCATGATAGTCTGTGACCTAGAGCACTGCTCCTTTGCATTAATTCTGATATTTTGGGCAGCAGTTTCTCTCTCTGACGACTTTGTAGCCTTTGTTCCTGCTGAACCCAGCACATTTGTGGTGCTGTCAGGACTCACAGCAGCTTCAGAATGTTCACATTTGCTCCTGGGACTTCACACCCTCCTGCTGGGAAACCTCCCCTTGTACTCTGGGAGGCTGAAGAGGAAAATGAAACCAGGTGTGAGTAATTCAAAGCAAAATAACTCCATTAGCAGGAGCTGGAAGGGTTTATAAGGCAGTCATGTTGCTAACAGGCAAGCTGCAAAGAAAAGAGGAGAGTTGAGTGTGACTGGAAGATGGAAAATTTCTTTGCCTTTCCTTGGTTCCTTTTTGTGTACAGTCAGTCTCTGTGTTGGACACCAGGTAAGGAAGCTCTTGACCCAAGCAGAGGAAAATGAGGACTCTATTAGAAAAAGCAAAATAGTTAAGTGTTATTTTTGTAGCTATTTCTTTCCTAGGCAGACCTTCGTATTCTAATATTGCTGTGACCTTTCACTTTTATTTCTTCCATAAAAGAGAGAATCAGGTCAGCTCAGTTCCCACATCTAATGGCTTGTTGACAAGGGAAAAATTAATCAGAATTGCTAGTGTGGAATAAATTACTCCAAAATAGCTTCCCCATGGATACTGTTACTCTGAAATGAGTGCTCCTTTTTTCTGATTAGCACATTATCTGCTGGACCAATGTTTGTCAAGTTTCTCAGGTAGTGGTGAGCTTATAGAAATTGGTATCTCCCAGAAAATCCCTTGACTCCTGGAACAAGATTTGTCCCTGGCAGAGCCCTCTGCAGCACTACCAGCATAAACCACACCAGAGGTTGCAGTGTCTCCATGACGTTTTCAAACCTTGAATTCTTTAATGTTTGTAGTCTTGGGTGATCTGCTGAAAAGCATCTGTAACTTGATGTTTTTCAGTTCACTTAGGAGGAATATAAAGAGCTTCATTCTTTGGACAAAAAAGAGATGAAACAATTTTATTCTTTTTTCCTTGTAGTTCCAAGCATGCTCTTCAACCCAAAACACTGGGTTTTTTTGTTTCATCAGAACACACTAAAAATGACTGGTTCGTGTTGTGAGCTCCTCCAGCCTTTCCCACGTGCTTCTGTTTAGACTGGAGGCCCCTGATTGTTGGAGTCACTGACTTCCCAGCAGATTTCAGTTGCTTTCTTGGCTTTCCTGAATAGAAAGTGACTGCAACACTCAAAGCCAATAAACTCAACAGTGCCCTGTTAAGTTGTAATTCCACTGCTGGCAAATGCCTGTTGTCTCCAGGATTTGGGAATGTGGGGAGGACTTGAAGCCCAGAGTGACCTGTGGCCATGGCAGCTCTGCTGGAGCCCAGGGTCCTGGGTGATTGTTGCTGGCTGCATTTGCCCTTGGCTCCCTGTCACAAACTAGCCTGCTCCCTCTGATTTCCCAGCTGCAGAGGAGAGATCTGTTGAGATTTTTTGCTTAGCCCAGCAATTATCTTTGCCCAAGGCCAGGCAAGGATTTTCAGATGCCAGGAAAGCCCATTTCATTTTATGTGTTTGTTCTGTAGAAGGGCTTTTGCTTTCTTTTCAGAGGGGATGTTCTGTGCTGCTGTTTACTGAGCACTCACACAGAGCTCTGCTGGGAGAGCAGTGGGGCTGCCTGGGGATTGGTCTGGCACCCATTAAAGTCAATGACAAACTCCAGGGGCTCCCTGCTGGTGCAGTTTGCCCTGAGGAGATGCACTTTGATAGACCTCGAAGTGTTGGTACAAACACAATGTGGAAAGTCAAAGCATGAAGTGAAAATATCTGACAGAGTGTTGATCCTACCAATTTAAACACCAGGAGATCCATACAGTGATATGGTGACTCTGCATTTATTCAGACCAACCTTGCTAGAAATACAAAGAGGTGTCTTTGTTGAAGGATAAAACACCTTTATCTCGTTTTATATGCAAGCAACACAGCTGCTAAGTCATAAAGTGGATGTTGAAGAAGATTGTTGGATATTTTACTATCTCCTATTAAATCTGTTTCTGATTGGGTATGTAATTTAGGCAATTTGGACATCTAAGCTGCTGATAGAAGCAATTAAATGCCAATAGCCTAATTCTAAGTTTTATTTAGGTGCTTAATTTAGATGCACTTCAGTGCTTCAATTTTCATCATAAGCTTTAGATTTTTAAGTAAATTAATTTCACCCACAGATGTTGCTGCAAGTTTGTCCATGAAGAAATTTAGATTTACAAAAAAATCTATTATTTATTCTATTTTTCATACTTGAAAATGGACAGAGGAGTAATGGCTTTCTTTTCACTTTCCAAATTTACTTTTGTGGTGCAAACATTTATAGAGAAGACTGTAACTGGGATAGAGCCTGAATCGAGGTGTGTGTATTCATGTGGTGAAGTTATAATTATGCCCTTTCTGGATCATTCTGGCATTGCAACCAACGAATGAAAAGTAAATATCCTAAACCACTTGTAAACGTATTGTAGGGCTTAAAACAGACGTCAGACAAGTACATTATTTTACTGCTGCAGTGGGGGATGCTTAGGAGAGCTGGGTAAATGCCAGACCTCGTTTCTGGGGACTGGTCAGTGAGTGTGTGTCACCTGGGGACAGTGACAGCCAAGGGCTGTCAGAGGAGCAGCTGCACAGTGTGGGTGGATCATGTTGCACTGACAAGTGAAGTGTAGTGACTTTGTTCTGCCTCTTCTGCAGGGAACTCTGCTCTTCCCTGTTCACTTGGTTTGTAGGTTCTGTTTCCTGAGGGAGGATTTGGTGAGGTGATCCAGTGTTAATGACTGAGACAAATCCCCCTCCTGGACTAGGCATGTGTGTTAATGCTGTATTGAACTTGACTGTGTCATAGTCAGCATGCCTTCACATTGATTCCATCCCTCCTGTGCTCTCTGGTCATAAATGTGGTGCTTTATTCTCAGAACAGCTCCATTTCCTGAAGTTTCCATTGTTCCATTTCAGATGGCCTGACAGACTGTGTAGACCCTGACTGCTGTCAGCAAAGCAATTGTTTCTCCAGTCCTCTGTGCCAGGGCTCACCTGATCCCCTGGACCTCATCCAGCACAGCCAACCCCCCTTCTCTCAGCACCCTCCCAGGCTCTTCTATGACAGGATCAGATTCCTCATTGGGAAGGAGAGCACTCATGTAATCCCAGGAGATGTCTCCTTTGAGAGCAGGTGAGTCTTCTTTTCAATTAAAGACTTGTCTGAGTATTGAGAACTGCAATTAAATTATTTAACCAGGAAAACGTGGGGATACCTGAAGAGCTGAGGGTTCTCCACCAGTGCCCATAAAATACTTAAAGAGGGTGGCAGACTTTAAACTCCCAACAGCTGAGGATTATCAGGTTGTTGTTGTTAGTACCTGTCTGATTGGTGGAGGTGTCCCAGCAAC
The DNA here is from genome assembly GCA_024734555.1 of Trochalopteron elliotii. Lineage (NCBI taxonomy): Eukaryota > Metazoa > Chordata > Aves > Passeriformes > Leiothrichidae > Trochalopteron > Trochalopteron elliotii. The sequence goes on along the minus strand of JANPWX010000480.1, from coordinate 687,168 downwards.
AAACTCTGCTGCTGTTAACAAGACTGACTTTTGTGGAAGGTAAATTGTCTCATACCTGTAAAATCTGCAGGGGAAGTTCAGCCCTTCACACTGTTCACACATCATGGGAGGATGCAGAGGGATTCACATCTGCTGTCCTCAGTCACCTTTCTACCCAGTACAGTTGGATTGGTATTTACAGTGTAATCAATTCAATATGTGTCACTTACATATAATCTAGACACATAATTTAAAAACTTCCTTGGTTTTGCTACACCTTGATAAAGCAGTGTGGAGTTTACTGTTTTGTGCTGCAGGTTATCATGCAAAGAGCAGAGTGATCCCTGAGTGTTTGTGAGGTTGGCTTTGCCCTTTAACAGGAAGGAGCTGTGCAGTAGGAAAAGGGCACTTACTTGCTCAGAAAACCTGGTAACATGTATTTTCTTGCACATTTGAAATAGAGAGGCACATAAGTTTTTATGCTGCGGTTCACCTGGGAAGCTATAACTTACATGCTGACAAAGAGATCCACAAATCATCCACATCACCTGACTATTACCCTGTCAGCTTGGCCTATGCATTAGATAAACCACGTTCCAGTAATAAGCACATAAGAATTTTTTATTTTCACAGTACACAGCACTTAGATTACAACCTCAGCACAATCCTGCACACAAATTCAGTGCACTTTTTTTCTCCAGCATGAATTTTTGATAAAGTAAATTTGTAAACAGTCATTATTGATCTGAAATACCTAAACGTTTAATCACTATTAATAATGTAACAGGATGTTATAAATATGTAGAGCAATTGGCCATGAAGATGAGCTCCATGGGAAGCACCTTATGAATGAGGCCACTGTAGTTGGGGCAGGCTCCTGGGCTGGCCCTGTGTGCAATTTAAACCAAAAGCCACCACTGAAAAATGTTCCTGAGCCAAATGCCTGGCAGTGAGGAGTTTGCAGGGAGGAGGTGAGTGAGTGCTCAAGGTGCCTGCACAGGGTTCTGTGACACTGCAAATGTTAGCAGCCAGATTGCACATAATCCCATCAGCGTGCTCTTATAGATAGAAGGAATTGATCTTTTAAAGCTATCATTGATGGGATTTAACTTGGATTTAAAAGCTTTTTCTGAGTGTTTCATTGCTTTACCCTGATGGCTGCCATGCCTTTGGAGACTGCAGGGTGTGGGAGCAGCAGCCCACGCTCACCATGGTCCCTAAAGTCCTTCCCCGAGGAGCAGTAGGGCTTTCCTGGCATTGCTGTGTCACTGACTGGGGTGACAGCATTGCCTCCCACTGCAGACAAATTCATAGTTTGGAGAGAAGATCACTGGGATTCAGATGAGGGTGGCTGCATCTCTGGGGTCAGGGCAGTGCCTGGGGACTCGTGCTGTGCTGTCCCCTGGGGTCTGTCAGCAGCAATCTGCACTGTGCTGGGCACCCCAAAGGCTTCCTCAGCCCACACTCTGCTTCCTCCTCGAGTCTTCCAGGCTCTTCATCCAGAAGTCAAATATTATTAAAAACTGCCAGAGTTCTACTCAAGGATGAGAGATAAGCAGGGTCTCTGAAAGAGGCAGCAGCTACACTGTGCTGCCTCTGTTCAGGAATCTTCCTCTGACATTGCCAATCTGTCATCTTGTGTCACTTCTTCTCCTGGGGATTAAGATTACTGAAAAAAGCACAGAAAGACAACTGCTGCTACAGCGAAAAACATCAGAAATCTGTGATCCAGCCTATCTGGTAAAGACCAAAGAATGCTTGGGGGAGTTTTAATCTCCTTTGGGCAATTGCTGAAAAGTTTCTGTGTAGGCAGATGATGTTAACTCATGGCTGCCTGCACTGATTTTATAGTATTGGTGGTTCAATGTGAAATGTTGGAAGGACTGGGTGAAATAGTGGCATGCATTTATTTCAGAGCACTGCCATCCATTCCCACTGGTGCTCCAGTTTTGCAAAGCCCTATCTGCCTTTTTTTGTTTTTCATTTCCCTTTACAAGAAATCTCTGAGACCATTAGGAGGATTAAGGAGGAGACATCTATCCAATGTTTTCAGTCTTCTGATTCAAATGACATTGTGTTTTACTGTCCCACAGGTCAGTGAAACTCTAGTGTGGGTGATGATGTTTACATGAATCTCGCTGGAGACAAAATGATGTTGATTAGATCTTGGAAAGCTATCAGAAATGGTAGAGATTATCTCTGTCCTTCAGGCTGGAACTGTTTGGTCTCTGGAATTTTCCAAATAATCTGAAATACTAAAACTAGTTGTTCTGACAGCTGATGAGACATCTATCCCTCTGCATTTGCATCTTGGACTTTAGCTTAGGTCTAATATTTAAACATTTGGCTTACACAGTACAGTCAGGATGTTGCATGAGCCATGGCTAGGTACTACACCAAAAATAATGTTAAGGGGCTACATGTTTGCAAACTATTTTACTTTTTGCTATGTCAAAGCTACATCGTGTGCACTGGGATTTTTCAAACTCCCCCTTAGACTGTGCCATGCTGAAAGGCAGATTAGAGACATTCTGGATAAAGGGAAATGTACTTACATCAGGCCTGGGTTTAACCTGCTGCATGTAGCAGGGTGCAGCAGATTATAATGTTTTTGTCAACTTCTGTTCTCAGGAAGGGTTTGAGCTTGTTTCTTTGCTGAGTTTTGTTTTTTTTTTTCCATGCATGCTGCTGGCAAGTTATTTGACTCACTGCAAATTGCCCAGGAAAAGGGTCCAGTGTGTGGTACTGAATTAATTACCCTTCAAATGCTGCTCACAGCACCAGTGTCAGCAGGAAGAAACAAATGTACCTCACTAGCCTTCAGCTTAGTTTCTCTCATTGAAGATTTTAATCAGAAGTATAATACAGTAAATGGCATCTTCTGGTAATGTGGCACTTGCAAATTGACAAGCTGCTTGACAGAGTTCATATCTGAGCCTAATGTCTCAGCCTGAGGTGCTTATTGGAAACTTGACATGCAGAACAAAAGCAGAACAAGAGCAGGTGAGTAGCAGCAGAGCAAGGCAGGATGGTGGTAAAATAATAAAATGCTTTCCAAGTACTAAAAGAATACATCTAAAATTTAAAGTTCTGTTCATGTTTTAAATTAGAGATGTCAGACAAACTGCCTGACAGCAGAGACCTGAGATCCACAGAGTGGTGAGTTCCTCACTTACTCATGGAATGATGCATGAAGCACTGACAGAGGAATCCTACTTCTTTTAGGCCCCCTGCAACCCCTGGGAATCTCAGCTTCCTCTCAAAAAGCCAACTGCTCCCTCTGGAGTTGCAGATTTAGCACAGCTTGCCAGGGGACTGGGAACATTTTTAATGCATTTGAAAACACTGAGGCAGCTTATCAGGGGCATGTTCCTGCCCAGCCTCACCAAATTAGAAAAGACGTTTTTGCACTTACTTTGGAGTTAAAACCACTTGGAAGGCCTTAGGTCTGGGATTACACAATCAGCACACAGAGGTGGCTGCTGGACAGAATGTCCAAGTTATCCCCCGTGAGGGGGCCAAGCAGGGCAGTCACCAGAGTGGGGAATTAGTCTGAGAGGCAGAAAGTGCAGTGCACTGAGGAGACATCAGCATCTGCAGAGGTTTCTCTGCTCAGATGAGGAGGAGCAGGGAGTGGTAGCAAGGCCTGCAGCTCATCTGGGCAGGGGATGGATGTGGAGGCAAGGAAGCTGAAGAGACATCACTGCAGGGAACGTGCTCTGAGAGCTCCAGGAGCTCTGCTGGGGGGAGGAATGGAGTGAGAAGAGGGGAAGGAATGCCCAGAGAACAGCAGAGCTGCAGGGACCCCTCGTGCTGGGGACGTGGGGCTGCTCTGTGAGCTGCAGGGCTCTGGGAACAAGGGAGAGCTGCCTGGGGCTCCTGGGTACCTTCCTGGGGCTCCTGGTTACTTCCTGAGCCTTGGAGACTCGTGCTGCTCATAAAGGAACTGAAAAATGTTTTCACTGCTGCAGTAAATGCCAGAATTAAAGCTAATTCTGATCAAGTGCTTAGTCAAAGATTTAGTAGGTTCTAGTAATTCAAAAAGAGGCTAGAGAAGACTCTCCAGCTTAGAGTAGGTCATAAAGAGACATTAAATAACGAGGACAAATGTAGGAACACGGAGGCAGGCTTAGGACATTTAAAATCTAAGAGATTACAGAGAAAATTCAGTACAGATAAATGTAGAATAATGAGGTTTATGTGTCTTTATCGCATACCATAAATATGTGTGGCTTGTAAAATATGATGAATAAAAAAGGAGAACGTTGAAAGATAAGTCTCTTAATATTATTTATGAATAATGGGAAGTGAAGTGAATGAATGAAGCATAGAAAGACCATGGATGAAATAATGGAGATTTTGATGAGCTGTTATCATACAAATCTGTGTGCTTGATAAAATATGAGGACAGAGTAGTGTCAGAAGACAGGTCTGCGTGGAATGAACAAACAGGAGTGGAAGGATAATGCACTGAGTAATGATTACTCCCAGGGCTCTCACTCTCACGGCAGTGTGTGTTGTAAATACATGGAGTGCACTTATAAGGGTATTAGGAAAGAAAATGCCCATCTGGTGATGTTAGAAATATGGGGAAATTATCAAAACAAGTATTTTCTGCTCTAACAAATCAAAGAGTAATTGCACCTGGCTGTTCTGTTGAGTGAGTCTTGTGAGTCTGTTGAGACAAACAGGAGCTCAGTTGCCTTCAGTGGAGCAGCACATTTTGGGCCACAAATAGAGCCACAACCAATTTACTTCATGTAGTAAACAAAACAGGTGATAAATCAGAACTCTTGCTTTGCATGCTGGCAGTAATGCAACATCTCCCACTCCTCTAGGATTTATCAACATCTTTCCATGGCCTGGGAGCATGGAATTCCTATTAGCCATGAATGGTGAACTCACAAAGAGGTTCATTTTTACCAGTTGCATTTTCTCAAGTCGTAGCCAGACGGGTTTGATGATATCACGGTGATAAATCAGTGTCCTGTTGGTGGCTTGGGAGAATGGGATCTTAAGAAGCATGTCAAAATGTTCAGAAATTTATGTTCTCCAGTTTCTGTATATGATTTCATTGGATCCTGGTCAATTAATCTCTCTAGGGATATTTTTTTAATCATATGTAGACTCCTAAATAACTGTTGTCTGAGGAGCTATTAAGTTTTTCCCTTTAGATCATGTATTCACTGTGTCTGTTGAGGTTTGCCACAAATTTTCCAATTGAGAAAGAAACACAACAATGCCTAAATTTATGCTTGTCATTTATGTTGAGTAGTTAATGCCTTCATTTTATAAGTATTCTGTTGGTTTTGACCCCAAATGTCTTAATGTTACCAAGACACTTCTGCATCCACTGTTCGCTCCATTATCTCAAACAGCAGTTCCAGGGAGTGGGTGCAGCAGGATCAGGAGTTCCCAGGGCCTGGGTTGGTTCAGTCACTGGAGATGTGTTGATGTGGTGTAGCTGACAGCCCAGGGCAAAAACACTGGGAGGAATTTCAGTGGAATGTGGCTGTGTAAACCCTTAGAAAATCCCACTAGGTCCTCATCTGCACCATGAGGATGTTTTATATCTTACTCCTCATCCTTAGGAGACCTGATTCCTTTATGTTTTGTTATTCAGATAGGTGAAAGGCTAAAGCTGAGACAGAGCAATTTCTCACCATTTCTGTGACTGAGGTGAAAGCAGTGGTCTGAAAGGACAAAGGTGAAGGTTCAAACTGGACAGGAGGAAGAACTGGCCATGGGTAGAGCACTCTCACAGAGGCACTGGAGTGGGTTACTTGGTGAGCTTATAGAGTTAGACAAGCATCTGTCTGGGCTGATGGAGGCATGGTTGATGTAACCCCAGGCAAAGGAATGGACAAGATAAAGTCTTGTATTTCCTTTCAGCTCTCATTTTCTATGAGTCTGTGATCCTGTTAGGCTCCTATTAGACACAGTTAGTAATGAGTTCCCTTTCCTGCCCACTGACTCTGATGTGTTCTGCTGTGCTGCCATGTCCCAACCCTGCACTGCATGTGAGGGTAAAGTGGGTGCCAGTCCAGCACATCCCACAGGGAATTTGGAAGGGCATCACATGTGGTGGGGGATGGAGAGAAATGAATGTTACACTTGATTAGGCACCCTGTGAGTTTAGCTGTGTAACTTTCTGAAGTTGGGTGAAGCCCATGTATCTCACTGCTGCCTTATCACATTAATGCAGCTTTTTTCTAACAGACAGCAGTGCCCTATACCTAGCAGCAGGGAATGAGGTTTCATTCTCTCCTTTCACAAACCATCACTCCCTAGAGCTGCAGCAAGCTAAATCACACCATCACTGAAGCCCCTGCAGTGCCATTCAGGGGCAGAACAAATAGTACCCTTAAACATGTCAGGAAATAGGAATATATCCTCCCTGTACCAACAGTTCATGGGAGAGCCTGTGTGTCATCCTTATGAGAGAATGCTTTTTCAAATCAATCTTTGGGGCTTGTATGACTTCTTTTTCCAAAAATCAATAGTCTCTCTGTCAGCAGAGTGGGTCTGTCTGTCTGGGACCAAGGCACAGCCCAGTTTGTGACACCAGTGCCCTTCTCCCCCTGCTGGTGTTGGTAACTGCTGCCTTTTGCTGTTCTGCTGCAGACGGGCCTGTGTGATCCGGGGCCAGGTTGTGGCCATCGATGGGACCCCCCTGGTGGGAGTGAACGTCAGTTTCCTGCAGCACCACGAGTATGGATACACCATCAGCCGCCAGGATGGCAGGTCAGCCTTGTGTGTGTCACCCTCCTCTGCTTTAGCTTTGTGTGGTCAAGGCCATCTGGCAGCTCCTGTTGATGTGCACAATGTTCATGGGCATCACAGCTCCCAGTGTGGCTGGAGGATGACATCTGCCTTTCTGCTCCGGGAGCTCAGCTGGCTGGACCTCTCTAGTGAGGGGACCAAAGAAGAAAGAGAAGGAAAAAAAACTGAACTGCAACAAAATTACAGTGGCATTCAAACTCCTGGAGTCAAAATGTGCCAGGTCTGCTATAACAGTGTCTCCTTGACATTGGAATAGTTTCACAAGTCAGGTTTTCCAGGAAATATCCTGTCTTCCCACTTTTTGTTGTTGTTGTTGTTGGTAAGTGTGAATCATCCAGATAGTTTATTGAGGTGTCAGTGCAGTCAAATCCTTTAGTTGATCACCTGAGACACACAAGGAAAAGTGGGAACAGACTCTTTCCAAAGACAGATGGTTTAATTGCTGTTCCATAACCAGCCCTGGCTTCCCCTTCTGCACCAGCCTGGCAGGTCTGGGTTCATTTCTCACAGAAGGTGAGGTTTCAATATATTCTATATTGCACTCCAGGGTTGGCCATCCATTTGCAATAGGGTCATGACTTGCTCCTGCACCTCAATTAAGCTGTTAAGGGCAGTTTAAGCCTTCACCTTCCATGGCTGGATTGTGAATTACAAGAAATCTGAAGCTGTCTTCCAGCAGGGAGAAAGTGCTGCAATTTGTCACTGTTTCCACAATTATTTTTTTTTTGTTTGGCTTTGGCAATTTATAGAAGTAAGGAGCGTGCATATTTATTTCACCTCAGTTTATTGACTTTCAAATGGCACTACTGAAAGTTAGTAATTATCATCTCCTCCTTATGCTAGCCTGGATGAAGTTGTTGCATTAAAATATGCTACCTGTACTTGGCTGTGAATGTAATCGGTGTCATTTGGGAAATGTGATGAGATATGCATAATTAAGTCTGACTTCTTATCACAGTTTGTTACCATCAAAATCCTCCATAATAGATGCATTCAGTGATACAGAGGGTGAAGTAGCTATTTACATATTACCTTGTGTTGCCTGACTGGGGGTGTCAGAAACTCTGGAAATTGAGACTGTGCCTGATGCCTTCTGTGCCCCACTGCTCTGCAGCCCAGACGTGCCCAAGGCCCTCCACAGCAGCCCCCAGAGATCACCCTCCTTGTGTTCAAGAGCTCACTCAGTTCTCAGTGCAATTCATCACCATCTTCCCCAAAAATTTCACATCCTGTGCAGGGAGGTCATGTGCTCAGTGTACTCAACCTTCTCCTCCTGCTGCTTTTAGAAGAAGGAAAGGCTTATGTTAATAGAGCCAAGGCCTGACAGGCTTTGAGCCTTCTTATTCTGCATGCTCTTCCTGCATAGATGATGAGTGGCATCCTTTTCCTGAGATGGGAATTTCTTTTCATATGAACCAAAGCAACTGGGTTCACACTTGTGTTACAGATGGCTCATTAGTTTGATGTTAATTGGTAAATAGAGGGGACAGAGGGCAGGTAACAGAGAAATTCTGTGCCTTGGTGTTGATGCACGCAGGGAGAGAGCACACAGAGGTAAAGCTGCTTTGTGGATACCAAGGTGATGCAAGGAATGTACACTTGAATGATTTCTCATAATAAATTAAGAGCTGTAATAACAAACATAAGGGTTTTGTCTGTGGTGTGTTGAAAGATGGGGTAATGTGATGAAAAAAAACAAAAAGAAACAAAACAATTTTTTTTTCTCTTTTCCAGTTTTGACCTTGTGGCTGTTGGAGGAATCTCTGTCACTCTGGTTTTTGACAGATCTCCTTTCATATCTGAAAAAAGAACACTTTGGTTGCCTTGGAATAGATTTGTCATTGTAGACAAAGTTGTAATGCAGAGAACAGAGGCAGAGACACCATCTTGTGACATCAGTGGCTTTATCAGTCCAAATCCCATTGTGCTCCCTTCCCCTTTGACAGCATTTGGAGGGTCCTGTCCTGAAAGAGGAACTGTTATTCCAGAGCTACAGGTAATGAAAAGACTTTTAAATTTACAGTTTGCTCTGTTGCAGAGCCAGGTTTAGACATTTTTCAAAGATAGTGAGCAAATAACTGCTGTAATGTCATTCACTTGACACAGTAGCACCAAGGAATATCTATTTAGTGTAATTTAACAAGATTTCGTTGTCTTTATTCTTTCTTTTTAATATTTAAAGGTGCTTTATTTCTTACCTTCAAGCGGAAGAAGGTGGGGAATGCTGACATGAATTATTGTTGAAACCCTGGTTTGTTGATAGTGATGCACAAACCCATTCCTGGTTACAGATGAACAGTACAACTTCCCAAGCATCACTGTGAGAGATGATGCCTTGAACATTCCTAGGGGTGTTTCATCCATTCACAGCTTTATGTCAGATTCTTGGGGTTTATTACTTTCTTTCCAGGGTAGAGCAATTTTAACATGATCTTCAGGACTTCTTTTTTAATTTATTTTTTCTTGACACTCCCTTAAGTATTTAAAGTAATTTCTAATTAATCTAATAATTAACTGTTGTTTTACTTGGGACTTAAAGGAGGTTTCTTATAGTGTTGAGTTTCATCATATGGTTCTGGGAATTGAGCAAAAATTGACTTAGAATAGTAGGAGACAGAGATATATTAGCATGAATTAATGCATTAATATTTCTTCCTGCTTTTCCGTTACAAAATGGAAAGGAATGTCAGATGTATGACAGAGAGGGCAGCTGGGATGTCAGCAGGAAAGAAGGGGAATACTGCAAATCAGGAACAATAAAGGGAGCAGGATTTCCCTGGCAACACCACATTTCATATGTTGAAACGACAAGTGCTGGCAGGCCTCCAGCTGTACTGCAGCAATGCTGTGACAGTGATACTCTTGCAGTGTGTAAATAAAATTGGTTGAAAGTAAAGTAATCTATTGTTAAATAGGGGAAATTTAAAAACTGGAAAACATAAACAAAACAGTTTGTCTTTTTCCAAGCATGGTGAATTTAACATTGTGACAGGTTGATTCATTAGTACAGGAATGCACTGACATCAGTAACCTTGTTAAGCACAGTCTGGTTTTCAGGTGGCTTTTGAGTGACTGTGGTGGCACCCTCCAAGGAGCCATCCTCATCTCCTGCCTGCTCCTCCTCACAGTGTCCCAGAGCAGCTCTTTTCTCTAAACTAAACCCCTTTTTGTAGCTCCAAGGCCCACATCATTCTAAAGGTCAAGGCCAGATTTCTTTGCTGCCCTGACGAGCTCAGAGCCTTGGCAGTTCTGCTTGCTGGGGCCCATTTCCATTGCAATGGAATTGATCCCACCCACAGTGGGCACATCCAGGCTTGCTTTAATCCAGGTTCACACAGCAGGGCCCTGAGGTCTGAGCTCACCCCCTAGGGATTTACCTGTGAGCCAGGTGCTGCTCAGTGTCATCCTCACTGCTCTGTGTCCCCACTCAGGCTCCTGCTGCTGCTCCTTCCCACACCCTGCCCCTTCCTCTGGAGCTTGGCCTGACTGCACAGATGGTTTAGCAGGAAGGGTTTCTTCTTTCTTAACACTCCCCAAGTTAAAGTTACTGTCTCCAAAACAGGACAGTATCTTATCACAATGCATATGATAGAAGGTGTGTGTATATTTAAAAATCTTAGTTGTATTCCAGTCAAGTAAACCAAGTACTAAAGACAAGGTAAAGCTGCACAGCTTGTGTGTAAGAATGTGTGCACAGATGCAGTATTCACTCCGCAGCAGATCAGAGGAAAGCAAAGCAGCTGAGCAAAGCATCAGAGGAAGAGGCTCTTCATCAGCCAGCCAGCCTGCCATCCAGTCAGTTGACCAGGCAGTGTCTGGTGTTGGACATTTTGTCACGTGCCTGACACTGCTGAAATAAATCCAGTTATTTCAGTGGTGCTGTGTTCACATCACACCTGTGAAACATAAAAAAATCACCTGCTCGTACTATTACAATTCTGCATTCTTCTTGGCTGTGTGGATACAATGGTGTGTTTCTTCCCAAGGTGGTCCAGGAGGAAATTGCAATTCCCTCGAGTTTTGTGAAGCTGAGTTACCTGAGCAGCCGGACCCCGGGGTACAAGACTCTGCTGCGCATTATCCTGACCCACACCACCCTCCCCCCTGGCATGGCCAAGGTCCACCTCATCGTGGCTGTTGAAGGTCGTCTGCTCCAGAAATGGTTTCCTGCTGCAGCCAATTTGGTGTACACCTTTGCCTGGAATAAGACAGATATCTATGGACAGAAGGTTTCTGGTCTGGCTGAGGCAATGGGTATGTAGAATCACCTTGATGTAAGTAGAAGCACTCACACACATCAAGCCAGGAAAATATGGCAAATAAATTTTGTTGCTGCTCCTACATTCTTTTAAATCGAATGCCTCTTTAGCTGAAGTCACTGAAGTGACTTGCATGATTTCCCAAGAACATTTATTTTCTTGTTCTTCCAATGTCATCTTTCTAATTTAATCAATTTGAAAATTCCCTTTTCCCTCAGAGAATGGTTATGTTCTAACGGCATTATATTCAGCTGTCTCTGGTTTTGAATGTTACTTTGAATATGACCTTTGGTGTGTCATTGTTTCTGTCATTTTTTGGCTGTGACATTTAAAATGTCATTTCCGCTTAGGGTTTGCAAAATTCTAACTTTTGGGCATCCTTTCTTACTACATTTCATGTCCCCAACAGTTAAAAGTAATGGATTTGTTGTTTAAAGATGTTTATCCAAAAACCATCATGTTTCATTGGCTTTGTTCAGCAAGCAGCACAGGCTATTCTGAGAATTGCTACAGAACTGCTGTCTGTGCAAACACATTTTATTTAGCCAGCATTTTTCTTTCATTAATTTCATGATTTGCTTTTTTAAGGGCTTTCTATTTTTTAATTTAATTTGATGTTATGTTGTTTAATGGACTAATAGATGCTTTGTATTAGAATTACTTACTTTACAAGCAAAGCTTAGTGTTGTTAATGGACCCCATTGAGTTCTGTAGCAGTTCTGTTTGCTCTTTATGACCAGGAGCAGTGGCAGGTCAGGCTGGGGTGACAAGGAATATGTGAGGTATTCCATACCTCATTCCATGTCTGCAGCTGTTCTGAGGGCCAGGCAGGAGCTTCCCTTGGATCCATGGTGTGCTCCATGCAGGCAGAGTGCAGAAGGTGCCAGGCAGGCTCTGCAGCTCCCAGCTCTGCTGTGGGACAGGGACTGTGTGCCCACACAGCTGGGCTATGGGGAGGCTGTGGAGAAAAGAAGCATTTTCCTTGTCATTTCCTCCCTGAGAATGATGCATAGACAGCCAGGGATGTCCATGGTGGTCATGAGACCAGACTGTGGAGTGTGATTCCATAATGCAGTAGGCAAAGGAAGAGGTCAGACAAAGCTTTTCCCAGAGCTATGGTCCATCCCACTGTCCCCCTGAGCACACACAGCACAGGCTGCTGCCTGCAGGAACACTCCCACCTTCTTTCCTTACCCATGGTCACCACTCACATTCACTGGATCATGAAATGAGCCACATCGAGAGCAAATTCAGCTGAAAACTGAAGCAACCAAGGAATAAGTGATACATTTTTGGCTTCATTAGTTTCCACACCTGCTATGAATGCTCATGCAGAAGCTCAGGTCCTCCCATTCCAGCTGTAGCTCACACATGGCATTGGCCTGGAGGAGTCCATACTCCACCCTTGGGTGCCAGGTCTCCAGAACTGCTGCATCATCTCTCCTGGCAAACTGCTCCTGCACTTCTGGCTCACACCTGCAGAGGGGTGGGCAGCTTTTACTGGGGTCAGTCGGGTGCTGGCACTGCCACCAGGGTTCTGAACATCCTGGGTGTGGTGTGAGGCAGGAGCAGCAGGGCCCTTCTCAGCCTCCTGAGATACAGGAGACCCTGGGAGGGGCAGAGACCCAGCCCTGGCCCATTGCTGGTGCCAGTCCCTGTTTGCTGGTACCAGTTCTGTTTGTTTGCTGGTGCCAGTCCCTGTTTGCTGGTGCACCAGTTCTCTTTGTTTCTGCAGTGAGGGAAGGTACCAAGTGAGCTGTTGGCACATATTTGTGCAAATCCAGAAATCAGGAAATATTCTAATATTTCTAATATAGAAAACATCTAATGACTGTGAAGTCCAGAATATGTCCAGAATTTAAAACATTTTAATTCAAATCCACAGCACCTCATGAAATGGTACTGTAGTTAGTTTCCCAAATTAGGAGTAGATGAGCTTCATGTGTTTAAATATGAATAAAGCTTACACAATAGTGCTGGATAACAACTTTTAAATTATTTAATTGATGCTTAATTTTTTTCTTTTCCTTAAAGTTTAGGTTAATTATGCTTCTTTCCAAATAGGAGGAAAAATCTTGATATTTTAAGTGCATTACTAGCATGCTTTGTTAGATTCCAATAAAGCTTTATTTAATTTGGCACACTGCAGTTACTCAGGGACCTTTATCTGCATCCATTATATGAATTTTTTGTCAAAAATAATTTCTTCTGCTGGTATATTAGCAATATTTAATAATGCATTCTGTTTCAGTTTTCATTTTAATTCAATTAAATTGGAGCAGGTTGAAGTCCTGGAAGTCAGGATTATAACCATCTGCTTTTGGTTTTCTAAATATTATAAACATCTCTGTTTTTCTTGGGGGTTATTGACAGCACTGATCACATAGCCAGTTACAGAAAACAAGACTTTCTGAGCATATTTCCACATGCAAATGGTTCTGTTTAAACTTGTTGGAGAAATGTTTGCTGGCATCTGTCCAGTCCCCCAGCTCCTCACAAGAGGCCATTTTCTCAGAGTCACAACTGACATGACAAAGCAGCATTTTTTTGTTCTGAATAAATAAGCATCCTGTTAGAGCTGGTCAAAATATTTTGATTGTTTACCATAATGGAGTTTAGGTGGCATTAAAACTGTGTATGGTTTAAGTAAAACATACCTGAAGCTGTTACATAGAAAAAGTGAAAAGAAACAATTTTTTAAAGCATTTTTATTTTGGAAAGGTTGAAGTATTTCAGTATTTCCTGGGTAAAACTATGGAATTTGGTGTCAAAAAAGTATTCTTCCTTTATGAATGAGTTTCACTGAAATCAAGTAAAATTAGAGATAAATGATTTTTTTTTTTTTTGAAAGGTTGGTACATTTCAGATGTCAAAAATTATGAAGTTTTGTTTTGTTTTATGGAAGTACTAAAGGAAAAGGGTTTTAATCAATTTGAGTTCCCAAGTCCACCGTCCTTAGGGAAATTCAAGATTTTTCATCAGGTATTTTGGTAATGTGCAAGCCTGTTAGGATAAATGTGTAATTCTAGAAATGTTCAGCTTGTCAATCCATTTCTGCCTAACTACAATTTTTACAGTCAGCAAACAAATTAAAACCAATTTGTTTCAGCATGGATTCTTTTCTATTTAGGCTGTTATTCAGGTAATTAGCAGAAATGCAATAAACAATCATGTCAGGAGTCATTGGAGGAGATTTATAATCTTATGAAATCCATAACTGATACCACAGACAATTTTCTGCTTTGAAGCAGTAGCAGCTATAGCTGTAATAACATACTAATCTCTCAAAACCCTTTTTTCAAAAAATGCCCTACAACAATAGCAATCAGGCAGAGGGAAATTAGTGGCATCATTACTTGAGAGATGAATATCAAAACGTGGCATGAAAAACTGCCTGGCAGTTCACAGAGAGAAAGGTGGACTGAGAGATCTTTCATGATTTGTTTGCAGTGTCAGTGGGATATGAATATGAAACATGTCCTGATTTCATTCTGTGGGAGAAGAGAACAGTAATCCTGCAAGGCTTTGAAATGGATGCTTCAAATCTGGGTGGCTGGTCTATAAACAAACACCATGTACTAAATCCACAAAGTGGTAAGTCCCTCCTTTATTAACTGCCCACGCTGAAGGAGAATACAAATTTTAAGGGAATTAATTGTTCAGATTTTAAGTGTTACACTTCCTAATGTGTAATCCTCTTTGAATGTGCACCCTCATTTGTTGAGAGCTGAACTGTAAATGCCATGTGAAAGGATATTTTTAATGTTGTGGCTCCCAGGGTTTAGACATTAATATCACTGACTCATTGTGGTCGTTCGGGTGGGAAAAGGCCAAACTGATTTGGGTTCATTCTCACCCAGCTGGTACAAGTGCCAATTTCAGGTCAGCCTGTGGTGTGTGACATTCTCAGTGAAGTGTCCACACCCCTGATTCACCCTGTGGCTGCCTCAGTTTGTAGCAGCCCAGCCCTAGGCAGAACACAGCCTGTGTGATCACAGCCCAGCCCTCCAAACCCCACAGCTTTGGGGTTTTGGGGCTGCCCACTCTGGGGGGAGCACAGGGAGTCCCTCCTCAGGACAGGCAATCCTACACGCTGCAAAAAACTGTAAATGCTTTTGGTGTCATAACATTAACCCTGCAGAGATATTCCCCAAGCATGGAGGCTTGAATATTTTTCCCATTGCTTTTATTTTACACCTGGGGAAGTTTATTTCCCTCCATGAACATCCATGATCGGGAACTAGTGGGACTAAATTATTAAAACAATCCTTGTAGATAAATTATGGGAACTATATATGGCTTTGCCAATAAACAGATATCTCATTGTCCAGGAGAACAGAAGCTTGAGGTCAGATTTTAGCACTTGTAAGTCAACAGAGTATTGGATTCAGTAAAGTTCTCTCAATTTGCTCCAGCTGAGAGTCAGTCCAATAAAATCTATTTCCATCTGCAAACTTCTGCTGATGAAGATTCATGCACAGATGTCTGGCTCTCAAGTTTTACAAGTTCTGTTGCTGAATGCACAGCTACAGTATAAATATTCCAAATACAAAAGGTCAGATTTAGTTTGTAAATTATCTGGATTTCTGTTTTGATTTAAAATAGTTTGACATTTTAAACAGCAGTTCTTTCATTCCCTGTCTTACTGGTTTGTATAGATTGTCTCTTCTAAATGCCAGCTATTGACATTTAACAAAGAGAAATCTGACCTCAGTCAGCTGAGCCCCCAACTGTGAGTCCCATCGTCGGCTCCTTGGTGCCAATTTACCACTTGCATAGTTTAATTTCAAGACTGAATTGCTGGCAGTAACTCCAATTTATATGACTGTCTGCTAACTGCAGTGGTTACTACTCCAATTCACCCCGTAGGCACTCACATGTTCTGGGGTTTTGTAAAGCACGAAGTCACAGTCCAGGATTGCTCTCCTGAGCACCAGGTACGTGGTGACAAATTGATTCCTGTCCCCATCCCGGCTGTGTGGCTGGGAATGCCAGAGGGCACTGCCCTGTCAGCCCCAAAGCCACCTCCTCAGATCAGCTGGGCTGTGCCCAGTGCAGCTCCTCATCCTGCTCCCCTTCCTCACATGTCCCTGCTCTGCCAGGCACCCTTGGGACTGCCCTGTCAGTCCCAGGCTGCTTCTCTCAGATGGGCTGTGCCCAGTGCTTGGGAGGGAATGTGCTGCTCCTCACCTGCTCCTCTTCCTCACCTGTCCCCGCTCTGCTGGACACCATGGAGGCTGAAGTCAGGGAAAGCTGCCAGACATCCCAGCCCATCACTTGCAGACACAGGAGGGAAGGAGAGGGCACAAGCACCTCTGCCTTGGGATGCAGGGTCTCTCCTGTCTGCAGTTTGCATTTCAGATGTTTGCATCCCCAGGTCAGGGATGGTCACAGGTTCCTCGGGGCTGTCACAGCCTCTGGTCACCCACACCTGCCTCCTGTACAGCAACCAGAAAAGCAGCTAAGGGCACAGAAATTACTGTAACAAAGCTGGTGCACACCTACCAAAACAGCCTGTGGGTTCATATTAAAGCAACAAAAGGAAATTATGAACTGTGGTAAGAAAAAGGATAAAAATAACAAGTGTGCTTCTGGTCTTACCCAGAAACAAGTGAACTGCACTTCCATTTCAGATGTATAAAATGGGCTTTTTAAGTAAGGACAAGAATATGATTCAAACTAGAATTATATATTTCAGGCTTATCTCCATGCCACCATGACTGATATGAAAAGCATTGAGTAGCCTTCTTGAGTATGAATATATTAAGATTTTTCACTTTTTAATTAAAGCATCTCCTCTGAATGTATGAAGAACTGCTCTTTTTAGAATGATGAAACTTTTATGATTTTGAAACACTGCTGCTGGATTAACTACAGAAACATCACTTGAATATAACATTCTCTGCTGCAAATTGCAGTTTTATTTTCAAACTAAAACTAGAAACACTTTGCTTGATTTACTAGTCCTGAAGAGCTTACATCCAACTTCAGTTGTTAAAGCCTGGTCACCCAGCAGGGCTGCTACTGTGCACAACATTCCTGCTCAGAGCCAGGGCAGATCTTCTTTCTCCCCAGGAAGGCTGCTCATTTTAGAGAAGGTGCAAAATAAACTGAGTAACAAGAAATAGCTGCAATTTTACAGGCTTGCAATTCTTAGTAATGTGGAGGTATGTGTACTGACATGCAGAAACCTTAGCAAGGGAAGGCTGTGTTCTACTGCCTGATGTAAGGATTTATTTAAAAAAAAAAAAGATGCCTGATTCCAGCAGAATTGATGGGAAATAACAAATATTGTTCCAATGTGGCTGTCACTGGAAACTAAGTTTTTTTTTAAATGTAAGCAGTTTGCATCAGTCTGGCTGTTGGGTTAACAAAGGATCACATCCTGTGCTCAGCTATACTCCACTGCTCTTTTCCCACTTCTTTTTCCTCACCCCTTTGATCACTTCTAATTTGTGCCACGATTAGAGTTTTATGTTTTTTGGTACAAGGTTTTTGTCAGTTTGGAAGATCATCAGGGCATTTCTCATAATCAAGAAGAGAACAGATACCATAAATATTAGTTCCTGCACTGAGGTCCTTTAAAGACACCTGTATCTCATGAATACCAATGAGTGTGCTGTTAACTGATTTTTCAGGGTGTTTTTTGACTTAATTTTTTTCTGATGGGCAAGTGCACTGATTCCATTTTTATTTATCTGGGGCAAGGAGGAGTAGTTTTAGAGGGACTTTATGCTTTAAGGTGAACCCCAGTGCAACAGCATTAATCAACTAAATTTAAACAGCAGCTCAAAAGCCTGATATTAAGCACACACTTACAATTTATTGACAGCAAAAGATATTCTCCAGAGCCCTAATTATTTACTGGCATTTGTAAGAGGGTGTTGGAAGATTACCTTAACATTGTAATTTCAGACAAAGGGCAGGATCTTCATTTCATACTATTTTTATCCACTGCATAAGAAAGAATACTGCCATTTATTTTACAGGCATATTTCCAGGATGCTTTTTTTTAAGCCATCATTCAAACAAATCTATGCATTCTGTCCTCTATTGTTCAGAAATAATTTTTTTAAATATAATTCCCTTCAAAATAGCTGTGGTAACATTCACTAATTTTCAAGGTGAATTTTATCTTCAGATTTACTTGAAAGTCACAAAAAATAGTTTAAACAAAAGTTGAGAGAGACAATACATAAATACATTTGCTGTACTTTGGGAAAACTCAGACATGTCTCAACATGTGCTTCCTGCAGTGTCTAGAATATTCTTATTTCCGAGCATGAGTCCTCCAGAAGTAAATTCCCTTGTGTTTGTTCCTTTAATAGTGCCAATTTTCTGATGAAGGACTGAGGCTTTCAAGGGAAATGTGAATTTTTGGACTAGGATCTAAAGGAGTACCTATCTTCTGTTTGCAGTAGCCAAATTCTTGCAGTAAGCTGTCATTTCAAAGATAGTTCTTAAATATATTACCACACTGTTACTTAAAATAAACTTAGAAAATAAATCTTTGTACTAGTGCTGGTATCACCAACCTGGTGGAGACTTTGAATACTGCATACAGTGCTGGACTACACTGGTTTAGCCCTTGTGGCAGAAGGTGGGATATTATTGCTGGGAAGACACTCACTGGTGCCTCACAATTGCTCCTTGACTCTTAACTTGGCTTTGCTGCACTTGGCACCATTTTCATTTCCCATGAAGGACTCACAGCTGAATCTGAATATTGATTTTGTACTGCCACTCGGTGCTCCTTTGTGAAAAATGCATAGTGGTCCTGCTATTAATCTCCTGTAATTAAATATTCAAACTGCCTAAGAAATTCCTCTGCTACCTAATAAAAATTTATGAATAAAATGAATACTAAAGCAGTAATCCCCAAGAAATCAGATAGCACTGCAATTAGCAGTCAATTTGTTAGAGCATTAACCAACCATGAGTTCTCCTCCTGATGTTGGCTTTAAAATAGCCACTAGCCACTGCTGGGCAAAATGGTGACAGTGAAGCTTGGGATGCACAAAACTGGAAAAGATTCATGGATGTTGCCCTGATTTTTTCAGCCTTCTGATGTTTTGCATTTCTGTACTTGAGTTCGTACGCATGTAACGTAAACAAAGAGGGACGTTTTGAAAAACTACACATTTTTTTCCTGGGGGAAGGACAAATTTATGGACTTCTAACTTGACCAGTGGGCTCAGAAAGGTGTCAACCTCATAACCCAATTGCTAATCAAGTTCCAAACACTATTTAAACCCTAATCCCAAAATAAACTTAATTCTTTCTGCTCGCACAACTGGACAGTGTGAGTGTGGTTCTTTCGTGTCCATCTAGTGACAGTGTAAGTCTTTAAAATTATCAGCTGCTTGTTGTTATTTTGGTGATGTGGTTTTCTAGAGGATGTTGTAATCCAAACTGCAGAGTAGTTTAAATGCCACATATGTTTATTTTAGTCTCTGTTTTCTCCTTTAGGAATTGTGCACAAAGGGAACGGGGAGAACATGTTCATTTCTCAGCAGCCTCCAGTGATCTCCACGGTGATGGGCACTGGGCACCAGAGGAGTGTGTCCTGCTCCAGCTGCAATGGGCTTGCCCTCAGCAGCAAACTCTTTGCCCCCGTGGCCCTGGCTGCTGGCCCTGATGGCAGTGTCTACATTGGGGACTTCAACTATGTCAGGCGGATCTTCCCCTCTGGAAATTCCATTGGCATTTTGGAGTTAAGGTAAAAAAATAATTGGATTTCTCCAGTCAGTGTGTATAATCCTGGCCGTGATGTACCTGTGAAAACTAGGGTAGGCTTTTATCCTTTGGGGCTTGATGAAGTAGCCACTTGTTAGTTGCTCTGTGGCCATGTGTGTCACCAGCTATCAAACCAGAAAACTTACACTTACTTCTAGTCATCAGTTAAATAGGATCTCTTAAGTGGCTTTTAGAACAGGCCTTGCATAATGAATTTCGGCAAATTGCAGAATTTATTTATTAATAAAGCTGATTTTTCTTCCTGTGAGGTTTTCCATGCATTTTCTCCAGAAGTTAAAATATACCATGATGCATATTGTTGCAGAAAGCTGCGTGATTGCACAGCAGACATGCAGAGCGTCGTGTCAAGTCACAGCACTGGGCCTACAGACTTGCCATGTGATTAATTAATTAATTATTAAGGCTGTGGCTCAGTTTGAGCAGACAGGAGCAATCCTGGCATCACAGAGTGCCAGGCTGAGCCTGTGCTGCCCTTAATGACCCCCCTGTAATTATCACCCCAGCTTTCCATTGCCTTTGAGGGACACAGGGGAAGGCAGGAAAGATTTTGGACATTAATACATGAGATTTCTCTTATTTAACATCCACCAGCTAACGTTGCTGGGAATGATTCTGTGTGCTGATTGTTCAGAATTAACTTGGCAATGAGTGGGCAGTGCAAAGGAAACAGTTTGAGAGAAAGAAACACCAAGTTAAGAGGATAAACAGTGCTTTGTTAGTGGGATACAGGTCTGTGAGCAGTCAGGCAAAGAGCACAGTTCTGTCAAGGATTAACATTTCTCGTCTTTTTCTTTCATGTTACACCTGACCCAATCTGCCTTCCCAGGAATAGAGACACAAGACACAGGTGAGTAAAACATAATAACTGCTATCTGAACTATGTTTCAGGAGACAGTCTTACAAAAATCCTTTTAGAAGTCTGGGTATCGAGGAACACCCTGAATTTAATAAATATAAATGGTAATAAAAACAAATGTTTATCAAATTCACTCTTGTTTATAGTACAGAAAGTTTAATTTGCTCCTATTGAAGGATTAAAGCCTCCCTCTAAAAATCAGTTTGCTGATCACCAAGAAGAGATGGAGAGTTTTAAACCTGAACACTGAGAGTACATTTCACAGCTGTCATACCCATTTCACATGGTGTCTGACTGATCACAGATACGGGATCCAGGGAAACAGGAGTTTCAGCAATGAAAAAATAGTTTAAAAGGCTGCAGAAACCCACTGTACCTGAGTGGGCTGTGCTTCAGAGGTTCCAGCACACCACGAGCTTTAACACCTGCCAGGTACAGAGTGCAGAGCACAGAACTGAAGGTGCTGTGTCAAAGCTCAGTTGGCTGCTCCAGCTGAAGACAAAGCAGTGGCTTTCCCCCATTTCCAGCTGGCATTTCAGCATTGCAGTTTGGGGATTTCTGTAAGGAGTGAACGCTGCATGTTCGGCTCCTGCAACAGATGGGGAGGGAGGGAGCTGCTGCCAGCAGCCCAGCTGCAGCAGGGATGCTGCCTGCTAGAAAGGGACAGCAAGGCACTCTGTCTCCTCAGAAATAAACTTCTGAGCCTTCCAGTGCTTAAATGAGATAAGTAAACCAGCACTAGCAGGATATGAGACAGTAACTTCATGGCATGGTAGGGAGCAGAGAGTGGACTGAGCTGTGTTTACAGCATGAGAGAATTGTTAGGAACTGCTCACTTCAGCCACAGGACTGCTGTTGAATACTAGAAATTATTTACCAGGTTATGTCACATCTCATATATTTTAGGGTTAAAACTTAAATAGGAAGAATAATTCCTACGTGCAAGGTTCCATTCTTTAACTGAAGGGTTGTTTCCACTTGCTTTAAACTGACCAGTATCTTTGTGAACTAAATTTCTCTATAATGCGTTCAAAACATAAATCAGCTTTCACATTTTGTAAAGTAGATTTTTTTCTCTTTAATACCTGTTCATCAGTACACTAGTTTCTTGAGATGAACTTCAAGCTTAATTAATTATGACAATATTCAAGTACCCCAGCCCTAATAATTACAATAATAATGTCTCTGTCACTATTCTGTCCAAGTGAATTTTGTAGAAAATGGGAGGAAATCACTTAATGTAGTCTTTGAGGTGATAGGACTCAGCAGTCCCACTGTGTGCCATTCTCTTGAGGCTGTAAAGGTCACAGTCCTGGTGGAGATTTATAGAATGCTCAAGGAAACATGTAGAAGCAGCAGGTAAAAGATGGCTCCTGACAGTCCAGGCAGGAAAAGGCTTCAAAATCCAGCTCCTCTACACAGCTTTTAGCCTCCAAAAGAATTCTTTTTACCACATAAAAAGACAGTACTGTGTGAGAGTTTGGCAACCAGCAAACAGAAAACGCCACTGATCTTATTTTTGATTGTTTACAAGCACCTTCTCCCCTTTGTTTTTCTTGTCATCATGAATTTACTAAGCTACAGCAAAGCTATTTAACTGGTAAAAATGGAAACTAAACTTTGAGAAAAATACAGAGAAAAATTTAATACAGAATAGTACTGAAAAGAGTAATTTTAAATCCTAGTCTGCTTCATGTAGTTTTCAAAAGGCTAATTGAAATCAACTCAGATTTCTGTCTGATTTCAAATCCGCAAAAATAGCAAGTTTTTTAAATTGTGTTCCATTTTTCACCAGTACTCTTTCAGCATTTTAGTATGCAAGGCTTTAAGCATAAACATGAAGAGTTTTCTAACAGCTGGTCTATTAAATGTAACGACAAGGATGACAGAAAATGTGTCTACAAGGAGAATATAGAGTGACCCCTGGTTCTCTGCAGTTTCTGCATACTGAACAACATGTTTGTTTAAAATCTAGAATTCTCCTTGCAACTTTCTTCATAGAAATGCTTTATTTAAAAGTCATCATTTGTCTGGCCAGTCACTCCTGACCTCCATTCAGAGAGCAAAAATGATTCTTGATATTTTCCACAAACAAATTTTATAGTGGTCATACTTTGGCATTAATTGCTTTTAGCTCATCCTCTTACTCATCTTTCATCAGAGCTCTGTCCTCTCATTCCCTGTGGCTCCTAGGACTGGGTTTCACATCTGCTCCCCAGCTCTGGGAATGTCACTGAGCACTGTCAAACCCACCACAAACAGAGCTGGCCTAGGTGAGAGGAGCAACTCACTTCACAACTTCGTTGCAGAAATCTTAAGTGTTAGTTAAGTGTACCAATATTAATGAAATATCTCCTAAAAAAAAAAAGGGGGGGTATTTTTACAGTCTTTTTAATCTAACTGGGCATACAGAACCCAGCCACTTGTCAGAAATCTCTTCTTCTCCCTTAGAGGAACATGGTAGTTGTTAAAATATTGTCTGAGCCTCTCCCACCATTTCAGTAACCAACTGTGTGATTGAAAGGATCTCTGTCTGGATTTTTAGTTAGGCCCCACTGCAGGCTCAGCAGGCTCAGGGCACTAGAGCATGGTGTGCCACGTGCTTAAAAAATTTCTTCAAACTGGAAATTAACTTTGCACTGAAAAAGAACCTAGAAGTCTTACTGGATAATTAGATGCAGCCCAGTTTTCAGATTAGAATTTATGATCCCCACCATTTAATTAACATATGTAAATATTTTTTAAAATAACATTTTATAATCTCAATAAGGCAGTGACAGTGCATGAATTATGGTGCATTAATTCATGCCTAGTTGCACTGACAGTACTTGGCCTTCTGCCTTGCTCCTGACAATGGAGTCGGCATGAATTAAGGCACCGTATTTCACACCTTCATATTTCCTAAGGTTTAGAAACAGATAAAAATAACCAAGAGTGGGTATTTGTGCCCATCCACAACAGCCTGTGATTCACTTTGCTGCAACTCATAGATTTGTTTTGAGTGCCAGGAGTACTAGGAGGTATCAGATACAGAAAAATGATCTTGCTTTTGATAGTAATAATTATAACTAAGTGAAGTCACTTCAGTTGGCTTTATCCTGAGTGGTTTGGTACTGGTGGGATTCCAGTTGCCCCAGTAGCAGTGTCTGCCCCAAGTCCCTGGCCCGTAACTCACTGGTCAGGCTCTGTAGCAGGACACTGGTGGTGTTCTGAGCTGCTCTCACATCTCTGTCCTCTTTAGATCACTGAGGTGATGGCTGCAGATAAGTAGAGTGCAATTGTTACGCTGCCACAGAGACAAAAAAGAGAAAACAATTGACTTTGCTGCTCTTCTCCTCTGTTTCAGTACAAGTCCTGCACATAAATACTACTTGGCTGTTGATCCCGTGTCAGAATCCCTTTACTTATCAGACACCAACACCAGGAAAGTCTACAAAGCCAAGTCTCTCACTGAAACCAAGGATCTGGCCAAGAATGCAGAGGTGGTGGCAGGAACGGGTGATCAGTGCCTTCCTTTCGACCAGAGTCACTGTGGGGATGGAGGAAAGGCCTCTGAGGCCTCTCTCAACAGCCCAAGAGGTAAGGAAAGGCCAAATCTGGCTACTTAGTGCCATTTCCTTTCATTATTTAGCAACTCAGGTGCAGCTGGGTGTACAGAAACGTGTCTGTGGCCATGGTTGAACCAACTGTTAGGCCAGATCTCTTCATGAGGGTCACTTATGTCTGCAGTGCAGCCAGTCCTTCATGAGGGACCAGCATGGGCAGCAGGCTCCAGCCTGAATCCTCTGATGACTCCTCCCTGTGTGACAACACTCCTCTTTCATTACCTTTCAATTGCAAGGTGGCAACATTTAATTATAGGTAACTCTTAAGCAAATTACATGGTTTCAAAGGCCATTTTTTAGATTTTATGCATCAGGTGAGTGTTGCAATGACAACAGAGCTTACTCATACACAGTAAATCAGGGCTGTTGAAATCAGCCAGCAAAATCAAGTTTATTTGGAGCTCTAGTTTGTCCTTTCTTATTGACACACTTAGCAGAGGATGAGCATCTCCCCTGCTGCACGTGAAATCAGCATTTTACTGCAGCCTCCCCCTCTGAGTCCATGCAGTGTTGTCAGAGGCAAAACGCAGGTGAGGCCTGGAATCCCCACCAAAGCCACCGTTAATCCCCTCACAGTGTGCACTGGAGCTGTGATAAAGTCTCAGGATTTGGGGCTCTGGAGCAGCTGCTCAGGCTCAGCTCCCAGGAAATCCCTGGAACAAAGGGAGCAGAGCACTCCTGTGCTGGTGCCTCTGCCCACAGCTCGCTCCAGGGAAGGGTTTGAGTCTCTCTGCTGAGCTAATAAAGGAAGGCTGCACATCAGCAGGAAATTACAATCTATATCCAGGCCGAAATGCCTCTAAGACGAGCAAATAATCCTGGTTTAAGGTTTAGCAAGAGACACATTGTAATTATAGAGCGACTTTAGCAGGTCTTTAATGATAGGAGGTAAGTGTGAGGTGAGTACAAAGAAATGCTAATCTTCAGGCAGCTAATTAATGTAATGAATCACTGCTAAAAATAGTAGAAAACAAAGGTTTTCAGATCCTTTATCAGGGAAATGTGGTTCTGTGAAAGTGATCAATGCTTTATTTCTCATTACAATTGATTATATCCAATTGCAATACGATCAGTTGTTCCATCTTATTTTCTTAGTGGGGAAATAGGTTGGTGAAAATGTTGTGATAAACTGTTTACTTTAAGGACACTCAAACTTCCTTAATAGAAGCTTCTAGTCATAAAGAAATGAGGAGGAATAAAAACCCCAGTCAGGAGTTCTCGGGCAGCCAGCAATTATTAAACACAAATTGTCAGCAGACAATGACTCGTCTATTGGCAAATTCAGGCAATGACTCCCATGCATCTCCTCTAAATAACATCAGTTTGAAAAATCCAGTTTGTTGGGGTTTTTATGTTAATCTCCAGGCAGTCTGGAGAGCCACGTGCCCTTTTTGTACAGGGCCTGACAAAATGCAGCATCAGCTGCTGGTCCCCTGCAGGATGAGCATTAAGAACAGACATGTCTCCCATACTTTAATACACTTTTAGAGATTCTTTTGGATAACTTTATTTTGTTTGTTTTTAAAATACTTGTCCAGTCAGAAGATGTCATATTTCTATTGAAATAACATTCAGACAGTATAAACAAAACTATTTTCTCTAGGCAGCAGGAAGTTTTGACAAAAACTTCTTTAAACTTTTCTGTTTAAAAATCTTTGGACACACAGACACACAGTGTTATATAGCATTTGACCACAGAAATAAATGAATTGTTTCAATAATAATCATAATAATGATAATAATGATATAATAACTTCTATGATAAATGAATTGTTTCATACCTCTGAGATTTTTACAGTGCAACAATAGGTCCCAGACAAAGAGTAATTGCCAAGTTATGATTAAATATAATCACTTGCATTATTCAGTGAATAATTTGTATTTTTTTTAAGCTGATACAGTAATATTAGCTTTTTTACTTTGCTTGCCTACTTGTTTTTGTCCTGAACATTCCTTTTTCCCACTATAAATTAAAAATAAATTTCCCCCTTGCTTGATAGAAAGCTATTATGTGAAAAAGGACTCCATTTAATGGTTGTCTGATCTTGGTAAATTCTTAAAAGTTGGACTCTAATTTTAGCTACAAGCTGCTTGTAACTGAATAAGAGCTTATCTAGAAGACTCTGTTTATCCATTTGCAAAATTGATAAGAAATACCTACTGTGTAATGCTTGTGAAACTTAATCCTGTCTGGTAACATCCTCAAATCTGTGTTAATAGGTGGAAATTCAAATTCTCTTTCTCTCTTTCTTTTCTGGATGAAAGTGCTTTGAATAGTGCTTTAACTTTTCTGAACTCATACCCATTTTTCTACTTCCTTGAACATGCAGGGAGGTTTGAGGAGAGTCCTAGATTGTTAATTTCATTATTTAAGTCTTTCATCAATGTTTATTTCTCATTATCTTTATTTGGCAAGACTGCCTTTGCCTATTGACCAGGAATTAAATGCCAGGCAGGAAAATATCATGAAGTGACACTAATCAATCCTGATTTCATCTTTCCACAGCTCTGATTTTACAGGTAGCAAACACATGTAGCTTTGTTCAGTCTGTTCCCAGTTCTCTGTGAAGGACTGGAGATGGGGCTCAGTGAATATTAATCTTGCACTATTGTATGTTGGGCTGACTTTGAAAGATGCTTTTAAACATGCATGGCTGATGTAGTTGAAATTTGAACTTCAATATATTATTTTTACTGCAACTTTCTTTAATTCTGTAGAGATCTCAGACTAATGAGTCATGTAATAGATGACCAAGTACTTAAGCAGAATGTGAAATGATACAAGGTGGGGACATAAAATAAGATCTGTGACAAGCTGAACACATTTATTACACAAGAAGATATTGAAAATGAAGAAGTAACTACACAAGATATTAATCATTGACCAAATTCCAATCCACTTGAACTTTACCAAGTAACAGATTTTAAATTTGGGGTGGGGAATTCTGTTTGGTGGGTTTGGAGATTTTTTTAATAAAAATTATTTATGGCACATCTAGTTGCCAGCACTATCTTTTAAAGACTCTGATTAGTATTTATGATAAGGTACTTGAGGATCATGTTCTGATTTTAACTAGATCAGCCATTGAGTATTGGAGCAGTAAGAAGCACTAAAATGAGTGGAAATTCTTGGGACTTGTACTTAGCCCTGCAAGGCCAATGCTTGAATCAACACCATTAGACACTTAGCTGCCCTGCCCTGCTGAAATCTGGGGGATTTAGACCTGTAAACAGCTTTGACTTTGCAGTTATAATTGACAGAGGCAGGGAGAGTTTGAGACAATCAAGTTACCAGACTTTGCTGAGCTGCAGTGTCTCCCAGGCAGCAGGGAGAGAAAAGTGTCCAATTAACATCCAATTTCCATTACTGGTGTCTGTGAGCAGTGTTCTCACAGGACAGCTCTGCTGGACACGCAAGCTGAGTAACTCCTGCAGAGCAGTAGGTGCCTCCAGAGATGCCACCCTAAACATCAGGATTTACCCCTTTGGGAAGACTAAATCTAAAGATGCAATCACTTAGGGTCCTGCAGTGTCTGTTTTTTGACTGCTGGCTCCAGACCAGCATCCAGGACTAGGTGCACACTCTGTGCAAGCCCTGTCAGTGCCTGGGGAAATCTGAGTGCTCACTGAGCACAGAGTGCCTGGGTGCAGTGCACTGACCTCAGAGAAGGCTCCAGGGAAATGGAGAAGGTTGGAGTAAGTTCTAAACCCCATGCACTAAAATTCCTCCTCCACAGCTGTAGCAAAGAACTTTTTCATTCAGACCAATGGCCATGAGATAGAAACACAAATGAAAGCATAATTTAAAAGTCAGGTCTGCAGTGTAGTTTTATTTTTTTGCTTGCAATTACTTTACTAAGGAGTACTACTTTAAAAAATCATGGTTTTGAAGGTGTGTTCATCCTAGTAGCTTTCATCCTGAAATAATCAGTCTTGTTGCTCCTCATCCTCAGCAATACATTCTAAAGTGAATAAAGCTGTAACAGCTGCTCAGATGAAACCTTTACACTTGTTAAATGGCAGTAGCCCATTTAGGACTGCTCCTGTTCTGCTGGAAGATTCCTTTTCCTTTCAGTAGGATCAACCAAATTTCTGTTGTGCCTTTTGTGACAACAGACACACTTGCCAAAGGTAATGATTAATGCTGTTTTTCCCGCAATCTTTGCTATTCTGTAAATTCCTAAGACCTTTCTAATCTTTCCAAAGAATTCAAAAAGGAAAGTAGAATGGGGTGAGATTTTTCACTAGCAGTATATGAAGTTAGAAATAGACAAGCCAAAGTCATTTGCAGCCTCAAGTCATTATCATATGTGTATCATAAAATCAGCAAAAAAAAAAATCTCATTCCATTTTTCATTCATTTAAATTTATTGCTTATTTTTCTCTTCAGTAGTCTTAGCTACTACCTATTATTTACAAAGTATGGGAAACTTGGAATACTGTAAACTTTTTGGATAGCAGATTTTTCCTAAATTTCATCCAGCATTCATCTGAATTCATAAATCATTCACTTTTCTATTCACCCATGTCAGCAGGATGACCCCAGTGATCATGTCTCAGGCTGGAAGCTGAACATGTTCATTCCCAGCCAGGAGTTAAAAATGCTGTTTGCTCCAAGTCTGCTGATGTGCCTCTAAAGAGAACAACACTCAAGTGCAGGGCCTGAAGCTGTGCTCCAACTGACAAAGAACTCCTGAATATTTTGCAGCTAGGGCTGAGACAGTGAGAAAGTAAAGATGACAAAGATCACCAGGCAGGAGACTGCAAATCACTTGAATCATATTTTGAGTGGTGTATTATGGTAACCTATAAATAACTAATTGCATAAAATTGCTTTAGTTCCTAGATGGCAGCTTTAATTAAAAGCATCGAAGACATTTAGAAGTTTAGAAATGGATGGCATGTAATTTGCCCTTTTAGCACCATAAAATGGTAATTAACCAATTTGATTCACTTCTTCCTATTAAAAGTTTTATGAGAATCACAAGTTCCTTCTAAATACAGTTGTTCTTTAGCAGAAGGTGGCATTCTCTTTTATCCATCCTCACCAGTAGTTGTAGATGTTGTTTTAAAAATTCTTCAGAAGTTTAATTAGAAGTTTTCAATGTAGAATGCTCATTTGTAAGTTGTTAGGCATCAGCTGGGCATAGAATTTAGTGCTACTGTTCCTTAAAAAAAGAAAAACAGAATCGACTGAGAGGCTGATACAAACTGCATCTCCTTCTCTAAAAAGCAACAAAAACCGACCTTTCTTACTCACTGCTCCCACTTGCACTCAAGTGCAATTCATTACCCTCAGCATGTGCCTGTTTCCTCCCCCAGTTCCTTGGTGATTAAAGCACAATTGCTGTGCTGTGTGTGATTTGATTGTGCATTACACTGTACGTCAGAAAAGGATTAAAAATAAGCTCTTGGAGTACAGATTATGTGTAGCATCATGTAAGATGTGAGAGGAGCATTAATGAATCCAGCTCTAATGAATAAATTGGGACAGTTTAGCCACAAATCTGTATTGTTTTCCAGTGGATGCTTTATGTAGGGTGTTTGTCAACAAGACTTCAATGCGTAAGTAGTTTTTTCAAGCAGGTAAAGTCATGTTGTTTTACTGTAGAGTCACAACCTCTGGGAGCAGTAGGTGGTTGCTGAACATCCATACACTCAGTGGTACTTGAGGAAACTGGCTTCTTAGGAAGGAATTCAGTGCAAATACTGAAGGCATGGGCTAATTTCTGCCTTTGCACTGGCACATGTCCTTCCCTTGCAGACAGGTTGCTTTCCTGCAGTGGCTGGAGAGCAGCATGAACGCTAGAAACATTAAAAGATCCTTGGTTTTCTTATCTAGTCAGTGCTTGAAATCCACTCAACAACACAGCTGAGTAGCTTTATTTCATTGCAGCATCATTTTTGATTTTTATATAATGGGTGGTTTGCAGCCAACACAGCCATCTGTTCTCGGGGAAATTGCGCAAAACAGAAGCTGCACTTGCCCTGGTGACAGATCCTGGCCCTGTGCTGTGTGTGGGGTGGATCTGCTCCAGCTGAGAGGCAAAGCTCCTCTCTGGCCGTGCAGCACCTCCCTGTGCCAGGCAGGCTCAGGCACAGCCCCTGTGCTGCCCTGCCCACCCACATCAGATCCTCCTTGCAGCTCCTGAGCCAGGCTGGAAAGCAGAGCTGATCCCATCTGATGTCCCTGCAGGATGCAGTGTCAGTGAGACAACAAGGGACCATCCCTTCCCAAACCAGAGCACACACGTCACCCCAACCCCAAAACAAACCTCTCTGCTTCTCAGACTCCTCTTTACCTCAGCTCACCTTCAGCCTTTTGGCTTTGGGCTTCTCAGGAGCAGGTGACAGCCAGGAGCTTGCCAGTCGTTCTGGAGTTTCCAAAGGCACAGTTACTTTCTAATTAAAGACTGAAGATCCTCTAAGGGAGCCAGGACCAAGCAGTCACGATTTATGAGCTCTCAGGCTGGCAGGGAGTCAGGCTGTGACACTGTCTGCTCCTCCTTTAGCCTTTTATAACCTCCTGGTTTTCCCCAGCAGATGATTTCAGTTCCCCAGGTGACATCTGTCCTGCAGAACCTTCAGCCATCTCACACAATGAGGAGATGAAACTCAGCCCTGTACCCTGGGCATTTCTGTCCTGGCTGGAGGAGGTGACAGGATGGTGAATACCCTCCTCTGGGGGCAGATCACAGCCAGGTGGATACATTGCATTGGCAATTGAAAGAATTAATTTCAGCTCCCAACTCTGTGCTGATAACCTGGGAGCTGGATGGAGCAGCAACTGAAGTTAACTGCTGTGGCTTTGGGAACTTTTTAATGTGATGAAACCCTCAGAAGTTGGTGATCACACCCTCAGACCTCTGCTGGGTGCCTGAGCATCACCTGTGGTGAGGAGGCACCTCAGCAGCAGTCCTGGGCAGTTTGTTTTGGGAGCTGCCCCCAGGTGTTAACACTACAGGAGAAAGCAGATTATCCTCAGTTATGTGTGCAACTCCCAGCTGCCAGGTAAATATGTTTAGGGCTTGGGGAGGCCATCCCCCCTCTCCCCAGCCCATGGGAGGTGCATGTTCTTCATCAGGTTTTCCTGGTCCTGCCTCCACCCCCCACACTGCTTCATCTCCCTTTCCTCCAGCTGTAACTGCTCCTATAAATTAAACAAAAAACCTTAAATATAGAGAGTTGGGGTTGGAAGGTGAGGAAATTCAGTTTGAGGCTATTTTTCTTTTTTGATGGCATGTGGGAATCCTAAACTGGCCTGCAGACAAGTGTTTTGTAAACTTAGAGTACATACAGCCTTCAGTTGTGCTAAATGCAGGGGACAAAAATCAAGAACCATATAAGCCACTGTCCAGACCATCTGTTCAAGTCCTCTCCCTTTCATTTCAGTGTAGCAGAACATAAATTCATTATTAAAATAGCTTGGCTGTGCACAGCAGCTGCTGTAATTGCAAAGTTAGGCAACTTTAAATGGGAAATTATGAAGTAGTTTAAAGCAAAAAATCGAGCGGTTTTGGTAGAAAGGATTTCACAAGTCTGACATGAATAGCAGTGATCTTCTGGTTATATTTTCAATATTTGAGAGAAATAAGATCTCACAGTTCAAATTGAATGCAGGGGAGCTGTTAGACTGGGGCAGAACAAGGCTGGGCATGAGCCCCAGACCAGGAGCTGTGCTGTGCAGAGCCCTGGCACTGGAGTTCCATCCTTCCCCAGCTGCTGCAGGTCCAGCAGTGGGAGAAGTGTCCCAGCTCCTGCTGGTGACCACGGCTGTCCTCAGCCTGGCCATCATTTTGGGCAGCCCTGCCCTGAGATCCATCCTGCAGCACAGCACAGCTGCTCCTGCTGGGCACAGCCCCTGTCAGAAGAGTCCCTTTGGCCCTCTGGGGATGCTTCTGCCTGTGCTCAGAGAGTACAGCAATTAAAAAATTGTCTCTGCATGGGAGTGAAGCAAGTGAAATGAAGCAAAATCAACTGTAATATAAGTTTTCAGAAAAGCTAGCATTGCCCACCTCGTGATAGATGTGAAGTTATTGAAGAGCCTTGTTCTATGTGTGTAAAATTACATTAACAGCAAAGCCTCTGCTGTTTTGTTTTGTTTTGTTTCATCCTCACATCTTCCCTCTTTCTCTTTAAGTCAGAGTGGATCTGATAGATGGGTATGAACTTTCCATATTTAGTTTGTATAAGTCTCAGACAGTAATGGGTGGGGAAAAAAAGGTCATAATTTTTAAATCAGCATTTCAGAATCAGAAAACTTTTGTGGTCTAAGAAGAGAGGAAACATTTTAAGCTGATGCTTTTCAATCAAGATAATGCCAGTGCTAACACTCTTTTTACCCTTCCCCTTATGCAGGTATCACTGTAGATAAGCACGGATTTATTTACTTTGTTGATGGAACAATGATCCGGAAGATTGATGAGAACGGTGTGATCACAACAATCATAGGCTCAAACGGCCTCACATCAACCCAGCCACTGAGCTGTGACTCTGGCATGGACATCACTCAGGTAGGCACCTGCTTTTCATGTGTTGTCACTTTGGAGCTCATTGCAGAGACAGATCACTCACTTTGTTGTACCAGGATTGTGTATGGAAGATGCTGGATGAGTCAGAGAATTCGGGATGGCACAGGATGGAGTGGTTCTTCCACTCACATGCTTATCTTAAGGCATATAAATGTAAAACCACATTTGATTTTTTTCCCCAGGAGATGGCCTGGGAATGTGTAGAGGGTCTTATGTAAAGAATACAAACTCTTGACAAACCTCTTTATTGAAATTTTTCACAGAATCCACACCTTTGAGGTATTCTACATACACAGTAAATCACAAACATGAAATAAATACCAACAATGCACATTCTGAAAAGTAACTGTATCAAATTTGCTCAATCATTGCTTCCAAAATTGTTGCTGATAAGCAGAAAAGCCTATGAAATAATCACATCTCCCTGAAGTCAAGCATGTTAATCTGGAATTATATCAATGAAAATAGTGGGATGATATTTTCACTTAGAAACAAGTGTATATCCTTGCAAGACTGCTGAGTTTATTCCAGAATGGCATAAACATAAATGAAAAATGAGTTTGGCCCATCTCCACTTGAATTAGTTTTTGGCTAAGTTACAAGTGTCATTTAAATCAAGAGAATATGGGTTGCTCACAAATTGTGTATTTAGAGAGACTTATGAAATAGGTTAATACAATCATTTCTCAAAGCTAAATCTGTTCTGACAGGAAAATCAACAACTTGCCCAAAATCAGTATTTCTTAATTTACTGAAGTACAAAAATGTACTCTTGGAGTAAATATGTGGAGTAACTGTCCACTGCAAACACCTCCATAAATGACAAGCTTTGGCTTTAAGGCATTCATTTTAATAAATTAGTTGATTATGAAAGGGTTTAATCATTTGTTCCAATATCAGTTTTCATGGCATTGTTGTTGGTAATCGTTATGTGTTTGTTATTTACCACCTTCTCCTTCTTAAGCATAATATTCTCTATTCATAACCAGGGGAGGAAGGGACAGATGGGGCTGAAAAGATTTTATGTTGTGGCATGTAAATGACCAAGCTCTGACTAATGACCTTGATCTCATCCTGCACTGGGGGGATTTTAGCCTGAATTTAGAAGGAAAGGGATGCTCCGTGAAGTGTTTATAAGGTACACCAGCATTCTCAGTACTGTTTCAGCCTGTCCAGAACTTGGGTGACTTTTCTTCTCTGCCCAGATCATTTCAGTGTTCTTCAATTAGTTAATAGAGAGAGCAAATCTAGAGAAAACGGCTCTGCAGAGCTGTGCAGGTGAATACCTGTGTGGATGTGCTCAGCACTCCCTGTGGATGCCACGACAGGAGTGCCAAGGGAGGGGATTTGGGTGGAGAGGGAGAAAAGAGAGATGGGAGAGAATCATGAGAAACATCTTTCTGTTTCCCTGCCTGGTGGCTTTGGGCTGGATCCTCTCCTAGACCTGGGGCCTCTCTAGGTTTTATCTCACACGTGCACACCCTCTTTGTGTTTGCACATCCCTAGGGTACACTGACATTTTTAGCTTGGTTATTGATGGCAGATGAGAGCTCACTGTCTGTCTGTCTGTCTGTCAGTATCCTTCTCCTCACAGTAAATTAAAACCTTGGGCCAATTTCAAACAAATTTGTAGAGAAACACCTGCCTTCACAGCAATTAAATCCCTACGTGTTCCATAAAAAATATTAATCCAGTTGGAGGACAGAAACCTAAAGTGCCCTTTCAAAAGGAAATATTGCAGTATAAGCTTTCTTTTATTAAACTCCAGAGATTCCACTCAGGATGTAATAAATGCCCCATTCAGAGGAAAACTTCATTTCGCGCTCGGATCTTATTAACCTCCCCAGCCAGTCAGTCAGTCAGCCATGAGACACCAGTCCTGGGGAAACCAGACTTCATCACATCCAGTCTTCTTGGAACTTATATTGACGTTGTGGGAGTTTTTGTGTGAAAGTAAAAACACTACAGCTCATCTTGAGTGATAAGCTTTGCTGTTCTGCCTCCATTGCTACAGTGAAAGCTGAGCAGAGAATTAGCAGATATTTCTACCATCTTGCAATTTCATCCTATGTCTTTCCTCCCGGGAGAAATATGTGGGCTGAATTTCCACTGCTCCAAACCACAAGTCATTTATATCTGTGTGAGTGGCTGCAGGTATTATTTGGGAGCTGTTTAAACCAATCTCGAGCACAGTCACTGCAAATACCGAGACCAAACATTTGCAAGTCAACAGAAAATGAATCCCAGGAGCTTTTTCTTTGCCTGTAACCATGGCCTTGTTCTCGTGCTTGTGTCAGTCCCACCAGGCATGAGTGTGTGCCAGAGCAATAGCTGCAGCCTGATTGATGGTGTTAATAACTGTCACTGCCGTGTTCCAGAATGAAAGGTCTGCTTTCAAGACTTTTCCTTGACATTTGCACTTCATCAGCCTTTGTTCAGCAGTTCTCCATGTGAGGGAACCATCTATATTGTGTTGCCTCACATAAACTTTGGTGACACTGCAAAATGTTCTGCTCCTGGACAGAGATGTGACAGGGTTACTGACGTAGGCACTTTGCCTGCACAGGTCAAATTAAAAGGCAGATTATTTCCAGAGCAGGGTTTAAAGGAGACCCAGGCATGGCAGGGATGTTGTGTCCTGAACAGCCTGCTTTGAGTGATGGGGAAGAGGGGGGAGGGCAATAAGTAATGCTGTTGATGACCTAGTTGAAATAGTGAAGTGAGAGACACTGCTGGGAAGCAGGAGTGAGGAGGAGCAGAGCTGCTGGAAAATGTATTCCACATCTGAGGAATGCAAACGCTGACATTGCTCCTGCAGTCACAAGGGCTGCAGGCACTCCCCAGCAGCAGCTGCACAGGCACAATATGCTTCAGTGGCATTGTGGAAGCCTTTTGAGCTGAACAAAAAGCTCCCAGGACATGGTGACCTCGCCTGAAAGCAGCAATGAGGGTCTGCTCATCAGAGCAAGCACAGCCTGGGCAGAACTTTTCACTGGGTGCATTTGGAGGAAGGAAAGAAAAATGTGAAAGACAAAAATATGATCTGATGGCCGGGTGAGAACAGGGGAGCCAGCTGCCAGCACAAAACCAAATTGATTCTAGGCTGAAGTACCTCTAAGCCAGGCTGAGAGTAGAATATTGCAGAGCAACTGCAAGATTACATGGGGCTGATTAATTAATTACTACTGTAGGTCTGAACACACACTATTCCTTCAGGTGTTTCTCTATGTACCCAACATTATAAACTGCATTCTGTTTAAAGCAGAAAGAAGAAAAGGCATCGTTTAACACTAGGTGCACAATATTCTAATTGTGCCATCAGAAAGGGACAACTTTGTTTTCACTGTAGCAAAGTATTGCAGAACTGCTCCTGCTCTTCCTTTCCTTTTAGTCCTCTACCTGTGCCTTTTGATACATTCTTCTAGCTGTGAGCAATTAATGCAGCATAAATATTCCAATTGCTGAACAAAAACACACAAAGCAAAGATAACAGTTTATAGAGCCTTTTATTTTATTTGTGGTCTTCCCTTATAGAAGACTTTCAGAGCTTTTTTTTCTTTTTAGAAAAGACCTTTATTATTTTTTCTGGGTCTTGCTGGATGAAGGAGCCCACAAAAGCTGTTATATTTTTTTCAAAATGAAGTCATCTTGTTCTCTGGTTCTTTTTACTCTGCTGCCTAATTTCATGTTCTGTCTTCTCTGGCTTTGCTGGAGTACCAGAAAAGATAACTAGAGTGGGAGTCGTGGCCCCAGCAAAGTCAGCAACTGTTTTTGCCACTGACTTCAGTGGAACCAGGACTTGGCCAAGCTTAATTGAAAGGGTAGTGAGAGGTGAGTGTGTAAGGAGCAACTGCATCTCACAAGGGAGTTTGTGCTTCTGAGAAGCAGACCAGAACAGTCTTCACTGAGGCATTTTCAAACCTTTTCAGAAATGAGGCATCCCTCCAATTTATTAAGTGTTACTCTTTGGGAACCAGAAGTCTGTACAAAATCATTCCAGCCATAGCAGCATATGCAGGAGCAAGCAGTCACTGGCATCCACACTTAGGAGCAGAACCAAGCTGAAAGCCTTTTTAAAAAAGGATCTTCAGGTATAAGGGCAAATAATCTTTTCCCAGGGTACAGGATCAGCTGAGTAGCCTCTCTTCCACAGGAACTGAGAGAAAAGAAAAGAGGCTCATAGGATTAGGACCTCAGGTGAGAAAAAGTCTGAGAGCTCATAAATCAAACTTGTAGGTGTATAATGGGATTTTTTGAATATTAAATAGAAAGCAGGCTGGTTTCATCAGAACTATTTTATATTCCAATCAAATTGTTCTATCAGTGAATTTGAAATATTAGTCACAGACACAAGATAGCATCCAATGAAGTCACACTGCAATCTCTTCCTTAAAGCCCAAATATTCTGTTTGTATTGGGCACCTGCAAAACAGCAATTTATTTCAATTACCTGCCATAAATAATCCATTATGACTGAGTAAGAGACTGTGTACATTTTAATGAACTCCTCTAGTGATTGCATCCTTTCTTTTGATTGTTGAGGCAGTGTCAGACACTTGATGGGCAAGTAAAGGAGAACCATGCTCTTGACTTCCCTCTTACCTCCTGCTACACAGAGACAGGTCTTAATTCTTTCAAAAATTTGTTTCTAATAAGCAACTGCAAGGAGGAAAAATGTTCTGTGAGAATTGGATGGCAAATTGAATTGCAGATGTCCAGACAGAGATGGGTTGTGCCAATTTGCAGTGTGCCACACAGAGGGTGTGCTGAAAGCTGTGCACAGTGGGGTCAGGTCACTGAGAGCTGCCAACAGTGATAGAGAGCACTGCTTCATGCAGTGTGTTACTCTGACAATAGCACATTTACAAACAAATTAGTTAAAAATGTCTGAAGGACGTTCAGCTTGCACAAACTGGGCCTCATCTCCTGCTGATAGCTTCCTTTGGGATGAGTGTGGCATGCAAAATGATACAGTGCCTTGGAGAATAGATTTACAAAGTTTAGCAATGTAGGTCACATTGCAGGAAATCATAAATGTCTGAGCATCACTCAATAGCCATTCAATCAACTGCTCCAGGCAGAATGGGAAACTGAACAGTGTGCAGTTGTCTCTGGTGAGAACCAGAGAAAGTCATGAGATGATGTAAAACCCTTTAGGTCCTCCATCCATAGGTTTGGGTTTTTTAAATTCCTTTTTTCTTGCCACTTCAGAATTAAAATCCTTTGTCCATATCAGCAGTGACAATAAAACCAATGTGATTTTTGCTGTTGCTGCCATGAGCTGTAAGCCTGTTGGGTGGCTGATGAAAGGTGTGCCAAAAATTTAGGGAATCAGAAGAATTCAAATGGTTGAATCTTGTATAAGTAGTCTAGTCCTAAGGAACTAATTTCATTGTGGAATTATTTCTGTATTATTTTTGTATGCTTTCAGCCAGCCAGAAGGATTTATGCTATTTGCTTCATTTTTTTTTTTCCATTTGGTTTGAAGGAATAAGGAAGAGATTTTTAAAGGACATTTCTAGACCTAGTACTTGCTAGGCATTCCTTTAGCTCTCTGGGTCTAAGAGCTGCCAGAGATTGTAGGAATTTGCCCTAGAGGATGCCCTGCCATAAGGATGAGTTGCAGTTTAGTTATTTTTCCCATTCTGTTTTCTTTCCCTTGCAGAAGTTGTATCTGCGAGTTTAACTCTTAAGGGAAAGCTTCAACCACAGAAGTGAATTTGTATTTTCTTGTGGAAGCTGTGGAGTTGGCATTTGTTCTCATCCTTGTGGGAATGTGTTTCACAGCCCTGATCTGGCTGAGGAGCAGTGTTGGCTCCCACATCTCATCTGGAAACCTCCTCATCCCTCCCTTCCCCCAGAGCCACTTTCTGCCCATCCCTGGGGTTAAAGCAGCTCTGCCCTGAGGAGCAGAGCTGTTGTCAGAGGTCAGGACCCTGCAGAGGCAGGCACTTCCCTGGACACAAATCTGCAGGAAGTTTTCATTTCAAGAATTTATATTTAAATTTTCATTTTGAGTTTGACTCAGAATTCAGGGAAGAGTCTGAGTATTTGGGTGATGTATTCACAGAGGCTGGTGTTGCTGAAAGGCAGGGGGCTTGCCTTTTTCAGTTTTGGAAATTTCATTTTCTGGATCCTTTCATCCTCTCAGTTTTCAGGCCAGATGCTTTTATAAGACACAATAACGTGCTAGCTCCAGCCCCTCACTGTTCTCCAGCAGCTCTTAATTACTGTCTCAATTAAAGCTTTTCCAGATACTCCTTTCACCTTATCTGCATTGGCAGCACACTGGCTTTCTGTATCCAGAATTTCTGAGCCCAGAACAGAGAGATGAAGCCAAAACTCAGGATTTATGCAACCCCACTTTGTGCCATCTTGTCTGACAAGCCCCAGGACCTGGAGCTGGGAGTTACAAAGTGAGGCAGAATGGAGCCAGTGCTGTTAATAGCTGGGTCCCCAGCTGGTCCCAGTCCCTCCTTCTGGCTGTGCAGATTACCTGCAGCAGCATGTTTGGAGCATATCTATTCCCACTGCAGCACTGCAGACATGTTTGGGTTAGATTCCAATTCATGGTCTATTTTGAGATATTTTAATTGAAGAGTTTAAGATGCCTCCTCTCAGAGGTACCAGTCTGTTCTAAATACTTTATAAATTCCTCCTGGGCGTTTAACAAAGTGTTTCTTTCACAGCCTGTGTAAACCATGGGTACCATGTTTAAGCAGCCTTAAATGGCTCAGCAATCTGAGTCCCATTGATTTTCATAGCCAGAGTGCTTGTGTGACGCTGGATAATATTCCCTCTATTGTTAAATAAAGATGATTTGAAATTGTCCCCACAGAAATCAACTTTTCCTATCGATTTATGAGACCCCAGATACAGTCCTTGAAGTTGTGAAGCAGTAAAAAAATAACAAGAAATGATGAAGCAAGAGGAGAGCTGGGAAATGAGAGCACAGCAAGTGTTGTGGCAAGTGCAGCAAAGACAGGCAGTGAAAACTGTTGAAGTGGTGCCTTTTCTTTCCTGCTGCTCCTGCAGCAGTTCCCTCATCAGCTGGAGATAATTGACAGCAAAAGCAGGTTGGCAGGGAGACTCTCAGAGCCAAGATCCTGGAGAAGTGGTGGCCTCAGACCTCGGAGCTGCATCTGTAAATGTGCCACAGCTGCTTTCCCAGCCCAGGGTAGAAAACAGGAGCCATCAGGCTGTAAGACTCATTTATTTGGGTTTTTCACTGGGGGCCAGCAAGTGCAGAGAGCAACATTTGTGAAGTTTAGGGCAGGGACTGCTACAGCTGAACTGTAAAATTCTGGATTTTATACTATGCAGCATCAGAAGCAGAGACACAAAGGCTCTTCCAGCGTGGGCTGAGGCTGTAATGCCACCCCAGGGAAGGGTTGCCAGTGTCAAACCTGAATTGTGTCACTGTGTGCCATTAAGAAAGAAGCAAAGCTGATGAGGGCAGCTGACAGTGTCAGTGTCAACAAAAGGAAGAGCCCAGAGCGAGAGCAGACTGACAGAAAATGATGAAAAAATACCCATGATTGTCAACGGGAAAAAAACAGAGAGAAATGTATGTAGTGAGACATCCCGTGAAGAGTTCAGGGAAGCAGAACCAGTCTCCTTCAGCCTTGTAACTACCAGCTCACTCCTAATGGCCTGTGTGAGTCCTTCCTTGGAGCCACTCCTCTCCCAGGAGGAAGGAGAAAGAAGGGTTTAGGCAGGAAGAGAGAAAAATGCTGTTTAGAAGGACGTTGTGGTGAGTAAAAACATCCGTTGGAAACAACATCTGAAGTGAGTATAAACAGGACCCGTGGGAATGGCCTGGAGCTGTGTCAGGGGAAGTTTAGGTTGGATCTTGGGAAAAGGTTCTTCACCCAGAAACAGGCAGGGGTTCATAGCACCAAGCCTGACAGAGTCCAAGGAGCATTTGGATAAAGTCCTCAGGCACAGGGTGTGATCTTTGGGGCTGTGCTGGGCAAGGTCAGGACTTGGACTCGGTACATGTGGCTCCTTCCCTCTCAGGATATTCTGTGACTCTTAAGATAAATAAAAGATTAACAAAAGGAAGTTAGCAGCAAAAGAGAAAAACGGAAGAGACCATGACATATCTTAGAGGTGAAGGAAGGCAGAGGGAGCAGAAACAGAAGTGCTTGAAGCAGAGCAGCACAGATAGGAAATAATCCATCAGTCAGGACTATCAGAGAAATTTTGGCATGAATTTCATGCTACTACATGAAATTGAATCAAAATAAACAAGTAATGCATGGCAAGAAATCAAAGCAATGGTGAAGCCTTTCTAGGGATTTGTGCAGCTTCTTTTAATCCATGATAAATGAAACTTACCCCAGTGAAATTTACCCCCACAACCAAAACTGGCATTTGCAGATGAGGATAAATTTTTCCCTCTTTACTTGTCTTACTTTGATATGAAGGGTATAAATTGTTTGATCTGATTTGTTTAGAACAGTACCAAAAATGGCTCAGCCATCAGATGTCATGGAAAATGTGCAGAAAATTTTATCCATATGTTTAAGACCAAAAGTGAAGCAGTGTTCTCCACAAACTTCACAAACCCATGGGTGTGTGCATCTTCAGGCACATCTGCTTCAGTATCTGTGGACTCTCCTAGCAGTGCCATTGAGCAAAACCCACTGTTAATTTAGTTGTCAGGCTTTGCTGTGGGAAAGTGGAGTGGGATTGCGTGGCAAGGCTTGCACTGGCTCAGCAGAGGCTGTGGGATGAGTTCTGTGAGAAGTCCAGTGGGTCCAAGGGCAGCTGGCCCCAAGAGGGACCCAGTGCTGGGTCCATGAGCAGCAGTGCAACACCTCTGGGATAACGTGTCTGAGAAGGAGGAAAAAGTGAGAATATGTGAGAGGAACAGCTCTGCAGACAGCCAGGTCAGTGAAGGAGGAGGGGAGATGCTGGAGCAGAAGTTTCTTTGCAGCCTGTGGTGAGATCTCCTGGTGAAAATCCATTTAAACTGAAGCCACCTTAGTGCACTTTGTGTTTTCCAGAACACTGGACATGAAAAGATGCATTAGAAAGCCAGAGCAGTGGGTGTTAATTTTGTACTTCTCAAAGCAGAGATGGATTGTTAGCTATAGCTGGAGTCTTTATGGTGACAGTTAAATGCTGAATTCCCAAAGAACCTGACATGTTAATACTTACATGCAAAAAGTCTCGTTGCTCAAGGGTTCACTTTTTTTGTCAGAGATTTCCATTGCATATACTCAGTCTCCTGTGAACCAAACCAGAACTGTCACCTGAAAATTCCAGTCTGTGAAGAATAAACAAACCCTGGCTGGTTGTTTATAATGGGATAATCAGCAATGCCATTTCTGGTCACTGCTCAAAAAAAAAAAACAACACCAAAAAGCCCCATTGAATATAAGAAAAAATGCTTGGAATTGGCCCAATTTTGAGTTAACAAAAACAGGTATATGTGGAAAAGGACTTTTTTACATGGACTTGTGAAGTGCTGCTTCAAATTTAAAGGTGTATTAACTGATTTAATATTCTAACTCTGGCTGGAAAAGCTTTGCAGTAGGCACAGTGGTATCAGATGGAATTGGAGGTGCTTCTCTGTAATGTGTTTATTGCCTCTGAATGAAGCACAACTGATGGTTTGGTCACAGGAGCTGCCAGAGGGCAGCTTGCTTTA
Source organism: Trochalopteron elliotii (assembly GCA_024734555.1). Classification (NCBI taxonomy): domain Eukaryota; kingdom Metazoa; phylum Chordata; class Aves; order Passeriformes; family Leiothrichidae; genus Trochalopteron; species Trochalopteron elliotii. The sequence goes on along the minus strand of JANPWX010000480.1, from coordinate 644,740 downwards.
ACCAGAAGTAAACAACCAGTGACTTTTCAAGGTAACAGTGAACCTGAGGGTGCACTTACACTGCAGCTTAAGCTGATTTAGGTGATTAGTTTTTTTCCAGCAAACTGTCCTGAACCTGCTCTCAGTAGGAGCACACAAACTGGCCTTGCTGCTCTGGGAGAAGGGATGGAGTGGGACAGCAGCAGGCCCATCTCACACCAGTTTCAGATGTCAGGAAGGCCAATCCTGACAAGAACAGAGCAGATTTTTTCTAAATCTCTGAAATTCCCATTCAGATTAGGAATGCTCAGTGATTTGTGTTATTGTGCATGTTTGATTTTAATTGGGCTATTTCAGCTTTTTTCCCCCTCCAATTTCAGCAGCATAAGCTTGCTCTTTCTGCTGCAATCTCCAGACAGGTGTGTGCTACCTTTAATATTTCAGATGAGGTGTAACCACAGATAGATCCATGACTGCTTTAAATGGCAGAAGGGAAACTGTAGGAATAACCTTCAGTTGGGGTTTGCAGAGCAGAGAGCTGGGCACCAGTTCTGGTGTAGGACCAAAAATTGTTTGGATGTTTCCAACTAAAATTTTATTTATTTTTACCTCACTGCAGCTAGTGTTACAGATAGGAGCAGTATGAAAGCAAACATGCTTGCAGTTAACAGCTGTTAAGCTTTAGGCACATTGCTTCAAGTGAAATGTGCAGCTGCATAAGAATTTCTTCTATCTCAGTAAACCAAATCAGCCTCAAATAAACCAGAGAAAAAGTTGTTTAGGTCCAAACCAGTCCCTGTTTATCTGCAGGACACCAGACATACCTTCACAGTGGGAGAAATTCACATTATTTGCTGGGTAAAGGCTGGTCCACAAAAGAAAACCAGCTATCAAAAGATGGCAGGTGCTAGGCAAGGTCATTATGGTAAAATAGATGGTTTTGTCCCAGATTTTTAATTGTGAATAATCTAGTTACAGTTAATCAAAGATTATTTTTACAGCAATGCCATCTGTGGAGGCCCTTAAAATTGAAGGTGTCTATTTTCCATTGCAACTAATCCATCTACTTCAGTAGGAAAAGCAATTTTTCTGCATTAAAAGGTGCATTGCAAGTATGTTTTCTTCCAAGCTTCCTGGAGAAAGCCATGTAGAGATTTTCCTGTTAGGTGAAGAACTTTATTTGGTGTCCCAGTGGTCTCTCAGCTGAAGCAGGAGCTGACAGTGGTGTGCCAGCAGCCTCAGAGCAGAGGGTGGAGCAGTCACAGTGCACAGAAATCAGCACTGGCATGGGAGGATTCTGTTTCCAACTGCCTCACCACATTTAGATCATTTGGAAGGACTCGACCACCTGGTTCAGGGGAATCTTGAGCCCAACAGCATTAATTAAATGCCAGTTCTGCTGGTGTCTGGTCAGAACTGCCCCGGGACTGGATTGCTCCTGAACCCTGGAAATTGTGTGGTGAGCACACGGGGGGACCCACAGCAGCCACAGTGCCCTCACTTTATTAAACATCAGTTACCAGACCAGCAATGCACCTCTGGAAATGAGATTACTCAGGAAATGCTGGAGAAAGGGAGAGACTTGGACTCCAGCCTGGCTGCCCAGCTGACCCCAGGCAGGCAGGTGGCTGGTGGTGGGCACACTCTGCACCATATGGTATTGCTCAGTGCTGAGCACTGTGGCAGCATCAGCAGCTCTGCATTCATCCTGCTTTTCATTAGCACACTGCAAAAATCAGCAAAACCAGCATCAAAACGGTAAGTGAAATAGTAAAATCTTCTGTGGCACAGAAAGCATATAAAGCAGTTACAGATTAGGCTGGTAATTATTGTCTTCTGATGATGGAAATATTTAGACCAGAAAAACTGCACTCAAATAAAAGCAGCATCTCTTCACGAAGGATAACAAGTAAAGCATCCTGAGACAGACACAGACATGGCTCAGTTGTTTTCTTACCTTTCCAAAGACAGCCTGGAGTCCAAATGTTGCACTGGCCATGAGCTGGGGAGAGGGACCAGCCCTGCTGTGGTGTTGTTTCCCAGCTCAGCAGTCCTTTCTCAGCAGAAGGACTTGGAAGCTCTGGCCAGCACGTGCTGTCATCAGCAGCCTGTGTACTCATTGCCTTTCAGGTTGACAGGCAGCCCCACTTTTAATTTGAATCATGTTTAATTCCTCCAGAGCACAATGCAAAAGGTATCAGATGAGTGAGGTCATTGTTCAGCTTTTTCCTGCAGCTTGGTTTGAAACTCCCTTTGGCTGGCATTCTCACCTGCACAAAGGCAAAAAGCTCCCCTTAAGTATGACAAATTTACTTAATCCATGACTGAAATAATGAATTCACAAAGCAAAATCATTATAAATAATTAGGCTTGGCTACATTATCCTGCAAAGTATGATATATTGATGTATTATTTTGTTACAGAGTATTAAGCTTATATTTCTTGTGGCATATAAGTCTTGTTAACATTTTTTGCTTAGTAAATAAATAGTGGAAATGTGTCCTACTCTTCTAGTATGTCATTTTCCTTTTGTGCTAACAGGCAATTAAAGTGTTACGACATTGACAAGCTCTCACTGTTTTCCACTCTGCCAGCATTGACTGCAACCTTGAAACAATAACATCCAGACCTAGAAAATTTTCTGGCTGATGTTGCATGACGTGAAGTGTGTGGTTTTATTTGCATGACTGCATAGGTATAATAAAGTTCCCACTTTAATGGACTTGTGCAAATACCTCTCAGAGGGTGCTAAATTACTTTTCAAATCAAATTTTGCGCCACACTGGAGTGGGACCTCAGAAAAGAGGAGCATGCTTGTTGAAATTTGTTCCAAACCTGATTAAAGGTACTGGAGAAGCAGTGCTGAGATGTTGCTGTTGTATTGGAGGTGGCTGAATGAGTGACACAGACTAAATCTTCTTAGAAGATTAGATTATCTGTGATTAGATATCACAGTTTAGAAATCAGAAATTAGAATTTAGAAATCACATCTTTTTATGGACTCTTCTGATACAGCTGGACATGATTGGTTCTTTAATTAACCCCCTTCACCATCATTGGTTAATTAAAAACTACACCCCTTTGTAAACATCTTGGTAATCAACACCAGGTACAAGGATTGTTTTAAGTTCTTTTACTGAGCTTTCTCACAGCTCCCTAGACCAGTGTATAGGAAAGTTATTTGACTTTCTCTCTCACAGGCCTTGTTGCTGTCTAATGCTTGAAAATTTCTCTCTGACCAAGCTGTCAGCATCCACCCTGAGAGAATCTGCCAGGTGTTGTTGTAATAGGATATGAAATAAAGATGCCCGACTCCAGTCAGGAGGCAGTAGGAATCAGAAGGTTTATTTACAATTCATTCAGCCCTTTTATAACATGCTGTGCTAAAGGCACGTTATTGGTCCATAGGGCTGACACCTCTCCCACTGGCTCAGGAACAGAAATAGCAAACAACTCCTGTTGTTGTGGGAAAGGAACATTGTTCACACAAGGCTGTTTTGGGAAAAAGAAAACTGTTGAGAAGTTTCCCTTGGGAAGAGCTCAGCAATTCTCAGGCTCAGAAACTGTCGGGTCCACAAGGCATCCTGATGGTGTGATCAGAGATGAATAAAAATGCCATACTGCCCTACTCATTCTTTTTCCCCTGGATGTTGTTCCCAGGTGCGGCTGGAGTGGCCGACAGACCTGACCGTGAACCCCCTGGACAACTCCCTGTACGTGCTGGACAACAACATCGTGCTGCAGGTGTCGGAGCGCGGGCGCGTGCGCATCGTGGCGGGGCGGCCCATCCACTGCCAGGTGCCGGGCATGGACCACTTCCTGCTCAGCCGCGTGGCCACGCACTCCACGCTGGAGTCCGCGCGCGCCATCGCCGTGTCCCACAGCGGCGTGCTCTACATCGCCGAGACCGACGAGAGGAAGATCAACCGCATCCAGCAGGTCACCACCAACGGGGAGATCTCCCTCCTGGCCGGGGCCCCCTCCGACTGCGACTGCAAGATCGACCCCAACTGCGACTGCTTCTCAGGTCAGGGGAGGGGGGTGCTGCTTGTTCCCTGGCTGCTGGCTGTGGAGGTGCTCTGATAAAGGGTTGTGATAAAGATGCCTGACTCCAGTCAGGAGGCAGTAGGAATCAGAAGGTTTATTTACAATTCGTTCAGCCATTTTATAACACGCTGTGCTAAAAATCACGTTATTGGTCCATAGGGCTGACACCTCTCCCACTGGCTCAGGAACAGAAATAGCAAACAACACCTAGAAATAGGACTCAAAATAAAGATGTTGGACTCCAGTCAGGAGGCAGTAGAAATCAGAAGGTTTTATTTACAATTCATCCAGCCCTTTTATAAAATACTGCACTAAAAAAACACGTTATTGGTCCATAGGGCTGACACCTCTCCCATTGGCTCAGGAACAGAAATAGCAAACAGCTCCTGTTGTCATGGGAAAGGAATATTCTTTACACAAGGTCATTTTGGGAAAAAGAAAACTGTTGAAAAGTTTCCCTTGGGAAGAGCTAGCTCTTCTCAAGCTCAGAATATATCAAGTCCACAATAAAGCTGCAGGTCAGTAAAGCAACAAGAGAAAGGAGAGGTGTGGAGTCACCATCCCTGGACGTGGTTAAACAAAGACTGCATGTGGCACTCAATGCCATGGTCTAGCTGAGGTGTCAGGGCTGGGTTGGACTTGATGATCTTGAAGGTCTCTTCCAACCTACACATTCTGTGATTCTGTGAGAGACAAGCAGTGATTCAGTTTCCTTGCAAAGCCCCAAGCCTTATCAGCAGATCTTTGTGGATTTAATCCAGTGGCCTCTGAGATGTGAGTCTTCCATTGCCACTGGTGGAGGAACTTCAGGATGCTCCTAGCGTTTTCTCTTTTGATACAGTGATTACACCCTGTTCAGAATTAGTTCCAGGTCTGTCTTGCTGTGTCAGCTGCATTTTCCCCTGTTGAAGCTGGCTCCAAATTATACCTAAATGCTCCTGGAACAGGCAGCCCTGCCCAGCAGGAAGACTGCCAAGGGGTTTCATATCAAGTGCAAAACTCCAGCTCATGCCTTCTCATGACTTGTGTCATGCTGCACCACCAGCCAAACAGTGCAAACATATATTGTGCAGAATTTCTTTTTCTTTGCGTGTTTTAAACTGGAGCAGCCAGTGGCAGGCCTGGACATTGTCAGCAGCACAGCCAGGATCCCCTGCATGCACCAAAAGAAAGTGTGGCTCTTTTATTTCATAAAAACAGACTGGGACAGAGGGCAGCATTCCCAGACAGAGGTGTGCAGTGTGTTGCCATCCTGACATCTCTGAGAACCACCATGTTCAGCTCCATAATAATGTCATCATCATTCTTAAGCCTCTCATTTCAACTAAAAGGTTAATTACTGACAAGAAAACATTAAGTATGTCGAGAACAGAGAGGAAAAAATGCAAATGGTCTTCCAGAGAAGGTGGGTTGCTGACCCAGTGCTGCCAGCTTTGGTGGTGGCTGCAGGAGACCAGTGAGGGGCAGAACCCTGGACAGGATTCCTGGTGAGAAAAACTAGTCTCAGTGCTGAAAAATGAAAAAAAATGTGGCAAATCTAATTATTGGTCCAGCCTGGTTTGGTGAAAGGCAGGGTCAGCTTGGCAGAAAGATCCATGGATTTTTCTATTTCCAAGGAAGCATGGGGTGTGCTCAGACACTCCAGCAATTTCATGTCTCAGTCAGGAGAAGGAGAGCAATACACACAGTAATGTGGTTTTCCCTAAAAGTGAGGTTTAATATGCTTTCTTGCTAGTTACAGGAAATCCTGCTCATGTAAACTCATTTTGATAGACACATACAGCCCAGGATAATGCAAAAATCCTTTTGAAACCTTAAATGACACAAACCAAGTAAATTGTCAAGAGATATTGAAAGGGATTGTTTCTCAAGGCACTTTTTGGCTACTGTTGTGATTTTGTTTTCCTGTAGTGTTGAGTTTTTAATAAGTATAAACTAATCTTTCTTTCAGTGTCATTTTAGCTGAGTTACTGGGGTTTATTTTCTTTTTGTTTACAACACAATTCTACTTTAACGACATGCCAGCAGACAGTAAGTAGGGAATGAAACCTCAGGTATCATGGTCTCTTTTTTTTTTTTTTCCTTCACAATTCTGCATTAAAGCTTTCCTGAACAGCAGGGTCTGGGACTCAGCAAAAATGTTGTGAATTAGATAATTTATATTCCTGTTTGTCTTCCCCGAGACTAATTTAGAATTGCCAACCTTACTTAGAATTACCAACCTTAGATAACAGGGATTTAATTAGTCGGAAGAAGATATTGTTTTATTGACCTGTAAATGATACTGAGATGTTGCAATAGGACAAGAAATAAAGATGCCTGACTCCAGTCAGGAGGCAGTAGGAATCAGAAGGTTTATTTACAATTCATTCAGCCCTTTTATAACACGCTGTGCTAAAGGCACGTTATTGGTCCATAGGGCTGACACCTCTGCCACTGGCTCAGTAACAGAAATAGCAAAAAACTCCTGTTGTTGTGGGAAAGGAACATTGTTCACACAAAGTTGTTTTGGGAAAAAGAAAACTGTTGAGAAGTTTCCCTTGGGAAGAGCTCAGCAGTTCTCAGGCTCAGAAAATATCGGGTCCACGCTGAGGAGAAGCAGCCCATCAGGCTCAGGGGGTCAGCTGAAGTGAGGACATCAGAGATCACTAAAACTGCCCTTTCTCCCCCAGGTGACGGTGGCTACGCCAAAGATGCCAAGCTGAAGGCCCCTTCCTCCCTGGCAGTGTCCCCTGACGACACGCTGCTGGTGGCCGACCTGGGCAACGTGCGGATCCGCGCCGTGCGCCGCAACAGCGCGCACCTGAGCGACGGCCGCCTGTACGAGATCGCCTCCCCCGCCGACCAGGAGCTCTACCAGTTCACCATCAACGGCACCCACCTGCACACCCTCAACCTCATCACCAGGGACTACATCTACAACTTCTCCTACAGCGCCGACGGCGAGCTGGGCACCGTCAGCAGCAGCAGCGGCGGCGCGGTTCACATCCGCAGGGACACGGGCGGGCTGCCCCTCTGGGTGGTGGTGCCCGGGGGACAGGTCTACTGGCTCACCATCAGCAGCAACGGGGTGCTCAAAAGGGTCTATGCCCAGGGCTACAACCTGGCCCTGATGACCTATCCTGGCAACACGGGGCTCCTGGCCACCAAGAGTGATGAGAACGGGTGGACGACCGTGTACGAGTAAGTCCAGACATTAAATACCTTTAATGGACTTGTGCAAATGCCTCTCAGAGGGTGCTAAATTACTTCTCAAATCAAATTTTGCTCCACACTGGAGTGGGACCTCAGAAAAGAGTGTGCTTGTTGAAATTTGCTCCAAACCTAATTAAAGGTACTGGAGAAGCAGTGCTGAGGTGTCACTGCTGTGTTGGAGGCGGCTGAATGAGTGACACAGACTCTAAATCTTCTTAGAAGGCATTTAGCACAGTTTAGAAATTAGAAATTAAAATTTAGATATCACATCTTTTTATGGACTCTTCTGATACAACTGGACATGATTGGTTCTTTAATTCCCCATCACTGGTTAATTAAAAACTCCCTGGTACTCTGTTTTAAACGAGCACTGAAACTTTCTTAGCTCTAGTCATTTAAAAAGACACCCTGCTACTAACACTGTGTGAGACAGGACAAGCAGTGCTGTTGCACAGGCTCTGCCATTTCTTAGGTGCCTAAACCTGTCATATGTAAATGCTCTGTGCACAGTGCCTGTTAAGTGCAGCAGAAATTGCCTGAAATTACACTTCATTTGCACTTTCTTGTTGAGAATCTGTTTCTCTAAATGAAAATATGAGGTAGTTTGGGGTTTTTTTTGGTAACTTAAGAGGTACAGGCAAGTTGTGGTATGAATCAGGAATTTGCAAAATTCCTGAGGAGGGCAGAAGGGGGAAAATTAGCATACTCATCAGAGAAGGGAGTGTTGCAAAGGAAATTGAGAATCTCAGTGGAATTCAAAGACAAGAGTGAGCCTGTCTCTATCAGCAGGGGAGGAAGGTATATAATAATAGCAAAAGGATATGTAATAGCAAAAGGCTGTATGTAAGGGGAGTAGGAAAGGCTTCATAAACAAGACATTGAGACAAGACAGTTGGAGATGGAGTCAGAACATCCCAGTCTGGTCCCAGAGAAAGAACAACCCAAGAGAAGGTTCATTTTTGATTTATAAGGAGGTGTGTTGTATCAAGATTTCTCATTATTGGTAATTAATTGTCCTAATCCCTGTTTGAGGATGCAACAAGTGCTGGATAGAAATCATGTTCCTAGTTCAGAGTCCTTAGGGAGGATAATAGTGCCTGTTTCCTGTGGAGCCTAGGAGTTCATGGTCAAAAACTGAAATGAAACCTATCCAGGTGAGACTGGAACAAAAAGCACATTGATAAGAAGTGAGTTACTGCCTGAGTCACCTGGAAAGGGAGTAGAGTCCCTGTCATTACAGGTTTTTAGAATTATAATTTCTTCAAATGAAAGTAGGATAAAAGCAGAGAAAATGCTGCCCATTGCGTGGGGTTTTCATTCAACAGGATGTTTCTTCATCCTGTTCTCTATTACTCTGCCAAGGACTAAATTAATAGGGTGGGCATATAAGCCATTAGAGAGGCCCTTTTTTAGAATACATGGGAAAACAAAAGCATACAGGATCTTCCTGGTTCAGTTACCATTATCAAACATCTACTGATGGAAATTTAAACTCTCTTTGCAACAACACAAAGCTCACTGTTACCCTGGTGCTGCTCAAACACTGATCAGAGTCACCTTTTATAAACAGAACTGACTGTAAGTGTATGTATGCCTCTTTTTAATAATTTCAGTGCTGAGAGTTGGCCATTTATAGCCCCAGTTGATGCTGGTGTCAGTCCAGGCCATGGACCAATGGCACTTTCAAAGGGCCTTTAGAGCAGCTCCAAGTCATGTCTATTAAAATGCTGAACAGCAGCCCTGTAGCAGGGCCTTGATTGTTAGAGCAGGGGAGAGCAGATTATTTTTAGTCATGTGCCTTTCAGTGCTGGCATTCTGTCCCACTGACATTGAGCATAAACCATTTCACACAACTATGGCTTGTTCCTCTTTTTGAACTACTCAAATGTTGAAAGGACTTTTAAAGTCCTTTTAAAGGACTTTACCTGCTTGCAGGTGCCTCCCACTGTGTGTGGTGTAGATTTATTCATGAGGAAGTACCTGTGCCTTGGGAGGATTTATATGATGTATGTGATTAACACAAAGAGATTTTGCTCAATTAAACAGCTTTAACTACAGCATGGGTAACACTGTCCTCACCCAGGCTTTGAGCTGTCCAGGCTCTGCATGACCACACACTCCTGCCAGCCTACATCAGTCAGGGAAAATTAACAGAATTACAACTTCAGCACGACAAAAACAGCAACAAAATTAAATAATGTCAATTAAATAATGTCATGTCATTAATATTTATGTGCTATCCAGTATCTTAAGTCAATCTTAATGTATTGCAATACATTACAAATTCCTCAATGGCTGGAACACAGAATGTCACCTGATGTGCTGCAGTCAGAGGGGCAGTGGGCTGTCACCACCTCTGTACTGAAAGTTGTGCTCTCAGGAGATGCTGCTCAGCTGCTGCTCGTGGGCTGGGATGGCCTTAGTTGTCTTTTACCCAGATACTGTTTCCCAGGGAGGTCACATTCTGTGCTGACAGCCCATTTCAGTTTGAAAATTAGAATTTTTTGAAGGGTTTACTTATATGTATATATATATATATATATATGTATGTATGTATGTATGAATTGCTTGTGAGCACTGTGAGAATGTAGCATTGGAACTAAGAGCAGCTTTCAAATTGCTTGAAATCATCTTCTGTGCTTAAGGCAGATTTGCATTCACATCCAACAGTTCGACCCATGGCACTGTCAAGCTGAAATAGGGATGAGATTGTTTAACAACACATATCACACATACTTGGGAATATGAGCAAAGATAATGACCTGTTCAGAACATCTACCTCTATGTCAGATTCACTTGCAGAGGGAAATTATTAAGTGGTAGAAAACCACCTACAAAAGTACTTGTCATCCATCTACTCTAATCTGATGGAATTGAAGTGCTGAAAGAGCTCTTGCATACAATTATAGCTAATGTACAATTTTAAGTCATCTAGATTTCTTTTAATATTGTGTCATTAAAGCTCTAAAAGGGGAGGGGAAGCACTGGGCCTCTATTAAATCAAGGACAAGAAAACACCTGCAAGAAACAGCTCTCTCTGAAAAAATTAATTAGACCGCTTTCCTTTGGAAATGATATAACTCTTAACTGTGCTACACATAGAAATGCAAATAGATTGTGAAGCAATATCCCCATGTGTGCATTTCAAATACTGGTGAGCACTTCCTCATGTGAGTACTGAAATCAGTGCAATTATTTGCATGATTAAATGGTCACTGACATGATTAACAGTGGCATAACTGAGCCCCAAATTAACATGAAGAAATATGTCATGATTCCACCCCTATTAGTATGGGTAGGACACTGCAGGAGCTGAGCCCCAGTGTGGTGCTATTCATCATGGGGAAGGTGACAGAGCCTGGCCTCAGAGGGCTGAGTTTCTTGGAGCAATCTGGGAGAAAAAAAAAACCCTTTAGATGATCATGCTGTGGAATCAATACTGAGACTTTCCTGCATGTCCTCCTTGGGGTCAGTGGAACCATCTGCAGGAGTGAGGGGACTCTGCTGTGTGCTGGGCTCTCGTGAGGAGTCAGCCCTCCCTGGCCAGCCAGCCAGGAGCTCTCCATCTCATTCCAGCTGCACAGCTGAAAATGTAATTTTTTGTACCTCAGCAGCAGCACCATCAGCAGCAAAAGTGGATCCTTAGTGAAGATGGATCCTGTGCCTTGAGCACAAGTACATTGCAATAAACCAGCTGTATTTGCACCTTAAAAATGCAGTTTTGGGGGATTTTCTGTGGTACGGTAGCAGATCCAAATAACCTACCAAGCTGTCATACCTGTTTGATCAAGCAGTAAATGAAATATAACTGCCTGGTGTTCGTGGAGTTTTCTGATGATGACAAGTGGTGATCTGAGTCAGTTTTAATCTCTGCCTGTGGCACCCAGTCCACGTGCACAGAACCTGCAGAAGGGGAGAATGTAAATAAGTCACACGATATATATAAGGGCAGTGAGGGGTGAAAAGGAGAGAGGTCATTTTGAATTTAACATTTGATTAATTTTAACTTACTTGTCAAAAAACCACAAGATGGTCACTACTTCATTCTCTAGTGTTTAATTGGAAAAGAACAGCTGCTCTGGTTTTTTTTCTTTCCTTGTGTTGGAGGGAAGACAAAAAAATCCTGATTTTTTTTCGCCAATACTTCTTGTGGCATATAGATTTTGTCTGACTAATTAGGGGCAAATAAAGATCCTAAAGAAATTATGCCAATAGCTTAAAGGGAAGGACAAAGCCATCTCATGTGCTGATGTGAATTGGAAGGGCTTCCTTGGCAGTGCAGTTCTGCCAGCTGATAGAGCAGTTTGGTCTGGGAGAGGAGACAGCTAATAAAACATGAAAACTTAATTATGCTTTCATGCCTGCACAGTAAGTTTCTGTTTTATGAACATGAGTTGGTTTTGCTCATACAAATACTCTGCAATATCAGTGAGTTGTCTTAGGTGAATAAAAACATGTCAGCATCAATAAGATTTTTAAGATGTGAGGCATTATTATGAAACAATATCAAGCACCAAGCAATGCTCTGTGCTGGTTTCCATGTGAACCATCAAAAAGAAGAAATATGTTGGTGGAACTGAAAAGACCTGTTAGAATTGCTGCTCCAGAGCTCTGGAATTAATTATTGACTTTTTGGTAACATGGGCTGGTTGATAATCAAGTACCTTGAGCTACAAGAATTTCTTTAGCACTGATGAAGTTCAGGTGAACTGAAATGTGGTGCTCCAGATTCTAGGTGAGAAGTTCCTGCTGATTTAAGTGGACCCATGGGAAATGAAACACAAGAGCAAAACCCATGTAGGCAACTTATTTCCTGCAGATTTCACTGTAATTTTATCACTGTGGTTACGCTTTACATTCACCACTCACATTATGTGCTTCACACATCTGTGACAAAAGGCAGCTTTTAAGGGTTGCAGAGGGTGAGAACTGGCTTTATTTAATCTGCTGGGTCCAGAAATGCCGTTTTTGGGGGTGAGGTGGATGCCTGAGCACCGAGTGACCTCCAGTGGCCTTGTTCCTGCATGGCAGCCCACTGGGGAGCCCTGCCAGCCCTGAGCAGCACAGAGTCCTCTGCAGAGCCTCAGTGGTGTAGGTGACATCTCACAGTATTCCCAGTTGTATTTGATACAGCACCACTGAAAAGGACTCCAGGCAGGAATTCAGACTGGGTACTGAATGCATTTTGAGTGACTAAATGGACCAGCTCTTACCTTTTTACTTACTGCAGCATGGTGACAATGCCTCCTGCTTTTTTCACTGTTTTTTCAGCTTTTAGGAGTGCCTACAGGGCAGTAGTGGTGTGTTTTCATGGCTCTTTAACATCATTCTGCAGGTATGACTCTGATGGGCACCTGACCAATGCAACCTTCCCCACAGGGGAGGTCAGCAGCTTCCACAGTGACGTGGAAAAACTGACACGAGTGGAACTGGACACTTCCAACAGGGAGAACGTGGTCACAGCCACAAACTTCTCAGCTACCTCTACAATATACACTTTAAAACAAGGTAATAGAAGCATTTCTGTTATTTCTTCCCTAACCATTGTGTTTAAACCCTAGACATTACTGCCAAAAAAAAAAGGCATTAGAATTAGTTCCTTTGTTTCTTCCTTGCTTCAGCACACACAGCTACAATTCTCCTGGGCTGCCAGTTAGAAACAAGCCACAAGTGAATAATTCTTCTCCTAGAAGAATCCCATGGATAAAATCTAATTATTGAAGTCTCTGATGTCTCCAGGCTTTACATGCTGCTTTCTGCTTCAGTATTTGGAGGACTTGGACTAACCTGTAATACCCTGAGCTTTGTTATTCTAAGAAATACTTGCCAGGAGAATGATAGGTTCCACTGCCATTTTAGCACTGAAATTCCCTGTTTGGCCAATGCTGTGTATTCTTTCTGGTAGTTCTGTGACCTGGTGACAGCACTTGTAGGAAGGGGGAGAACATGGCCCACCTCTGCTAGTGGCTGCCTCAGGGATTAGATTTGGGCTCAACCCCTGTAGACACCACAGTATTTTCCTGGTAATACCATGCATCTCAAAAAAAAAAAAAAAACAACCCTGCTTTCTGCCTAATGGAAGTGCCCCAGTGTTCTCCTCAAGACACTGCAGGTTCATCACCAGAGTTCTGGGTTTACATGGTTTAATCAGTCTGGGGTCCTTTGTCCTTGTTGGTTCCTTAATGGGGAAGAGGAGAAGCTTTTTGTCCAGTGACACAGGGAAAAGGGACAGAATGGGAGACTGGCTGTCATCCTGGATATCTGGAAAACAGCTCTCTTGTTTGACCTCAGATACTCCTGCAGTTGTTCCAGCAGTTCATGTTCCTGTTGGGATCTGCAGGTGCTAAGGCCATCACAATATCAGTGGCCAATACTCAGCTTATGGCTTTACATACTTTCAAGCTGAAAGCAAAAATCCTTTATTCCTGCTGCAGGAAACCTTCACAATGGAAATCCTCAGGCCAAATGTAATAAAAAGCTGTTCAGACTCAGGAAGGCTGGAGGTTACAGCTTGCAGAGCTCCCACTGTAGTTGGTGTTCAGCTGTCTGTGACCTCCCTGGGTTGTGTTAACCCTGTTGTGCCTTGGGTTATAAATCTGGAGATCTGAACTCCTCTCTGATCCCTGGTTTTTGTTGTTTTCTGGCAGATAACACCCAGAACATCTACAGGGTGAGCCCAGACGGGTCTCTGAGAGTCACCTTTGCCAGTGGGATGGAAATCACACTCAACACAGAACCTCACATCCTGGCAGGGGTGGTTAGCCCCACCCTGGGGAAGTGCAATATCTCCCTGCCTGGAGAGCACAACTCAAATCTCATTGAATGGAGGCAGAGGAGGGAGCAGACCAAAGGCAACATCTCTACATTTGAGAGAAGGCTGAGGGTAAGGCTTCCTCTTGTGTTAAGTGCAGTGTTCCCTTTGAAAGTCATTGAACTAAAATCATGTGGAAATGTTATACTTTGTAAGAATGAAAATTTTGGATCAGTGGTGGGCCCCAGCCATGAATTTCAAAACCAAACTCCTCCAACACTCTCAGGGATGTTTGATCTCTGTTTGATTTTGATAGTAAGATTTGACCTCAAGACATAATTACTTCTTTTCTTCCTCTTCTTTCTGAACTAAGAACTTAATTATGGCTTTGGAGGAAGCTGTGAGCAAAGGACAGCGTGCAGTTACTCTGCACAGCAGCAAAGTTGGAGCCACATTTTGGCTCTGTCAGATCTATCAACCCTCCTGTTCTGGGGGAGCCAAGGGGTGCCAGGGGCTGCCCAGGGCAGAGGCTCTTGCAGGGCACATTTTGGGTGTCCTGGGCAGCTCCTTTGCTGTGACTCAGAGCCATGGAGAGCCTCCCTCCCTGTGCATCCAGACAGGCTGTGGGTTAATTCTGCCCCTGCCACATGCCCTCAAAGCCCCAGCTCCCTCTGGCTGGGCTCCACCAGGGCTCCAACAAAGACTTGCTTTAGCATTGCATCGTTGGTTTATTTTTACCTGTGAGTACAATGACAGATGGTCAACATTCAGCATTTAATTACATAACACCATGGCTCAAAGAGATTGCTACTCTGCTAAACAGGTTTTTTATTAAATCAGTTCTGGTTTTCACATGAATACCACTTAAAATGCCTGTACCAATAGTACAACTGGGAATTTTGGCCTTAAAAATAGTGTGCTATTGACTACAACCTTTCTGGATAGGAATTATGTCTGAAGTACACCTGTTAGCTCTGAAAATATAGAGTTGGTTATTAAAATCTATGCATTGTCAAAACCACCAAAATCAAAGCCATCTCATTTTGATCATGAGATACTATGGATTTTTTGTAAGTGAACCATCTGTTTGCTTTTCAACTGCTCAATCAAAAATGCAAGGCTTGGAAGATTGGCCAGGCTGGGCACTGCATGTAAAACACCAGTTTGAAAGGGCAATGTTCAGATTGGTTCAGATTTGACAGCCACAGTTACTTTTTTAGGATCTTGCAAGTGGGCAAAAGCTTCTTTTAGTTCTTCTTGCCCACCTTCTGCCTCCTTCCTCTCTGAATTAGTGTGATAGCCCTGTCTGGGGAGTAGCAGTGGCAAACATGTTAAGATGGCAGGATCCAAACTCTGCCTTCCTTGGCTCATGTTGCCTCCTCAGGTGGAGGCTTTCTGAGTGACTTTGTGCTTCAGTAACAGTATGGCACATTTTCCTACAAGAATCTTACGTGGTAAGGTCATAAACAGACAGGTTGTAGTCAGTCATCTATTCTGCTTGCATTGCCAGGGACTAGTTGTTCATCACAATTCTGTTTAATACAACTACTTCATCTTGCAGAGTTTCACCATTATGCAGTTTGTATTTTCTATTGTTGAAATTGCAGTTTCTTTTGCACTTTCACTTGTTTCTGTGTGATCTTTAACACTGCCTGGCAAAAAAAAAAAAAAAAGGAAATTCACAAATTGGTCAGGATGGAATGGATTCTGGCTGGAGGCATAGGATGGTCATGGACATATTGCAACACTGAAGAGATACAGAGGTCAGCTGATGGACCTACCTCTGGAATAGGCTCTTGGTAGGGAAAACCACTCATGTATTCCTCCTCCTCCCCCTTCATTTTCATCCAGAGAGAGGATGGAAGGTGAAACACAAGCATAAGAATAATTTTGGTATGCTGATGTCTTTTACTCTTTGCCCTTCTACAAGTATGCACCAGCAACACAGCTCTTAAACATTGCACTCTTATTTCTGTGAGCTGTGTCCTTTTCTACCTGTCCAAGACCAAGAGGACAGGCATTGTCCCTGCCTGCCCAGAAGGACAAACCAGCTGCCTGTGTTGCAGTCCTGGCTGTGCTGACTCCCTTGTCTGTCCTGAGCCCCAGGACTCTTGTTCTGTCAGGGGAGACTGGGGGGAGCCTGGTGGGATAGCACAGGTTCATCTAAAAGGAGGATTTTAGAGTGGAAAGGAGGAGAAATGTTAGAATCACAGAATCATTTATGTTTGAAAGGACCTCTGAGATTGTCAGGTCCAATTGTGTTGTGCACAAAGGAGACACCATGTAAATAGGGACAAGAGAAAGGGACAGGTGGACTTCTGAGGCTGGTAATGCCATGAAGGAGGACTTTGGAGAGCGGCAGAAATATCTGGATGCTGGAGCTCATCTTTAGCACTGAGATGCTGCTGTGCTGCTGGAATGGAGAGTCAGTGGAGATGGAAGGAGCTGGAACAGTGCAGCAAAGGAATCTGCCCAGAGACAGCTCTCTTTTCTTGGTGATGATAGGAAATGCAGCACAGCAGGGACAAAAGTACCATCCTGTAATGTGTTTGAAACAGTATACCCAATAATGAAATGGATTTAGGACTTACTGTGCACAGAGCCTTGAGTGTTGCTGGGGAAAAAAAATAGCATCATTGAAAGTCATTATGCTGGATGAGATTCTGGACAGACCTTCTGAAAACTTTTAGAGAGTCATATTTTTAAGAGAAAGTATTTAAATACTTAATATGCCATGCCTGGCACAATAGGAAGTGTGTTAGAAAGCTTGCAATGTAGGGCAGAAAGAACTGTGCTGAACTTTGAAAATATATGTAGAGAAAAGCTCTGGGGATTGGAGCAGTTCTCAGTGGAAATGAACAGACTTGCAGGAGCCCTCAGTTAAAGAAAAAAAACCAGCACAATGGAAGAGTTTTCTGAGAAAGGAAAAAAACCAGCATAGAAATGAGGTATAAAGATGTTACTTAGAAATCAGTCCTGATACCATCAGTGAAACAAATGGCTTTGACTGCTAAAAGGTATAAATTGGAAGGCAGGTAGCTGGGGATGAGATAAAGGATGACCTACTTGACAAGAAGAAAGAGAATAAAGCTTTTCCTTCTCTGCCTGGTCCTAACTTTTTTAATTCTAATAGCAATTAGCAACCATCTTGAGAGCATTTTACTCTATCAGTGTTATTTCAGTTTTGGAAAGAGGCCCCTGTCAGCATGTTCTGAATAATGCTGGGAACACTGGGGTTTCAAAAGTTGGGTTTCTGCATGGTGTGAATTCTGCTCTGGAGATGGCACAGAAGTGAGTTAACTGAAATGCTGGAACAGTCATCTAACTTTATCTCAGGGTCTAAATCAATGTGGGAAACAGAAATTAACCACAGGTTTCCTTTAAATGAAGAACTGCTTGCCCCAGCGCTTCCTGAACCTACATAAAACAGTCTGTGGGCATGTATGCATTTTATATTAATAATAAATCTATGTACAATCAGGCATTTTAACATCAATCTTAATCTAGCAAGACTTCTTTTTTATCAATTGAACTGCTATTTTAATTGACTTCTAAAAATGAAGCAAAGGCTGCTGTTAAATGTGATGAGCATGATGCATAGTAATGCACTGATTAGAATGCAGCTCTGCTCCCTCCTGACTTTTGCATAACTTGAGGAACGTGGCATTGGATGCAGTCCAGGTTTTATAACTGAATGTCTGCAAAATTGAAAATTGAATGCTTGACCAGCCTTACTTATTTTTGCCTCTTTTTTTATTTATTTTTTTTTTAATAACAACAGCAGAAGTAACTCCCTGGCCTTGGTTCAAAAGTCCTGCAGACCCAGGCTCTGCCAGCCATGTTCATTACTGCACTTAGCAAATGATCTCCCTTTATTTACCAGTCTTACAGCAAATTCTAAAGATGGGACCAAGTCCTGTGCCAGGGTGGATGAGTTTGCATTGGCTCAAATCAAAACACAGACAAGGAAAGGATGCAATTATCTGCTCTGACTTACACATCAGGCAGGGTGGACAGGGAAATGAAATCCAAAGTGCACGTTTATGTGATACTCACACTGCAGAATTTCTAGCTAAAAAACTAATGGAAGTAGAGTCAACAAATGTTTAGAAGTATAGAATAAATGTATCTTTTTATGCACTTCTGACATGATTGAAGTCAGCTGAAATTTCTCCCTGTTTTCATTAGCTGACATTGCTTTCAGAGAGCAGTTTTCCCTGGCTCACAGCAGAACACAAGTTCAGCCACTCTCGGGGGGCTCCTTGCTGTGGTTTATGTGTCTTGGAGGAGTCGTTTCATGGAGCCACTGAAATTTGAAATCAGCTTGTCAATGGAACATTGAGATGAGTCCTCCTACCCATTTATGAGCCTGTCTTGACTTGAGAAGAGTGTTAAACTTAACTTTAATGTAAGAAAGTAAACAAATGAGACATAAAATGTGCAATATAAGGAAAGTATTTTAACCTTATTTTAACTCTGTGAGTTTTCAATTACTGCTGCTTTCCACTTGGCTGCTAATTCTGCCTCTGTTTGGTTTTCATTCTTATTTGTTGTATGGTCTCTGGAATTCAGCTCACAAGCAATTTGTGTTCGAGGCTCTTCTTTCTCCTAACTGCATTCTGCCATGACAGTAATAGCAATGAGAACATTAAACATGTACATAGAAAATAAATGAATATGACATAGGGTATACCTCCTGCTTGCTTTTCAGTTATTTTGCCACCAAGAGGATTTTTTTTTTCAGAAATTTTAAGAAGTTTGCTAAAAAATATATTATATTAATATAATATATATAATATAATATATATTGTATATATATTAGAAATAATATATAGTATATATATTAGATATATATAACTGTATACCATCAGTCTGTATACAAGTAAATGTAGTTGAACTGAGCATGACATTTTACGTGGGCTCCTTAACTATCATTAGAGCATAAATTGTGATAGTTTCAGCAGTCTACAGGGGTATATAGGTATTTTACAGCTATTGTAAATGAACACTATTAAAGTTAGACGTGTGTGTATATAAAACTCCAGAAATGCCAGTTGAAGGAAGAACACCTGCTTCTTCTAGATTCTCAGATTATTTTGCATCCAAAAACAGAAAGAGGGACAAAAAAAGAAATGTTCATTCTAATCACATCCTGAATTATTATCCAGGGTTAATTAACCATTTACGTGGTGGCTGTGCTTCCAGGTCTGGGAGAGGAGCAAGCACCAGGCTCTGTGCTGACACCTGCCCTGCACTGTCTGTGCTCTGGGAAGTTATTCATGGAACAGAGTGAGCAGATGAAATGTGGTAGATTAATGCAACAAGCACATGGAGCATTGATCTGAAAAAGACATGTCAATGAACAATATTTTATGGTTCCCTAAATTATATATCTGATTGAAATGGTGTTTAATAGAGATTTCCCAGTGACTGGATGATCTCAGGAGGCAGATGATGATAGCACTGGATAAATGTATTTTGTCTTCATGAATCTGAGTCACTTTTGAACTTGATTTCATATTGGGCACTGGGCTGTGTCCTGTCTGTCAGGCACAGCGAGCTGCTGCTCCCAGGTGTGGTGAGAGCTGCTGCAGGAAATGTGGCCAGTGCCAGGCACAGCTGGTGGCTGCCAGGAGTGTGGCAGTGAGGTGGTTGTGTGAGGAAGCACAAGGACACATTGTGGGCAGGGTGTGCAGGAGCTCAGACACAGCTCTGCCCTCTGCAGCACCAGGGTGTCACCTGGGCTGGGAGGGCTGTCCCTGACCTGTCACTGTTCACAGAGCTCAAGAGAGGATGGGAGGTAGTAGTTCTTTCTTGGTTTGTGGGCTTAACTACACATCTCTGGCTGGAGTCAAGAATTTCATCCGCAGCTGAGAAGAAAGAAGAAAAGTTCAGGAAAAGGTGAGAGCAGAGGTGAGGGTTTAGCACATAGAAACATCCTGTAATGCCAAATATAATAACACTGAATGCAAGGAACAGGTTTGTTTTTTTGGACCTTCTGTTTCTCATCTGAACCTTTTGTATTTTCTTGTCTTCAGTAAGGCCCAGGTCACAATGTGAGAGCATTGCTGACTCTGATTAGGGCTGACACTGACTGTGCTGGGTGTGCACTGAGTTCTTACCCTGCTGCCCCTCTGTGTTCAGACCCACAACAGAAACCTGCTCTCCATTGACTTTGACCACGTCACCAGGACAGGGAAGATTTACGACGACCACCGCAAATTCACCCTGCGCATCCTGTACGACCAGAGCGGGCGGCCCGTCCTCTGGGCCCCCCTCAGCAAGTACAACGAGGTCAACATCACCTACTCACCCTCTGGGCTGGTCACCTACATCCAGAGGGGCACCTGGACTGAGAAAATGGAGTATGATCCAAGCGGGAACATCATTTCCAGAACGTGGGCAGATGGTAAAATATGGAGTTACACATATCTAGAAAAGGTAAATTATTTTAAATTTGGGGTTTGTGCCAAGGCAAAAAAAATCTGGGTTTATTTTATTTATTTATTTATTTATTTATTTATTTATTTATTTATTTATTTATTATATCGTGTTAATTTTATATGGTATTTATTTTTATATTCTATTTATTTTTTATATTCCATTTCTGTACTATATTCTATTTTGAACTATATTGTGATGCTGCCTCTTGCAAGAGTATTGAAGACTTATAGAACAGAAAATGGATAGAATTACCTAACGAGATAAAAATGTCTCTGGGTATGCTCAGACCTACAAGTCACCTGCTCAAACCTGACACAGTTTAGTTCTGAAGAAAGTTTTCAGCAGCTCAGGTTTTTTTAATTGGCAGGTCAAAACAACTTTCTGGTCTCAGTCCAAGTTCAGGTTCCATGTATGTCTAGAGGCAATGGTCACAAAATGTGGAGATCAGTATTGTACAAACCAAGGAGGAACATCTTCATCTGCAGTAACTTTTTTTTTAGTCTTGTCTTTCAAAACCAGAACCAGTCTGTATTTTTAAAGCTTTCAGAACTCAGTGCCAGCTCATATTCCACGTTTTTTTAAATAGCAACATCTTGGACTATCCAATGCACCCTGAGTTAGCAGAACATCTTCTCTGAACCTGTAAACCACAGGAAAAGGCTCTGGGGCTGAGGGGCAGAAGAGGTAACATTGATAGGAGGAAATCCACCCAGGAAATCCAGTGACTTTGAAGTTACTTGCATATGAAAGAGTTCCAAATGTGTACTTTTAAGATAAACTGTGCTGTACTTATTTTCAATGTATTTAAGCTTGATCCTCAAAAAACTTAAACCTAACCCAGTGGAAAAAAAAAAAGATCAAGACTGGAAAAATGCATAAAAATGTGATTCCTCCTTGTCTGCATGCAGTGGGGTTCTTGCATGTGTTAACAAGATTGGCAAACCCCAGGAGCTTCAGAAGTTTGTCTCAGATAAATTTGTCAGGGCTTTTTTTTGTCTGAATGCTCTTTTGCAAATTACAAGTAAACAGCATTTCATACAGCTTTCAAACATTTGGGCAATGTGCCTTTTGGAGGAATCTCTTCTTTTTTTCTTTGGACCTGTTTTGGAAAGATTTATGCTTCTTATCTTTCCAAACCACTTTGTCTGTTCTTAGTTTATGATGAGCTCATAAATAAAGTCATATAATTTAACAGTGTTACTCTAGAATTCTACACAAAAGGCCAAATCCTGATCTTGTAGAAGCAAGTGGCAAAAGCTTTTTGGTTCAGGTGGCAGCTTGGGTAATGCTGTAACTTGTCATTAAAATTATGGAAAGCCATTCACACCATGGACAATAATCTCCCAGATATTTAATGTATTTTCATGACTGTTGTTCCTTGTGCCAAAGAAAGATGAATTCCCTATCAAAATTAGACATTGAAATATAACTTTGTGGCTCCATTAGAGTCAATAACTCATTGTGTTAATTATGTAATGATTGGTAAAGGTTGTCTGAAGACTTGTAAGACCCAATAATTCCTTGCATAAAAAAATCAATTATATAGCTCGCTTCCAATTCATAGTTACTTAATTCTTCATTTTTATCACTTGATGAGCTAATTGTACATCTTCAAAAATCTCTGTCCCTTACAAAATTAGCTCAAATAATTAAGGTTTAGCCTTGTAAATAATTCTTACTGATGAGATCCAGTTCCTCTTGTTTGGTCACTTTCCTCAATTAGTTAATGCTGTTATAAAATCCCCTGCATACTCCAAGCTGGCTTCCAAAATCTGGCAGACAAAACAGATGAGTGTCTGTGTGTGTGTGTGTGTGTGTTGGACAGAAATGACATCTAGTGGTGATGCTCAGCATTTGTCTATTCCCAGCAGAGCTCTCATAATTGGCCACTGGCTGTTTATCTTACACCATCCATCAATCATTTTGTGGTTGACCAGGCTCTGGTTGCTTTGATGAAATGACCCATTTTGGGGTGTTTTATGAGCTACCCTCTGAAATCCTTTAGAACAATTAGAACCCAATTTGTGCAGAGTTGGAAAATCTATTGTAATATTATTAGGATGAATTGGGAATTTTTTTTTTTCCTCTTTATGGTGTCCTCTAATAGGCTTGAGAGGATACTCAGTCTCCAGCCCTTGTACTGTCTATCTTTTTACTATCCTGGACAAAAGTGAAAAAGCCACAAAGTGCTGTAAAGATGGTACACAGGGGCACTAAAGTTATATTGGGGATGTTTCTGATCTTGTTATTCATACTCTGTCAATGGCAGACAGCTTAAAAGCAGGCCTGGGAGCAGTATACAGAGAGAGGTGTCAGAGCAGTGCTGGGAGAGAGTTCAGCCAGTGCTTTAGTGCAGGCTGGAGAGTCCTGACTGGAGCTGGAAACAAAATAAACACGGTGCATGCTGGAGATGGTTGGCACAGCAGCAGTGAAGTGATCAGACAGTGCTGGGGGTGAAGGTCTGTTGTCACCAGCTGGCACAGGGGACCTGCAGTGGCACGTGCTGGTGCTCTCTGGCTGCTGGACAGGTGACAGGTGTCTTTTGCCAAGGGCCAGAGGCTTTGGGCACTCTCTGGCTGTCATTGTAGGACACAAAAGAAAGATGAGAGACTCCAAATATTTCAGAAGGCAAAGAGCATAGAAAAAAGGCTTTATTGTCTTATTTCTTACCACCTTTTCTAAGGTGTTCCCATCCAGACTGAACATGGTTGGTGAATAGGAATGACACCTCTCTGATCCCATTGGTTAAACCAGAGAAACAGCAAAACACCACCTGGAGAAAGATTGTTTGGAGAAAGGAGAGTTGTTTGCCAGGATTGTTTTGAGAAGAGGCTTTCCTGAGAAATTTTTCCTTGGGAAAATGTCAGCAGGTGCTAGCAGGCTAAAATCTCTCAGATCCACTCCTGTCGCAATAGGACATGAAATAAAGATGCTTGGCTCCAGTCAGGAGGCAGTAGGAATCAGAAGGTTTATTTACAATTCATTCAGCCCTTTTATAACACGCTGTGCTAAAGGCACGTTATTGGTCCATAGGGCTGACACCTCTCCCACTGGCTCAGGAACAGAAATAGCAAACAACTCCTGTTGTTGTGGGCAAGGAAAATTGTTCACACCAGGTTGTTTTGGGAAAAAGAAAACTGTTGAGAAGTTTCCCTTGGGAAGAGCTCAGGCTCAGAAAATAGCGGGTCCTCACACACCCTTTGTGCAGTCCCTGTGTGGAGGCTGACGGTGCCGTTGCTGTTTGTTGCAGTCGGTGATGCTGCTGCTGCACAGCCAGCGCCGTTACATCTTCGAGTACGACCAGTCGCTGTCCCTGCAGTCGGTGACCATGCCCAGCATGGTGCGCCACGCCCTGCAGACCGTGCTGTCCGTGGGCTACTACCGCAACATCTACACGCCCCCGGACAGCGGCGCCGCGTGGCTGCAGGACCGCGCCCGCGACGGGCGCCTGCTGCAGACCCTCTACCCCGGCACCGGCCGCAGGGTGCTCTACAGGTACACCCGGCAGGCCCGGCTCTCCGAGATCCTCTACGACACCACACAGGTCACCTTCACCTACGAGGAGTCCTCCGGAGTCATCAAGACCATTCATCTAATGCACGACGGGTTCATCTGCACCATCAGATACAGGCAGACAGGTTGGTCCCGCTGTGGGTGCTTTGCTAAAGTTTTTGGCTCCTTAGAATGTGACCCTCATTCCTCACTCACAACATCCTGATCTTGCACTTCCATTTAATGCATGATGGGTTCATCTGCACCATCAGATACGGGCAGACAGGTTTGTCTAACTATGACTACTTGGCTAAAATTTTTGGCTCCTTAAAATGTGACACTCTTTCCTCACTCACAACACCCTGATCTTACCTGGCACGAAATCCCATTATTTTTATGTCTACAGTTTCTTGTATTTTATGTTTCACTAGAAAAATATGTGTGTATATCTCTGTGTCTGCGCCCATAGGTGAATATAGCTGTCCCGCTTGAAATACAGTCTTCTTTTTATTGCTTGGTATGGAATAGCTCTTAGAATGTTTTGTTGGTTTTATTCCTCTGTGAGGATATTTGCTAAATATTAAATCAAGTTGGTTTATTGTTTGTATTTTCAAGTTTCCCTGTTTGCACCATAATATAACATAAATTCAAAAGGACTGCTTATATGAGGAAGGAAATCACCATGTGAAATAAATTTGTTTTAGAATTATCTTGTAAGTAAATAGAAATCATAATTATGAATAAAACAGCATTCATTTAAACAAATATTAATAAAATATAAAGAGTTTGTAGAGCAAGCGTTAATAAAGGTTTGTGAGAGAACAATCTAACCTATTCTTAGTTAATGGTATTTTCTGAGACAGCTGAGGAGTAGTAAGGCTAAAGGCCTGAGGTCACGTCCTTTCCGTCCTAGATCTTTAGGGTAAGTAAACCAGGGGCATAATTCGTTATTTTTCTTGTTTTTCCTCTTTCCCACATTTGTTTTGGGCAGGTCCCCTTATTGGCCGGCAGATCTTCAGGTTCAGTGAGGAAGGGCTGGTGAATGCCAGGTTTGACTACAGCTACAACAACTTCCGTGTGACCAGCATGCAGGCCATGATCAACGAGACGCCCCTGCCCATCGACCTCTACCGCTACGTCGACGTCTCCGGCAGGACCGAGCAGTTCGGGAAATTCAGCGTCATCAACTACGACCTAAACCAGGTTATAACCACCACTGTGATGAAGCACACCAAAATCTTCAGTGCCAACGGCCAGGTGATTGAAGTGCAGTACGAAATTCTCAAGTCCATCGCTTACTGGATGACCATCCAGTACGACAACATGGGGCGCATGGTGATCTGCGACATCCGCGTGGGCGTGGACGCCAACATCACCAGGTATTTCTACGAGTACGACCCCGACGGGCAGCTGCAGACCGTGTCTGTGAATGACAAAACCCAGTGGCGCTACAGCTACGACCTCAATGGCAACATCAACCTGCTGAGCCACGGGAACAGCGCCCGCCTCACCCCGCTGAGGTACGACCTCCGGGACCGCATCACCAGGCTCGGGGAGATCCAGTACAAAATGGACGAGGATGGGTTCCTCAGGCAAAGAGGCAATGAGATCTTTGAGTACAACTCTAATGGTTTGCTGAACAAAGCCTATAACAAAGTGTCTGGCTGGACTGTGCAATACTGTTACGATGGCCTGGGAAGACGAGTTGCAAGCAAATCAAGCCTAGGACAACACTTACAGTTCTTTTATGCTGATCTCTCCAACCCAATAAGAGTTACTCACTTGTACAATCACACTAGCTCAGAAATAACATCCCTCTATTATGATCTGCAAGGTCATCTCATTGCGATGGAATTAAGCAGTGGAGAAGAATATTACGTTGCTTGTGATAACACTGGGACACCTCTAGCTGTGTTTAGCAGTCGAGGCCAAGTCATAAAAGAGATTTTGTACACCCCGTATGGAGAGATCTACCAGGACACTAACCCGGATTTCGAGGTTATCATTGGTTTTCATGGAGGGCTCTATGACCCTCTCACCAAATTGGTTCACCTGGGGCAGAGGGACTATGATGTCATTGCTGGGAGGTGGACGACCCCAAATCACCGAATATGGAAACACCTGAATGCTGTCCCACAACCCTTTAACCTCTACTCCTTTGAGAACAATTACCCCGTGGGCAAAATCCAAGATGTTGCCAAGTACACCACAGGTAAGAGCGAGCTGTCTCTCATGAAAATGCCTCTAACAAAAACAAAACTTTTCCTCCAATTGTGGTATGGAATCAACATTCCAGAAATCTTTTGCATACAAAAAGTTTCTAATCTTAAATCTATTGAAGCAATTTCCTTAATAGATTGCATCTTACTGAGCTTAATCTGTTTTCTTTAACATTTATGGTAACCAAGAAAATAATTAATAGCTGCTTCTATTGCTTTTCTCAGTGCTAAAATTAGGGGAAGAATGGAAGCAGCTTAATTTGAATTTTTTCTATTATAAATAGATAGAGGGAACACTATTGATTTGAGTATAGCTATGCTTTGTAACCAAATAATTTCTTTGCTACAGTAAAAGCTGTAGCTGGTGCAGGAAACATAAATTGATGTGAAATCATTATTTCTACATAGCTGGAACTTCTGCAGACTGCCCTCACTTTTTCTAGGATTTATGACCCTTTTTGCCAGCATCCTTTTCTTGTTTTGTAGACATTGGAAGTTGGCTGGAGCTCTTTGGTTTCCAGTTGCACAACGTGCTGCCTGGATTCCCAAAACCAGAGATTGAAGCTTTGGGGACAACGTATGAACTACTGCAGCTCCAAACAAAAACCCAGGAGTGGGATCCTGGAAAGGTTAGCAAACATTCTCTTCAGCTGCTTTTAATACCAAATTAAGGAGTTTTAATAGAAAATATTGGATACCAAGGAAAAATGTGACTATATCTTTCAATGTAATAGGAAAAGTAAATTATTTAAGAATGCTAGAAACTTGAATGTTGTCAATTATGCACTGGCATCAGAGGGGAGGAGAGGTTCAAGGAGAAGTTTTTAGCAACACAGTGAAGAAAATATGCAGCTGTTTATAGAGAAAATACCCAAATTTGAGGCGCAGGACAGGCAAAAGGGTAAAAGTGTTTGTGTGAATATTGAAAAAAACCCTCAGAAAATCTCGTGGAATTAACAAACTAAACCAGCAGATTTTCATCTTTGTTAGCAAAGATGCCACAGGCACTGGAAAGTCACTGAGGGTATAAACAGCTTCACAAGCCAGTACCTCTGCACAATTATTGCAGGAAACAGAAAAGCTGCTGTGGATTTGTAAGGGGTCTGTAAATCTTAGCCTTTCTCCAGGGCTTGTTTTCAGTAACAAAAAGCCAGACAGCAGCTACCAGAGTCCAGCAATCAATGTGACTGCTGATACTCTGATCAGGTATTCACATTTGGCATATGGGCTTCTGTTAACAAAGAAATAGGATTTTGTAACGATGCCTTTCCTCTATTGTAGTCAGGAAAGAGAAGCACAGAGCATTTTAGAGTTCATATTGATGTTCCCAGCATTTAAGGTAGTTACCATCCACCAAGTGCAGAAGGCTGGAGGGTCAGAGGTCATGCCAGATGTTGCTCCATGGAAAATTATCACAGAGATGTTAAGCTTTTCCAAGGCACAGAAAAGATGTAATGATAGGTGTAGTGTTAAAAGATAAAGAGAGGGTTGGAGTGAATTTTCTTCTAGCCTCAATGGGGAGCAAGATCTACAGATGTGATGTACCTGCCTATTATTCTGGTGTCTCCAGACCTTCCCAACCTGCTTTCCCTAAAGAATGGGCTATAAAATTCATTACCACAGCTCTACAGAGGATGTAATTAAACACTCAGTGACTAAGCAGAGCCACGTGAAAGGGCATGGCTTTGAATTCAGGTTTCCCTGAACTGCTAAGGGCCATTAGAGTAACAGTTCAAGGGGGAGGAAAAAGAACAAATACAAAATAGCATTTGTGATAAATAGAAGAAATTTCCTAGAAATGGAGGAGTCCAAGAGACAGAAAGCACTACCATTAGCCATTAAAAAGCCTGTGCATATGCCCAAGTTCTGTAGGTGTGCACGGTTCTTTCCAAGCAAATTGAAGATCCATTCCAAGCAATTAAGAGATGAGTAGGGTGAGGCACTATAATGAACTTCAAGGTACCTTGCCTGCAACCTGGATTGATATTTTCTCTTCCAGACTATCCTCGGCATTCAATGTGAGCTACAAAAGCAACTCCGAAACTTTATCTCCTTGGACCAGCTTCCCATGACCCCCCGGTACAGCGACGGCAAGTGCTCTGAAGGGGCGAAGCAGCTGAGGTTCGCAGCCGCCCCCTCCGTGTTTGGGAAAGGCATCAAATTCGCCATCAAGGACGGGATGGTGACGGCCGACGTCATCGGGGTGGCCAACGAGGACAGCCGGCGCATCGCCGCCATCCTCAACAACGCGCATTACCTGGAGAACCTGCACTTCACCATCGAGGGCAGGGACACGCACTACTTCATCAAGCTGGGCTCCCTGGAGGAGGACCTGGCGCTGATGGGCAGCACGGGCGGGCGGCGCATCCTGGAGAACGGCGTCAACGTGACGGTGTCGCAGATGACGGCGGCGCTGGGCGGGCGCAGCCGGCGCGTGGCCGACATCCAGCTGCAGCATGGCGCGCTCTGCTTCAACGTGCGCTACGGCTCCACGCTGGAGGAGGAGAGGAACCACGTCCTGGAGAGCGCCCGGCAGAGGGCCGTGGCCCAGGCATGGACTAAGGAGCAGAGGCGGCTGCAGGAGGGCGAGGAAGGGATCCGGGCGTGGACAGAGGGGGAGAAGCAGCAGCTTTTAAGCACCGGGCGGGTGCAAGGCTACGACGGATATTTTGTTTTATCTGTGGAGCAGTATCTCGAACTTTCTGACAGTGCCAACAACATTCACTTCATGAGACAGAGTGAAATAGGCAGGAGGTAACAAAGAAAATCTCTGCCTTCGCGTCACCAAAGACTGCCTGTTTTTAAACGTAAAATGGTTTATTGTATTGGTTTTTCTAGATCAGAACTCTGTATATATAAATCTAGAGGAAAAAAAAACATATCCAACTGCCTTTAAATGTGACAGAAGATGGTATTTTAATATCGTTTGTTTAACTCTTTGAGAGATGACAGTGACAATTTTTAGTTCTTGTGTGGCAGTATTCAAAACGTTCAGAAGCAGAGCCCTGAGGCGCGACCTGCGCGTGAGGGGCTGGGGTGACCACACAGCCCTGCAGGGCGGAGGGGAGCACCACGTGCTCTCCTTCTCCTAAAGAAACACCAGGTTTTTGTTGTTGTTGATTTCATAATTCACCAGTTATTTAAATGGTTACAGAGCCTGATTCTGCAACCCGTAATTTACTGGGTGTCTTTGATCCCAGTGAGATCTCCCATCAGTTCAAGGGATTGCATACAGAAACCAGACTGTGTATGGAAACCTCACAGCTGCTCACCGACCCCACACATGTTCCTCACAGTTAAAAGCTGAGCGGTTTTCTGGCCTGGGAAGTCTGACTTGGGTTGGATTCAGTATGTCCAAGGATGTCCCCTCTGCTGGGCTGCGACTGCCCCTCACTGCTCCGTTCTGACCAGAACCTTGTGCCCACTGGTGCCTGTCAGGCTCCCCCAGGGTTTTCCTGGGACACACCGGGCTCTGGCAGCACTCACAGTCTGCTGGGGGCACCGTGCTGGCCAGGCTGCAGCCAGGGATGGGGTGGGTAAAGCAGGCTGAGTGGGCACTGGGGGCTCTCCACTGGCAGGAGTGCTCCAGGCTGGGCTTTAGCCCAGTGCCTGGGGACACCCCAGTGGGGCCCTCACAGAGCAGTGTCAGGCCCTGCACCATCAGCCCTGCCTGTGGTCACTGGGCCAGGACACAGATGGTTTGGAAGGTGCAGTGTTGTTGGGTTTAGGCATCATGTTCTTTTCATCTCAAATCAATAATCCTGTTGTAGTACTCATTTTTTCGAGTCTGAAGATTGGTGGGTTGGGAGTTGATGAACCCAAGTGTGGATAGTAAATATGTTGATAAACATAGAACATTTCGGGGATGACTCTTCACTTTTCAGCTCAATATCTAGAGCACATAGGAAAGCATTATACTGCATGGACAGAATTTTTTTATTTCCCAAGGTAACATGCACTACTGGCACAGTTACTTCATAGCAGCATAAGTGATCCTTCCTCCACCTTGTCATTTCTGAAAACCTGATTATCAGGAGGTGGGTCGGGCACACAGGGAGGGGGGGGATGGGCAAGCAGTTTTCCAGAGGGATCTGGAAGTCTTTATAGAGCCTGTGTATCCATAACAGTGAAGTTATTGCACATTTCTTTCAGAACAGACATAGTAAATATATTGAACCAATTTCTGCTCGTATTTACAGAAGCCAAGAAAGTGCATTCTTTATCTTTGTCTTTTTTTTCCCCCAGGTGTTTTTGGTTTTTTTTTTTTCCTTTGTTTTTGGGCAAGTGGAGCAGACTGTACCCAAGTTAGAGATGAGCCTGAATTGACCCCTGAGGTCTGAGCCCCTCGCTGGGGTTTGAGCTCAGGTCTCAGCCCATTTCTGTCTCTGCCCAGATTCCTTCTGCTCCCCTGGGAGCCAGCACAGCTTTGGGGGTGCAGGGTCAGGCTGCCAGAGCCTGGCCCCAAAATCCTCCTCTGTCCCCAGCCAGGGGACCCGTGGACCAAAACCTGCACATACTCATTGTGATCAGGCTCATCACTAACTAATGTACAGAACAGGGAGCTGGCAGCTCCCAGGTTTGACAGCTCACATTACTGTAATTTTCCATCAGATCACAGAGAATTTGAATACCTCCACACCAACCTAAAAATGGACCTTCAAATCCTCGAGCCTCTAATACACTTTTAATCAATGGAAGAATAATTTATGAATTGTATATAGAGAGTGCATTCATAAATGTGATGATGTATTTTATCACTGATCCAAGATGTCAATATTAGAGTCTATTTTACTTATATTTTAAGCAATTATACTTTTTTGCAATTCACTAATGAGGATCATTTTCAAACCGCTTTAATATCCATTATAAACAAATATTTGGAGCTATTAGAGTTACCTTGAACTGTGCATTTCTAGTATGTAATACATATTTAGTTAGCTTGTGCCTTTAGTTTCTTAAAGTTATATTTGTATTATATGCAGGAAATGCACTTTGTATTACCTACAGTTGTGGTTTTTAATACTGCCTTGATTACTGTTGTTCTCATGTTATGCCAAAAGGTCAAAGAGTTAAATGTGTTACAAGTTTGTCTTTGAAAGTAGATTTGGCATTTTCTCATTTCCTGGGTGCAGTCTAAGGTACATTTTGAACAATATTTCTTACGAGAATACAGTTTCATTAAGACTCACATGGCATTACATGGCCCAGTTACAAAAGCAAAAAACATGCCTTCATCATACCAGTTTCTTAAATTTAGGGAACTAAATATAAATGTCGTGTTGAGATGACAGTGCTCAAGAAACAAGTTATTGCTGGAAGAGCAGGCAGGGGAGATTGAAGTCATATCACACATGGGCCAGCCAGCAGTGATTTGTGAGAACTACATGGACAAATAGCTTTGGACTGTCATGTTCATGAACAACCTCAGATGGAGGCAGAGAATATTTCAGTCTCCATTTTTTTTCCCAAGTAGTTAGAGCAATTTCTCATTGGGTTTTTGGTGGGTTTGGGTTTTTTAATATGGTTCTTTTTCTTTTTTTTTTTTTTAATTTTGTATTTTGCACTATAACCTAGAGACCCAGTTGAGAAAAAAAGAAAAACAATAGCATGGAAATTTTTACTGTTATTTAGATCAGATAATTTGATGCTAGCATTCTGCACTGCAAACAAGGTTCTGAAAGAGGGAAAAATAAAAATAATTAAAGTATAAAATAAATTAAAAATAAATAAAATCCACTATTGCACACTATCTTGTAGCAAAGTACTTACCATGAGAAATATGTGCTATATTTTTTACGACAGCCAAACAAATAGTGTGTACAAGTAACATTTCCTTTGCTTTCATATTTATTTACTAAATCTAGAACATTTCAAAGTTATAAATATATATATATAGATATCTATGTAGAACATAGCCAAATAAATATATATGAACTGGTCAGTGTGCAACTGGGTCTGCACACCTGGGCTCTTTGCTTTGAGCCTCTCCCGTCCCTCAGCCAGGCACTGGGCAGGGGTGGCCCCGTGTCCTGGTGTCCCCTGCAGCCCCTGCCCACGGGGACAGCCAGGGCAGCCCCTCCGAGGGAGCCAAGGTGCTGCTCCACAAGGGAAAAAGTGCTTTAGAAGGAGGAGCTCGTGCTGTAGCTGAGCCCGAGGAGACAGGCAGGGCCCGGGGTGTCCGTGTGTCCGGGGCAGTGACACCGCGGGGACACCCCAGTGGCATCCAGTGCCACCCTGGGGACAGCCTGGGGACACTCGGGTGTGCCACCCCCCAGTGCCACCCTGGTTACCCTCTGTTTTACCCCGGTGACTGCCTGGTGACACCCCGGTGCCACCCTGGGGACCCTGTTTTACCCCAGTGACACCCAGTGCCACCCTGCTGAGGCAGCCCCGGGGTTTCCCATCCAGAGCTGCTGTTTGAAGCCCTGCCTGACCCAAGCCATGACCAGGTGGAAGGACCCGATCCATGCCAGGGGATCCCTGCCAGGCAGGGCTGGGAATGGGGGAGTGGGACTCGCTGTGGATTTGTCTGGGCATTTGTCACCTGCCATTGTTTGTCTAAGGAAACGTGTTTGACAATTTCCAGTCTTTCCTTAGATCTCGTGGTGGACTTTAGCCTTTTAATAAATGTTAGTATATCAGATCGTGTCCTTGACAGTATTTTACTTGTATGAACCATGATAAAACATTAAAATCTTCATACTTTTCTGGCAGAAGTGTCAATAAACAAGAAGGAAAAGCATAGCATACGATATATGTCAAAGTAATGTTCCTTTTTAGCTTTCTCATCAACAGTAAAAAATGTTTACAATGTATGCCAAGATCTTCACTTTCTGTCTAACACCGGTTAGAGGTTCTGATCTTACAGAAATTGTGTTATAATGGCCTCAGCCTCGTTGCTAGGAAACAATAGATCCCAATTTTTTTATTCCTGCTCTAACTCCTGTGCTGAATAGTGACTGGATACTGTACAGGTTTATGTTATATGGCTGCAGTTAAATGGTCTGATGCATTTTGCTCTGGGTTTCAGACCAGAAGCATGCATTTTCTACAAGAACATCCCAGCAACACACTGTAAATATTGAAAAGTTAATATATTATGTGTCGATATTTGAAAAAGAAAGTACTTTGACTATTTCATTTTTAAAAAATAAAGGTGCAAACTTATGGCATGTGATGTTGTCTTTGTTTACATCAGTTTACATCAGTATTTGAGATATTCTGGTCATGTCAGTAAAAGGTGTTTCCACAGAGCTAAATGAGGACTTCAGCCAATACTGATTGACTCAAAAGCTGGGGGCAGGTCGTTGCTTAGCAAGATTTAATTTTACTTCTGATTCACCAAAGTTCATGCTTATAACTCTGCAGGTTTCACTGCAGGTGAAATCCCAGCCAGTTTCTGTGTAAAGGTTGTTATATTTCATCAAAGCAAATGCGAGAGAGAAAAAATATTCTGTTAAATCCTTTGCACTCCTGGTAACAGAGTGGGTGAAGTCAATGCTGCTGGCAGTGTGAGTAGCAAAGTTTAAGTATCTGCATGTTCTTTAGAGCTGCCTCAAATGGATGATGATGAATGATTGTGTGTTATCAAACAGGAAAATAAAACATTAAAAGCCCAGTGCCTGCAGCAGAGGGAAGGAGCACATGAATGCAGGGGAACAAGGAATGTGTGAGGCTAAAGGCAAGGTTACATGGTGGAAAACCATGGAACAGCTGGGCTGGGGAAGAGGAGGAGGGAAGAGGAGGAGGGAAGAGGAGGGCTGATGCTGGGCTGGGTGGGTGAGAAGGAAGCAGTTCCAAAGGGGAGTGCTGCAGCAGAAAAGGGAAGAAAACCAGCCTGGGGTGTTTGTAGTACAGATTACTGAGTGCTGCAGGAGGGCAGCCCCAGGGAGCAGGGGAGGCTCAGCACAGAGTTCAGTTCAGAGGACAGGGCTGGCAGGGGACAGGGCAGCAGTGAGGGGCTGAGCCCAGGGGAGCTGCAGCCTGGAGGAGATGGTGGGAAGGAAGGAGCAGGTGATCCTGACATCATGTGGGAAGTCATACCCACAAAATGCAGCTGCTGCTCTCTAGAAGGGTCTGCAGCTCTTCACACCTAAGTCATTGAGGGAAATCAATATAATTTCCATATTCCTGTTCCCATAACCAACCCTTCTTGTCTCACAGGCACCATCAGCTTCTCTCTGTTTCCACCTTGCCTACAGCAATTCCAGACCCTTGGGTACCCAGAAGAAACAATACAAGTCTGTGTCTTAATAATTTACACCAGAAACTGAAACGACATTCTCAGCTTTAAACAGAAATGGCATCTTCTGGCCTATTTTATGTATTTTTCAGAAGAACAATGCACTTCTGGAGCCAAGCACAGTCACAGCAGTTATCCCCAGCTCACTGCACTGCAAAGCAGCTGCTGCCTGTGTGCTGCAGGTTTTCCACACGCAGCCTCCAGGCAACAGGACAGACAGTTCTAGAGGAAACAGCCAAGTTCTCCCCAGTGCAGGCAGCCCTCCCACTGTGCCAGGGCTGATTTCCAGCACACCTGGATCCTGTTCCTGCTCCAGGAGGGGCCAGGTGAAGGGGGTTAGACCCCACCCTTGGGAGGCAGAAGAAGCTGCACACACACACTGCAGCAGCTCAGCAGCCTTTGGGGGAGCCTTTTGGGTTTGCAGAGCTGCAGAGGAACTGGCAGGAACCAGGTGCTGCAGACTCACAGCAGGCTGGGAAACCTTTAATGCAGGGAGGAGAAGGGGAAGCTCTAGTGGGCACAAATGACAGCAAACCAGGCAGTGCATTTGCTGAGTTATGTAATGAGAAAAAAGCCTTTAAATGTTTTATGGAAGAGGAAATCATGCTGGATCTGCCACTGCAGGCACTGTATGAAGGTAAGACTAATTTCAACCAACAAGCACATGTACAAAGAAGGCACAGAGCACATGCACAGTGTGAATATGATGGGACAGTTCACTGTGGGTGAAATTTGGCTTTCAGTTAGACAGAAACTGAGTAATGGACTGAAAATGCCTCAGCCACAGCTTTGTAACTCTGTTGCCCACTAGGCCCTGTTAGGATGGGGCTGTTCATTTATTGCACTTTTCCTCTTGCTGCTTTACAAGAATCTTGTGCTGCACAGATCTTTACTGCTGGCACTGTCTCACTCACACACTCAGAGGGGGTGAAAAGATAAACCTCTCAGCCTCATCAAATGCTGCTTGGAGCATCCCCACCTTGCTGAACCCTGGACTTGCAGCCCACTTGGTTCTGTCATTGTTCACATCCCACCTGCTTTCAGTGAGGTGAAAACAAGGCAGGTGTGGGGCAGGTGACAGGTGAAATTCAGCCAGTTTTGTTCTCCCTGAGTCTGTGGCCTGGCATTTCTGGGAAAAGCCTCTTTCTCTCTTAGGAAATATTTTTATCTTAGAAAAGATCTGCAGAAGAGAGAAGTACAGGCATAAAACATAACCAGAGCAGCCCAAAGGTGCCTATACAATGTTTAAGGGTTGCTTTTCTGTAATTACATGTATTTTTGTAGTCCATTTGCAATCACTTAATGCCTTAAGAATGTTCAGATAATGCAAAATGTACATTAAAGATTAAGACAAATAATTTTGAATAATGCAATATTTCCATTAAAAATTTGGAAAAAAAGATCATTAAGTCTAAATCACAATTGAGTGTACAACAGCAAAGCCTAATTGATTTATTACTTAAAGACAAGATAATGCATGTGTTTTTATCATCAACAGGTTAAAAGTAGTAATTTATTCATTTGATCAACTGCCTCTGTGAAAATGAGGCCCAGTGAGAAGAGAAATGATTTCACCACCACTCAGCCTTTGTAATCAGAAGAGGAGCAGAATTTGGACTGCCAGAGCCTGGCTGGGTCTGGAGATTTACAGAGGAAACTGTCAACAGAATCCTTTTGTGATCACCATGGTACAGTGTTCCTACAAACCTTCTTCAGCTATTCCCTGCTCCAGGATCCAAAAAGACATTTGGTAATGTCCAAGATCAACATTTCCAGCTAATGGACTCTCTCCTGAGTCTCAACTATTTGGACATTAAACCAATGGTCATTTATCTCCTATTTATTTCCCCCAGAGACACTGGACATTATTTTTATTTTTCTCATGGTGTGAGACCCTGTGTCATTGACATGACTGGGTTTAATAAATTTTTAAATAAATAATTTATATCATGTAATAAATTAGAATAAATTTAATAATTAATTAAATAAGTTTATTGTAATCAGTTTTTATGTATGTATCTTGTCCTGTATTTAATAGATAACTGGTAATAGCCTTAAGAAGATGCAAAATATTTTAACATCAGAATATATGATCTTTTTTAAAATAATTTAAAAAGGGGGAAATGTGACAGGTAGAAGAATTACAAAAGAAAGGCCTCACAAAATCAGGCCTGCTCTATTCAATTAATAGCTGGCCTGTCATCTCTTCTCAGTGTAGTTCAGCAATTTGCAGGTTCCAATGGGAAAACAATCATTAATGAACAAAGTTTCATTAACACAACAACCTATTCTTGGGTTGAAAAATAAATGCATCTGTGTGAACAACAAGATCTGTTCCACGATATCCCAAAAAGGAAAAATGTAAAAAACCTGAATCTTAGCACAAATCACCTTCTGATAGAAATGAATAAATAAAGGAAGCAGTAAGAAAACGGCCAGCCAGTGGGTGTTTCACGAGGTCTGTGAAAACTGTACAAAGTAAGTGATGTGAATAAAGAATTGGCTTTTCCCACACGAAGAAAAAGGAGTCTCGGCTGATTTATTACAACATCCCATCACTCGAGGGGATCGCGGGAGGCGCCGGCCGAGCCCGCCGGGGAAAAGGAGGCGGGACCGAACCGGGACCGGGACCGGGGCCCGGAATACACACAAAGTCGGGAACGAAGAGCCCGCAGGGAAACGAAATTACAGTAGCGAATACACAAAGCAGGGACGGCCCCGGGACGGCGCAAAATACACAAAGACAGAACGGGGCGGGGAGCGGGACCCGAGCGGGGAGAGAAACAAACAGCGAAACAAGCGCGGAAACAAACACAGAAACGCACACAGAAATAAACACAAAAAGAAGCCCAGAAACAAACGGAGCTCCCGGGAAGGCGCCGGCCGGGGGGGTGAGCAGAGACCGAAATCGCATTGCGGGCACTGAGCCGGGGGGAAGACAAAAAAATTATGCATATACCCCGCGGAGTATCGCGCAGAGTTTAAAACAGGGCTAATATGCAGGAAATGTTAGCTCGCGAATTTCAGCTCACCAAAGAGCGTCCATAGCGCGTGGGCACTTTTACACTGCACAAGCGGGACGGAACAGGGTAAAGGGAATCGCGGACTATCGCTGTGCGCGCAGAAAACAATCTGAGAGCAGATGTACAAAATGCCCTTTCTGTAGAAAGGTGGGACGAGCTGGGGCAGTTTTTGTGGCCATAGGGAAGATATTGTAGGCACAAAGTCGTTCCCTGCGCGGTATTTTACTAAATCTCGTGAAAAAAATTACACTCAGCTGTGCAGAGACCGCAGCACCGCCCCCCCGCGGGCTGCAGAGACCTCTCGGTCAGTACCTCCCGCGCCTGTAGGTCCGTTGCTGTTCCCTAGATGGAAAAGCTACCTTTTGTTTCCGTTTTTCACGCTGAAAAGACTATTTAAAATGTTATATCCACTTGGAGGCTGTTTTCAGCCTGAGCCACGCGCGGACGGCGCCTGGGGACCCGAACAAAAACCCCGGAAACGGAACCTGTATGTGCACCTGCAAAATGGTTCCGGTGGGAAACAGTGTCCCCTGGGCGCGGGGTTCCGGCTCCCGCTGCATGGGAAGCCGCGGTGTCGGGCGGTGGCCGCGGTGGTGGTGGTTTTATACAGAAAATCCCCGAGCCCCGGGCACCGGTCGGTTCGCAGCTCCATGCGGAAAGCGCGAGCTCTGCAGACGGCAGGAACCGGAGCACATTTCCTGAGCACAGCTCGTCCCACAGCTGAGGGCTCCGATCCCGTTCTCTCCCCGAGCCCACAGTTCTGATCCCGTTCCCTCCCGGAGCTCATAATTCCAATCCCGTTCTCTCCCCGAGCCCACAGTTCCAATCCCGTTCTCTCCCCGAGCCCACAGTTCTGATCCCGTNCTAGAGGGGTTTTGTGTTGCTTTTTCCCCTCCGCGTTTCTCCCGCGGGTGTTTGGGGCTGCCCGGGCACTGCGGAGCGAAGGATTTGATCTCTAGGGATGTGAGCACAACACGGCGGGGTTGGTTTTTCCCTTTCCCCGCCGCGGCTGCCAGGTGGCAGCGCCCGGAGTTCTCTTTCTCTTCCCCCTCCTCTC
The DNA here is from genome assembly GCA_024734555.1 of Trochalopteron elliotii. Taxonomy (NCBI): domain Eukaryota; kingdom Metazoa; phylum Chordata; class Aves; order Passeriformes; family Leiothrichidae; genus Trochalopteron; species Trochalopteron elliotii. The sequence goes on along the minus strand of JANPWX010000480.1, from coordinate 606,291 downwards.
CTTTTTCCATTTCCCCTCTCTCCAGCGCAGAGTGAGTTCTGACTAACTCTGTTGAATAAAGCTTTACGTACTGTGTATGCCTTGAAAACGTGTTGATATAGGCTTTCTTAAGTTTGTTTTCTGACTGAATTCTAATTTTTCACACCTTTACAGTTTTACAGAGAAAGCAGTAAATGCAGAACTTTATTACCTATCAAAGATTTCAGCACAGTCTGATTTATTTAATAAGAATGTTAACAGATTTGCCAGATGAAATTACCCAAAATACAATCACAACAAGCTACTCAGCTGTTCAGCATACTTCATCCCTTCATACTCATAACAAAAGACATACATGCAAAAAGATTTACAGCACAGAAAAAACAAATACTTCATCTGTCACATCAGAGCAGCTGGATTGATGGGCAGTGAGTTGTGGGGATCCTTATCCGGAAGATCTTCAGGAACTGTGTGAATGACAAACACACAGCCCACCCAAGGCAAGGACACTTCAATGTAAACAATTCTCCTAAGGTATAAAAGGGGACTTGCCCAATTCTGCAGAAATTCCAACCAGAACAAAGCAAAGCAGGATCCAAAGTTAAGCAATGTAAAATTAATAACTAATTATTAATTAAGAACTGATCCTGAAAGGAAAAATACTTTTACTTGACAATACCAAGAGGGAAAAAAAGACATAAAGGATTTAGCAGTTCATGGTTTTTTATCCTCTCTTGGGAAAACCCAAAACAAAATGAAAAAAAATCCCACCCTAAGTTCAAAGTATTCTGAAATTTCTACATCTTGAGCAATAAATCCTAAGAAATACACATTTCTGCAAATGTTACAAGAAAACTCACAGAGTTGTATTTACTATCTCATAAATCATTCTGTTCTAAAGCACGGAATAGAGGAGGTGCTGGAAGACGTGGTTGTGTCACACTGGGGAGACGTGCTCATGATGGCTGCAGGTGGAAGTCGTAGCCTTCATTCCTCCCTAGGAGAAATAATCACAAATACACGAACAGATGAGCACTGTAAGGAAATGGCCAGTGCAGAGGGTGGTGCGGAGGGTAGCAGCCATTGCTGCTGCAGCACTCAGCAATATATATTATATATATACTATATAATGCTATATAAATACTTATTCAAAATCCATTTTCTTACCACACTGACAGGCCCTGTCTATCATAAGCACCTGAGTGACATTTCAAATCAAACTGCAAAGTTAGGGCACGTTTTTGGCAATGTCACTCTGCTGGCCAGTTCAGGTCAGGTAAATAAATAAATCTGAGACCTCTATCCCCGGCAGTGCAGGGCTGTCCCCAGAGGTTTCCTGCCCCCGGCAGTACCTGGGGAGCTGCTGGGTTTCACGTGATTGACCACGGGGTTCTGCAGCGGCGTCACGATGCCTTGGTTGGGTTTCTGGAAGGCCGAGATGAGGTTGTGCACTTTCCGAAAGAGCCTGCGGTGGACGCCGGGCGCTGTCTGCAAAGCAGAGGGGAGAGGTGAGCGGGGCTGGGCGCTGTGCTGGTGCTCAGGCCGTGTCCCCAGGGATGCACACAGCTCAGACTGTCCCCAGGAGGGCACACGGCTCAGGCTGTCCCCGGGAGGGCACACAGCTCAGACCATGTCCCCAGGAGGGCACACAGCTCAGACTGTGTCCCCAGGGATGCACACAGCTCAGGCCGTGTCCCCAGGAGGGCACACAGCTCAGACTGTCCCCAGGAGGGCACACAGCTCAGGCCGTGTCCCCAGGAGGGCACACAGCTCCGGGAAGGATCCAGCCTGGCTGTGAGCCCTGGTGTGCCAGTTCAAGAGGAGTCAATGAGCTGCACTGCTCTGTGCCTCCCCCAGGCTGTCCCAGCCTTCCTACACTGAGCAGTCTCCAGCAGCACGGCCACAGAAAGTTGGTTAATTGCTACGAGAGAAACCCACACTAATTACCCTCACTCACCTGTCACACTAATTAGGCAGACTCACAAGTGACCCTTTGCTATTTGTGACCCTGACTTACTGCAGCCAGTTGTCGGAGTCCAGGGCATTCCTTTGGTTGCCCTGGATGGTCACAGACCTCGGCAGAGAGGCCTGGGACCCAAGAAAGAGAGTTTGAATCCTGGACAGGGGTGTCTGTCCAGGGGGTTTGCCTGGCACAGAGCCCAGGAAGACACAGGCTTTGATTTTAGTCCATGGAAAAAGATTCCAACATTGAGAGAAGAATTACAAGTCACAAAGATGTGAAAATAGTAGCTTAGCACTGCACAAGGTGGAAAATTTTGTAGTTTTAGGATTCTTAGCATAGAGGTAAATAGGGGACAAGATAGAGGATTTAGGGTGTTGCCCTAAGTTCTTCTCCTTCTTCCTCGTCCTCCATCTTCTGATGTGACGTGGGCACAAAGTAGTTCTAAGGAGATTGGGTCAAAGTAGAGATGACCCCTTTAGTATAGGTGATAGGCATTGGCACAGAATTGTAAATAACAGACATGTAATTATCTGTATAAGAGGCAGTGACCTCCCATCATGGGGGGAGTCACCTGTGTCTGAGCTGCTGTGAACATCTCGGCCGGGCACAGAGAAATTTGTAAGATAAGAAATAATAAACATGTGAGAAACCAAGAAACAACAAGATCTGGGACTCCTCTTCATTCTCACGCCGAGCTAAAAGGCTTCAGAGGGACAGAGAGCAGAAAAAGAAGCACCCAAAACACCACCACCCGAACCACCAACCTGAAATCTCGGGTAAGGAAGGAAACCTAAAAAACCCGAGAGCCAGTGATTTAACCTCCTTATCAATCACTCCCTAGCCTGGATCAGTAAGAGAGTTCCATGCTAGAAACACCAGTGAGAAAACCTAGAGAGCAACCTGGGCTTACCACAGAAAGAGTCCTCACTCCACTAAATTCCAGCAAGGACACAGCCCCTTTGCAAGCCCTTCTTGGAGCATTCAGTGGTGGCCTATGTGTTCATTGAGTATCCCTGTCTACTTCTTGTACAAAGACAGCAGCCAAATGTTACCTATTTATTAAAAGCGTGAGTCTTTCTAGCTGTCTACATTAGCAACTTTTCAAACAATATGGAATGAAACTATGTGTGCTTTTAATCAAAAATCCAGTGTTTGGGTTAAATCCTTCAGGGCATTCTCATAATAACTCTTCAGCGAAGTCAAGGGAGGACAAGCACGGTCCTGCCAGCACAGCAGGCACAAGGACAGGGACACTGCTCTCACCCAGCAGCTGGGAGCTTAATCCAGCCTCATGGCACCAGCTGGGCTCCTTACCCTGCCTGGGATCTCACCAGCACTGCTTTAAATTCCCTGCCTCATCCTTGAAGGATGGGTGTGACCTGATCCCTGTGCTGCTCAGAGACTGACCAGCACAGGGAAGGAGGCAAAAGCAGGAAAGGACCAGCTGCATCTGGTCTGGTTTGGCCTTGGAGGGGATCCCCACTCAGTGGGGATGAGCTGGGCATGGACCAGCTGAGGCCAGCATGGTCTCAGCAACGTTTACTCCAAGGTTGCTGTTCCTTAAGGGAAGGGTTGGTACCATGATCTGTAGGCAGGACCTTCTCCTGCAGAGGATGTACAGAGACACCTGGGCCTCCAGCACACCTGTGCTGTGAAACTCAGGTAAGGCTGGCCTAAAATACAGCCAGGGAAAGCCCAAAATCCAACAGAGCAGCAGTGGAGGCCACAGGCCAGGCACTGAACAGCTCTGTGTAACTCCAGAAACACCTCAGTGCAGATGCTGGTGTCACCTGGGGCTGAAGGAGACTGTGGCCTCAGTCAGGGAATGTCCCTCCCCAGCTGGAGGTCCTTGGTGTCCTGGAATCCTTCCAGAGTCACCAGTGGTGCCCTGGCATGGTGGGTGCAGTCACCCTCCCCCTGTCCTGAAAAACTTTTGTCCTGGCACCACAAATCCTAACCCTTACATCAATCAGCCTCCTGATGTTTTAGAGAAATAATTTCTGGGCACTGTTCCCAAGGGTCACATGGATAATTATCCACCCCACAGTAATGTCAGTCACTTCTGCCCCCTGATCTGCTCAGGGTAACCCCAAGAATCAGTTTTGTCTTCCAGAATAACTTCTAATATAGTAATGGCCAAGGAACTATGCCTGTCTAGAAGTTATATAATATTTGAAACAAGTGTTCATTAACATACATACAGAAAGCTAATTATGAATTCATATACAGAGTACATCCAAAGGAAAAAAATCCTAAAGTAACTAGAGATTAACATCCTAATTTTATCAACCTAAATGTTGTCTGTATTACAAGTGATGCTTTTCTGTACACAAATCACCAGTGTCTTGTCAGATGGGGGAAAGTATATTTTGTATCAAGTTTTGGCTACCCTGTATATTTTGCAGTAATGATGAATTAATCTGGATTAATGAATTAAAAAACTGTACATTGAAAATTATTTCTTTAATATTCTGACATTGATGGTACATAGGATAGAAGGAAACAGATTGTGCTTGTCAAATTATAAAACCACAATATTTTTGCCATTTAAAATGATGCAAAATGATGCCCTATTGCATTATGCAACAGCTGAAATGAAACAGAAAATTAATTTATGAGTTCCAGACTGTCAGAAGTGGCACCAAGACATCTTACTGATGGATGCACTCGTGATCGATTACCATCAATGAAAATCAGACTACACAGAAACATGAATAATTTGAATATATTTCATTAAATCTATAATCTATATTAAACAGGATGTAGAAATTTTTTTCAGAAGGGAAAGGAGAAATACACACCTCAGCACTCCAGGATCCAGCTTCTGTCTTGGACACTCTGTAGGTATAAACAAAACCCTGGTGCCTGTGGAAAAAATTTAAAACCACAAAAAACAAATATTATTATTCATTTCTCCTGGCAGTTTTCACAAGAACTACACTGATCTTTTACAACCTGACCTTACCTTGGAATTTCACTTTACAACACAGTTTAAGAACCAGACCATGGTGTGTAGCCTGTGTGATATTTGCAACAGCAACATTGTATTGAGGGGCTTCTTCTTTTGTTTCAAATTACATTTTAAATTATGATGATGATTATGTGCAGTGTTATAAAAAATGCAATTTTTCTGCCATTCTATCAAAAATAATGCGTAGGAAACCAAGGAAATGCTGAGCTGCAGCTGCCTTGTGATCCTTGTTACACCCTGCCTCTGTACAGCTGATGTATCTGCCACATCAGAAAGTTTCAGCACGTTGCCTTGAACTTGTGCACCGTGCTTACAGTGACAGAAAAAATAGCACACGTAAAATCTGATAGGACTGCAGCCTATCCCTGCTGCCATTACTGTTGCTTCAAGAGCTCTAAACAGCTTTCAATTCCAGCTTTTGATTATTCTCCACAAATTTAATGCAGCACAGTACACGAGCAGCGGGTCTCCAACAAATCATCTGAACACACAGTTTGACAAGCACGTCGTGTTTGTCTTACTTAAAGCTCTGAAACAACCACTAACATTCTCAGTATTTTCAAGTATATGAATTTTAAAACCCAAACTACAAATGCTTTATCTTTGCCAATTCAGGCATGAGCTGCTTGTTTGTGCCTGTGTGCTCATATATCTGTAAAGGAATGAGGGGCTTGTGGCACTCTGAGGCATTTTATTTATCCATTTCTCAGGCAGGGTTTAAGAGGCTGCTCCTCTCAGCAGTCACCATCAGTGTGTCCCGTGTCCCCCATTGACTTCATTAGGAGCTGCCAGCACAGGGGATTTCTGAGTGTGCTAAAAATGTCAAATGGGGCATTGAGCAAAGAGGAAAGCAGGCCAGTAAAGAAAGCTCCCTGGAACAATCAGGTTTGATATTAAAGCCCCGGTGTACTGTGTGTAGTGTCTAACTTGTTTATGGGGAAAACGTGTCTGTTTTATAAAGCATATGCATTTCTTCTAGGCCAGTTTTCAGGAACTGCAAAAATCTTGCTTTTCAGTGCAACTCCAAAAATTTCCATGAGAAGATTGTGTGCCTCTGTTGACATATTAACAACATCCTTAAAGTATACATTATCAATTCAATAATGCTATTCATACAATGAAGACGTGGGAGCATCTGGTATTAAAATCTTTGCCAAAATCCGAAAGCAGCACCTCTGTTTGCAAGAGCCCCAGAGCACACAATTGCAAATCAAAACCTTCCTACTCTTCCAGCCATAGTTTAATTGTGGTCTTAAAATATTTTTGAAAGTGGGCCCTTTGTGCTTTGCCACAGTCACACCAAGAAAATATTCATTGTCTCCTTGAAGGCTTTCAGGCACACTGTGTGCACATCCCAGCTTCAGAAACAGGAAAGTGGCATTCAAGGGAGATAAATCAGTAACTCAGGAGAAACAAAGAAGAGAGAAAGCAGAGTTTTCTAGATGAATGCTCCAACAGGGTCCTGCCTGCTGCAGTTACCCACCTCTATAGGTCAGGTTTTATGCTGCTACCTGTCTCTTTTATGCTTGCCCTGTAAAACCAGCATCAGTCACAAGGGATTCATGAAGTCTTTGACTCTTCTCCTTTTTAAAGGTCAGGGCTCCACTTTTTAATTGGAACAGCAAAAGGTGAATGAGCCTGACCACCAACACTGCAGTCCTTACTGTGTGCCTTAAGAGGCTCAAAGCCTGCCAAAATATGTCAGGGCTTTTTGGAGGTGCTCGAGGGGGAGCACCTCCAAAAATGTGGTGGTGATTGTGGCATTACAAATTCATGCAGTTTTTTGGGAAAAGGAGACATTCTTTGAGCATAAGCAATGCAGTGAAATCACAGGTACAATTACAGTACCTGGAGCTGGAAGTGCAGAGCAGCCACTAACGTGAATTCCAGCAGGTGATACCACTGTATTCCAAATTAGTGTTTAACTGATCTTTTGATAAACATTTATTTTCTCTTCATAGAACAGTGCCTTGTAATTCCCCTGTGATGGAAAAAGGAACCCTAAGAAGGGTTAGAACTGGGAAGATGCAGGGCTTTATGTTTGCTTTGGTTTCTTTTACTTCCCCAGGGAAGTGGAGGGAGAGGGGAAAGAAGACAGACTGAACATGGCTTGATTTTGGAAAACTGGACTGTTTTTCTCTTTTTGTTTTCTAAGGGCAATAGAAACACTACTGGGTATAAAACAGATACACTTCCAGTAGAAATTTTCATTTGAAACATGCAAAATATTGATCCTTACTGCAGTATATCCAATGCCTGACCAGCTTTACTTCCCATGTTTCAAAGATCACTCCTAGTAAATTCATCTTTTGTCTGATCTTCGTATGTCTGTATATTGCTAGAGTGATCTTCAGCATGGATCCTGAACCAAAATGTGAATTGCTGAATAACTTTGTTATTCCTAATAATTTCCATTATTTATTTAGAACAAAGTATTAAAAAAAGCAGAGAAGTACTTATTCTTTCTTTAATTTTCTTCTTCTTAGTGTGAATGCAGCAACTGCACATTTCCCTGAGTTTTTTACCAGAGCTCCCTGCATGTTTGTCACCTGTTCCATCTCTGCCCATGATGTTCAGACTGGAATTTGGGCAGGTTCTTTTGCCAAAGCCAGGCTGAGCATTCTCCACTGAATCCAAATCTCCATGTCTCATGTCTTCCTTTCCTGCTCCTCCAGTCTCTCCACTGAAGTGCTCTGCTTTGGCAAACTCTGCCTGTCAAAGCACTTCTCTAGTTTATAGCCCACATCTCTTCAAACTGTCACTGCCGTCTCAGGGTGGGATCCTTTCCTGGTATGAAAACTGTCTCCACAGGGATTGTGTGAGATGCTCTTTACCAGATTTGCTATTTCTTACGTAATTCTTTGAATTGAATATTAAGTATTGGAACCAAGGCTTAATTCTACCATTCTTCATCCACGTTTCTTTCTCTATCAGTTCATACTCATCATAACATTTTTCATTTAAATTTTATCTGGATTTATCCAGGATGCTATTGCAAATTTCCTTTATATAATAACTATTAAGGATCTATGTTCTGTAAGAAGTCTGCAGAACATTCACCATTATTTTTTTTTCTTTTACCTTTTTGTTTATCATACATACGTTTGAATGCAACATACCATGAAGACACAAATGTCCCATAATTTCTGGAAGCAATTTGGTCTATTTCTTACTAAAGTATCTTTTCCTCCAAAGAGTGCAGGGCTTCACAGTTAGAAATGCTTTAATTTCTTCCTATTTTCATTTTCCATATTTTATTTCATTCATAAAATTTCTTTCAAAAGGCATAAATTACTACTAATATACAAAAAATGCCAACTGATTGTGTACAACCGAAAGAGCTTGCTATGTACCTACATCCTGATTTAGGCTGATGGACTAATTCTAGTATTCTCTATCTTATTCAGCATTGTGACATTCTTCCCACCCTTTCTCTAATGCCTTAGTGTTTCACCTGCACTTCTGAGCGTAAGGGTCATATATCCCCATTTCCTCTAATAGTTATTTTAAAGAGATTCTGCTTTTATTGCCTATTCCCATCCCAGGAATCATAGCACTCCTTACCTCTTGCTATGTCTATTCCATTTTCATTTAACTCAGGATGCTTCTTATTTCCCATTTTTCAGCTCGCTGCTAAGGTATTTGTTAGCAGGAGCACCTAACTTGCTTCACCTGATTTCATGAGAGAAGAAAAAATACATCCTCTGCTACAAAGATTTTCCCTGAGAAGAGGATTGTGCATTTTTTACTGGTCTGTAACAGGAAGATGATAATGCTCACCAAGGACTTAATTACATATTGTCAGAAATGTGTTCAAGGGATTTGGGAAAAACCTGACTTAGGACCCTTCTTCCTCTTGTGTTTTTTTTCCCTCTGTTATCTAATTTCATGCTGAACCTAAAAGGGTTTTCTCTAGTGTTCCTTCTCCTACTGAAGGCATAAATGTCATCCTTGTTCTTCTGATGTCACAGTACAGTGTCACCAGGACTTCCAAGAATTTTGCCAACAGTAGGGTAATTAAGTTTCCTCATTAAAATGAGGTTCTATGAATATAAAGTCTCCCAGCTCTCCCAGGGGAACCCTCTCTCTGACAGACCATCCCATCAGATCTCTCCCTGTCTGATGAAACATTATCAGCTAGTTTGTTCCATCAGTATTTCACATGCATTGCAGGTAGTTTGCTCCAAGCCTCGTGGCGTGTGGGGCTGAGAACACCCTGAACAAAGGCACGTTCTGGATGGCAGTGTTACCTGTCCCTGTGTCAGGGTCACTGGGGATGCTGCTGAGCACACCCACGAGCACACCAGAGGGGCAGAAGAGCAGAGGCAGAAAGCAAGAGGGTTATCCAGCACAAAGAGGCAGCACACAAGAGCCTGCCATTTCTGCATGGCACCTCGCTTATCCTTCCCACGTACCTGCCTGCGTTCTCTTTATGGCTTTCTGCCTGTAGGAAGTGTGGGCTCTGCAAGGCAAAACCTGCTCCTCTTTGCTTTGCAAGGGACCCCACAACACTTATTGCACCCCTCTGTCTAAAGTCAAGGTGAAGGAGCCAAAAGTCTCACTCATATAAGCAGAGGAACGTGAAAACACGAAAGCTAAAACTTAAGGCATCAGTAACATTAGAACATAGTTTGTTGAGGGGACAGCCCCTGTGATGGAGGGGAAGGTTGGAAATCAGCTGCAACCCGAGCAGCCCTTGACAGCCCCGCACTCCCGGCCCCTGCCAGAATGTTGGAAATCAGCTGCCATCCGACCAGCCCTTGCAATCCCGCACTCCCAGCCCGTGCCATCCATCCCTCACTCACAGCACACAGAGGCAGTACAGCCCCGGCCCGTGCCATCCCCCTCAGTCCCGGCCCGTGCCATCCCTCTCAGTCCCGGCCCGTGCCATCCCCCTCAGTCCCGACCCGTGCCATCCCCCTCAGTCCCGACACACAGAGGCAGTACACACAGTACACCCCAGGCCATGCCATCCCCTCATTCCCGGCCCTCGCCAGCCCGTGCCGTCCCTCACTCACAGCACACAGAGGCAGTAGACCCCCGGGATGCTCTCGCTGTCCCTCAGCAGGTAGCTGCCGTCCGTGCCCGCGGCCAGCAGCAGCTTCTCCCCCGCCTCTCGGGTGATGGCCCCGTGGTAGACGGGCACGGTGTCCATGCCCGGGCCGGGTCCCGCTGCAGCTCTGTCCCTCAGCCCTGTGTTCCCGCAGCCTCCCCTGGTTCTAGGTGCCAGATGTAAACAGGATGTGTTCACACCTCAGCAGCCTCGGCACTGGCTGAGACAGCTCTGAGGGAAGAGTGAGGAACGAACACAGAGCTTTTGTGGGTTTTTTTTTCCTTTGCCCCTGTCTGTTTTCCTTTTACGTAGGCTCTAACATCCTGGCACCATCACAGCTCTCCGGCAGGGTGTCATCTCACACCCCCTCAGCCATGTGGCCCTGCGGGTGAGGCACACGATGGCCTGGGAGGGCAGGACCAGGGCCCTGCTGTGCCAGGCACCTCTCTCTTCTGCTGTTAACCCAAGGGGATCGTTGCCCCAAGCAGAGATTATTTTTTCACCTCTTGTTTTTAAACTCCCCAGGGATGAGGCTAGAGGAAGCCAGCTGCCCTCACTGTCACTGTCCCACCAGAGCACTCACCTCAGGCTGCAGGTGCAAGCACAGCCCCTGCTCCACAGCAGCTGCTCCAGTGCCCACAGACAACAGCCCCGGCTGATTCACCTCATCAGGGGCTGGTTTTAAAGCCTTTGGTGCTGTTTAATCACTGTTAATGTCGGGGTGGTCATTACTCCCACCTGGAGGCAGGCCAGCAGCCTTGGCACACGCAAGGAGAGCCCTCAGATGTCCCTGGATGCCATCGGTGCCACTGCTGCCTCCATGTGGGGCATGAGCTGGCACCCAAAATCCACAGCCACGTCTGAAAGAGCCATTTCTCTCCACCTGCTGTGGCTGAAGACATTTCCTCAGTATATTGTCCATTGAACGCTCCCACATGCACGTGCAGGTCTGTTTGCAAACAAGTTGTCAGTGTGTTTCATACCCCCACAGATATTTCCACCCTGCAGATATTTCCACCCATGGAAAAAGTGAGCGTGTCTCCCTGCAGTTATGGCCAGCAGGTCACCTCCGTGGGGCTGCAGCAAGCTCAGGGCTAAATTCACTCCTGGCACAAAGCTGCCACCCTCCCTGGAAGAGCCACATTCCCACACCTGTGTGCGTGAGCAAGCAGTCAGTAAAATATAGCAGTAAATAGGGGTTGTGGTGATGATTGATTGCTTTTAAATTGAGTTTACCAGCAGGACAGGGCAGAATGAAATAATCTCATCCAGGTGCTCGCAGATGCTGTGTCCTTGTTGAAGTTAAGGATCGGTGAAAAAAATAGCTTTAAGATACAAACTGTTCAGGAACAGAAATGAAATTTAAAAATACTAAAAATAATGGCTGCGCTTTTTAAGTTGCAACTAATCAAAGGGTTTTCTCTCAACCATTTCACAGTGCATGTCTTTATGTTGTGATCTTCAATATAGTTTTTCTTTGGAAATATTTTTTTCCAACTAGCTTTAGCTTTTCCTTTTGAGGGATGGGCATTTCTGACCCAAGAGTCACAGGGTAGCTCGTGCATGGGGCACTGCACAAAGTCACTGATGGCAAAGTTTGGAGGCTGAGAGCCTCTTTCCCCACAGGGAGACCCTGGCAAGTGACTGCACCCCTGGCTGGCACTGAGAGGCTGAGAAAGCTGCAGAAACCTCAGCTGAAGAGAGACTGAAAACTCCCACCACGGGGTTTATGGCCTTTCTATCTCATTATATGCAGGTATTCATTACCCCCTTTACGTGAACCTGGGGACTCAGACATCCTGCTTGGTTTTTTAAACCAGTTGTTAAAGTATTTGCACATAAAGTAGCTGCTGCCTACTGCAAATCTGATTAATGTGGATGGCAACAAGCTGTAAAGCTGCTGCTGCCTATTTCTTCTCATTTTCCAAACTACCTGTGCTCTTGGGGATTTCATCTGACTTTCCCATTCTCAATATTAATAGCTGACTTCAGAAAAAGTATGTGTGTAATTAGCTGGAGAGGCAAACCAGCCAGAATCATTTAATTCTGCAGATTCCATTGTCCCACTTATCAGATTTCAACTAAAGAAAATCATAAAACTTTTCACGGTGAGATCCTCTCCTCATGTGCAGTCACACATTTCATCCATTTCATCGTGTGCATCTAAAGCTTTGTTTGCCATCCTGTCTCACACTGCCATGAGGCTGAGAAAGCAAAATAGAGCAGCAGGCTTGGGAGCAAAGGGAAATGAGAGAGAATTGAGGCTCAAAGGGGTGCTGCCCCTGTTGGGATTATGTCCCCATCACCTTCCACAGAAAATGGGGATTTCTTTAAGCACCCAAGCACTGTCCTGTAGGGCACTGCATGCTTGTCTTGTTTTGTTTGGAGAGTATTCAGCATATTTTGGACACCACTGTTCCATGCCTTCCCTAAATCAGTCCAGCTAGCAATCCCTGCAGTATGCTCTAAAAAATACATGAAGGAAAGGAAGTACTTAAAAGTGCTCTGAAATATTTGGTCATGAAAAACAGGCTTAGACAGATAGGACTGCATAGACCTCTTGGGTCATCAAGTCTACTTCTCTGCTTTCTTAGCCAAACACATCATATAATACCTTTCAGAAAGTCATTTAAGTCCATCCTAAAAGTAGCTTGGGATTTGTTGTTGTTTTCACTGTTCTCACTGGAAAGCAATTGCAGAACATTGCTATTCTGTTGTTTGGAAACCTGCTTCCAATACCTAGCCTAAATTTATTCATGACCAATTTATGCTCATTTGTTTTTGTGCCAGTGTTGTCCTTCAGTTTAAATAGATGTTTTCTCTTCCTAGAGCTTATGCCCATGTAGTATTTATAGTGGCCTCCCTCAGCATTCATTTTGCCAAATTCCTCTGCACTGCAAGCTCTCCCTTCCCATGGTCACTCTAATCATCTTTTTCCATAGTTTCTCAAAACTGAAGTGAATAATTTGTGAATAGTGTGCACCATCCTGGCTGATTTCTACCACTTGCCTCATACACCATTACAGGTGTTTCATTACCCTGGTGAAAATACCCAGATTTGAATGGTCTGTGTTTTCCCTTCCTCTGTGTTTTCTTACCTTTGAGCATGCAGGTATAGTAGAAACCTGGTTAACAAAACCCAGATGCATGAACTGGCAGCAAATCCTTCTGAATTTTGTCTAGTTTATCTTATTCTCAAGGTCACTCAGTTCTTCCTAAATGAGAGTGTTATTCATCTCTGCAGTGACAGTGCCTCCCTCCCTTATGGCACTGGTAAATTCCATTAGCACACGCTTATTTTTTTATGGGGTCATCATTAATTAACAATGTTAAATATTACTAGGCCCAAGACTGATGTTTGAGAAGCCTTACTACCTTTCCTCAGTACTGATCTCCTTCTACCCTCACATTCTTATTCACTTTTGGATTTCTGTCTTTATCTCCCCTTTTAGGTAATAATTTCCCACATGGCACTGTACCAAATGCTGTAGTGAAGTTTAGATAATTAGCTGTAAGCACTTCCTTTGTCTAGAAAAATCAATTATGATGATGTTTCAGGTGCCAGAACTTGTAGAAGTATCTGAGACGTGGAAGTAGGGAGAGAGAAAATGAAATTACCTGAAGTTTTTTTTAACAGCTTTTGAAAGATTTGGGCTGATTTTTGTTTTCAGATGAGCTGCTTCATTCATCCCTAGCAATGACATTTTCATACGTTGTTGAATTTTATAACAATTCTGGATATTATAACACTAATGCAAGAGCATCATTAAAATTCTCGGTTATTGTTATTTGACTGAAAATAAGAATGACCTTCAAGACCTTTATGAAATTAATGCTACTGCAGAATTGTTATAGGAAGCCCTTGTATAAAGGGCTATAAAGCAAGACAAAAAAGCAAAATACCTGCATTGGTAGTTTTGCTGATACAACAGTGTTGCCATAAATGCCATCCCTGTAGAAGTACTGAAAAAGCACCTTCAAAATCAGGAGCTTTTGTAAAGTTTTGGACAAAATATCTAAATGACAAAATGCCACATTAAAACACAGCTAAGTTTAAATATGATTTTCACTGTTTCATGTCACTTTCGCTCTTAGTGTAAACTGAAAAAATATTCAGCACAGTATAGAATAGTATCTGCAGAGAGAGATTTGCTGTTTGCATAAGAAAATAATGCTGAGATTCAGAAAAACATTGGTTATTTTAGAGTATCTGCAGAGTCACCATTATCACATTTCCTTTTTGAGCTGAAATGAAAGAGGGTGAGAAAAGCAGGCTACAATTAGCAAATGTGTAATTAGCTGCAAGGTTCTGGGCATCAGTGCAGAAGGAGAATACAAAGAACTTAAAATTCCCAGATAAGCATGTATTGATACAGTCTCCATGTTAGTCATCATACTCTGTGTGTGTTGCTTGGGAAAAAGGGGGGCAGAAAAGGAAGCTGGCTATAATAAACAGAGTTTGGATATAGGATTCCAGCTGTATATTCTGGGGCACACCTTGTTCATATTGGGAAAGGCCAACCTGTGTTTAGGCTGGAGAAAAGGAGGGGCCCTCCTGCTCTCCACAGCTCCCCAAAAGGAGGGTGAGCTGAGGTTAGTCTCTTCTCCCAGGTTACAAGTGACAGGAGAGAGGAATGGCCTCAAGCTGCACCAGGGGAGATCTCAATTAGACATTAGGAAGTCTTTTGCATGGAAAGGATGTCCAAGCATTGGAACAGACCTGCCCAGGGAAATGGTGGAGTCACCATCCCTGGAAGTGTTCAAAAAATGTGTGGTCATGGCACTTGAGGACATGATTTAATGGTGAACACAGTAGTTGTGAGGGTGGTTGCAGATCCAGGATTTTGCCCCCTTTAAATTAAATTTGTAGCCTAGGGAAAAACCTCATTACCTCAGGATATGCAGTCCTCAAGGTGCACATCAGCTACTGTGAGAATTTCCCTGCCATTCTGAGAACTTGGAAAAATAAACTTTCTCATCACCTGGAAATTAGGTGTTTGGTGCCATTGATCAGAACTCACTGTGGAGAGGAACTGAGAATGCAAAAGGTGTGGACCTTTATGAATGAAACTCATCAACATTTGTCATCTGAGCACAGGTAAATGCCCACGATACCATAAGTGACGACATTTCACTGAACTTTAACAATATTATTTCCTCTGCGTAGCCTCGCTGCTTACCTGTGCAGTTGTTTTGAATGCTTTGTGAGTGAGATAACACTAAAATTGAAAGCTACGTAATGTAGGTGAAATTCATATTAAAAGTCATCTGTGTTTTAATGCGGTTTCTTTTGCCCGTTAATATTTCTTGTGTCTCCTTTCTGCAGAAGCAGTGCAAGAGCGGGCTATTTTGCAGGTGCATGTGCATTGCCAAGCAGAGATGCTGTTTGTGATAATATCAGCACAAGAAAATCTGCTCATAGAAGCTTGAACGTTTTTAGTTTTTGCTATTACTCTTTCAGCAACTCTTTCCCGTAAAATCCGGCAGTGCGCAGGCAGCCGTCAGCATCGGGCACACAGCACATCCAGGGCTTTGTGATTTGGCTGAACCAACTTCAAAGCTGGCAGGGCTAAATCACACCGGGGTCCTCTCAGCAAATGTGGGAGCTCCTCCTGGATTCCTGCGTGAGCCAGGCTGCAGGTGAACATTCAGCTTTAGAACTTGGATTTCCACACCACACGCACACAAGTTAAAGTTGGTTTGCTGACACTGCATCTGAGTTTCTAACGGATATTTATCTGAATTACAACAGCACCATGTAATTAGGCATAAATAAGGGCTCTTGTTCTGGAGGGGAGGGAAGTTTATCAATTCTGAACCATATGCAAGTGCGTGTCTAATCTCTGCCTGCAATTATTTCAAATGCAGATCCAGATGATAGCATTTATATTCATTCCGAGATTCACTGAGTTGGAGGCCAGAAGGGATCATTATACCATCTGGCCTGACCTCCTGGATGCCACAGACCATTGCATTTTCCCAATTACCTCTATATCAAGCCCTGTAACATGTGTTTGACTAAAGCATAACTATTTTTGACTAAAGCGTGTCTCCCAGCAAGGCACCTAGTCTCGATTTGAGGCCATCAAGAGGAGAGAATCCACCACTTTGTAAGTACTTTGTTCCAGTGGCTAAGCACACTCACCATTAAAAATGTAGGTCATGTTTCCAATTTGAATGTGTCTGGCTCCAGATTCCATCCACTGGATCTCATTACACTTCTCAGAGCTAAGTGAAAAAGCTCTTTGACACCCATTATTTTTTCCCCTATTTAAGTGTTTATTCCCTGGAGTCAAGTCACCTCTCAAGTATTTTGTTTTGGTGTTTTCCTAATAAGCTTTGGTGAGCTCTGAAAATTCACAGGACAAAGCTGTTTTTGCAGCCCTTCTGTGTATTTTTGTTTTACCTGGTATCAATTTCAGCAGTGCCCAGACATTTTTCATGGTGCCAGTGATGCACACAAGGAGCACAGAGTCTCTGCTGCCCTTGTCCTGACCTGCCTTCCTGTTAGAAACTTCTAGTCTGTAATGAAGTCTCTCCTTCCCAGTACCCAGCTGTAGGGTGAGGCAAAAGACACTGCTGAGGGTTCATAAATACAGAATTCAGAATGTACCAGCTGATCCCAACGGGAGCACTTTATTGCATAATCCAGGTTTTCTTTATGACTGTTCTCATCATCCCATACTATCAATTTGTGGTGATGCACAGACAGTTTCCCCTGAAACCAAACATTGCTCATGGCAAAATAAAAATGTGCTCTGAGCTTCTAATATTTTGAGATTCCAATCATGTCTACCTGTAACAGCACAAAAGGAAAATATATGGATGGGAGGTGTTAAGATTTAGGTTGTTTATTAACCAAGTTTAAACTAACAGTTTGAACAGACAGTTCAGTGCAGCCCAGCAGGTATTCCTTCATTGCACTGGGATTTTTCATTGCAGGAGTTGTTCAAAAGCTATTGTGGTACTCTGTTGGTCTCAGCACAGAGAAAGACATACAAATACTTGCACTGAGTATTTTTTGTAGATACCACATTAATTGTGGCCCTCATTGCAGGCTTGTTTCACACATCAGGCTGTAACCAAATCAGACACAATCTCAATAAGGAAAAAAACCCCATGTTCTGCTTATACTAATAGTTCTTGGAAAGTTTTGCCTTAGTATTCTGGGCACAGCTTGCTTTTTTGGCCTACATCACAGACTTCAGCAATAAGAAAAATTGCATCTCTGTACAAAAAACCCCAAAACCAAAAAACCCAGAACTGATGTGTTCATGTATACACACACACACACACACACACATGAGCTTATGCATCTTAAAATAGCTATGTGCATTAAATTTCTTTTCTTCTTCTGGCAGATCCTGAAAAATGCCCTCATTAAATGTTACCTTTTCTTACTGATGAAAGACTGCAATGGAGTTATTTTGCTTCAGCCCAAGCCAGAAATCTTGCACTGGACTCAATGTTAGGCAATACCATCTGCTCCTAACCTACACAGACACTGAGATGACAGTAGTTCCAGTCCTGCTCTGATTGAAATCCACAGCAGAGCTGCCCTGCTTGTAATGAGAGCCTGAGCCAGTAAAACTTCCCTTGACAGACAACAGGAAATGTGGGGTTTTTGGAGAGCAGCAATCTTTAGGCAAGGACTACCCAGCATTCGAGCACAGATTAGCAGAACACTGCAGGTCTGGCATCCCCAGGCAAGGCAGTGAAAGTCTGTGGGTGGACTAAACTCACATCCTTTTAATTTCTCTATTGATTACAGACTCAAAAGCGCTGAGAGAAAAGAGCAAAAGAAATTGAGCTGGCCAAGACAACATTTACATGCCACAAGAGACTCTTACTCCTTGTATCACTGTCACAGCTCTGTGCATTTCAGGCCATTCCCTGAGGCAGATGAGGGCTTTTCAAAGGTTAGAAGCTAGGCAGATGAAGTCTGGGTGATGCAGAGGGTCTGGGTCAGTGCTTTCAGTCTATGCCAGGTGTGTCCCCTCTGAGCCAGCAGGCTGATGCAGGTGCCATTCCCTGGCTGGCATGCCCTGCAGCCCTGCTGCTTGGGAAGCCTCATCCCAGGCAGGGCTGTCCCCTCCATGGCACAGCCAAGGTGAGCCAGAAGGATGAGAGGTGGAAGAGGAAAATGGGATGCAAACCTGTCAGAGTTCAAGAGGCATTTGGACCACACTCCCAAACACAAGGTGTGATTTTTGGGGTTGTCCCCTGCAAAGCCAGGAATTGGACTCGATGATCTTTGTGGGTCCTTCCAATTCAGGATGTTCTGTGATTCTGTGGTGGCTAACTGCTGTATTTTAAGAGAAGTAAAACTGAGTCAGGCACAAAGACTCAGTCTTCAAGGCTGTAAGGGAAGCCTCCTTTGATATGTCTGTTGGCCTTGGGTAACAAAATTTGAGATGTCAAAGGCCAGTGGGGAGCAGAAAAAGCTAAAAGCACCAAAAATGTCATCGTCCCTCGTGTCAAAGGGGAAGTTTTATCTGGAGCTGAAACCTGCTGCTTACTTGGCATATCCTACCCATGGAAGGTTGGTAGCAGGTCTGTGCAGGTGGGTCCCAAGGCCCAGCCTGGGTAGAAACTCCCCTGAAGGATTGACTCCTTAAAAGCAGCTACAAAGTACTTGGAGTACTTGAGTCATGTATGTAGTACTTGAGTCATGTAGTCATCCTGGCTCTCATGGGGATGGTGTCTAAATACCCTGATGGTGTCTGGGGACAACATTTTCATCCTGACCTCCCTGCCTGGGTGAGACCACATTCCCCTCTTCCTGGGACCTTAAACCTGCAGCTACTCACAGTCATTTTGCTGAGGGAACTGTCACCTAAAATACCCCTGAAAACCCTCATTCTAGTGGTACAAGGAAAATGTGTATGAAAAAATGAGAGACTAGATTGGTTAGATACATTTTTTTCTTGCCCAGTGCTTTTCACAAATCCCCTCACAGCAAAAACATTAGCTGTGTCGGAACAATTTGCACTCAACCTTTCCAACCTGTAGTTCAAAAAATGTAAACATCAGGCCATTAAGATTTAACAGCTTTTTCTATTCTCCACGGAAGCTTTTACTATGAACTATTCATAAGCACACACAGGACTGTCCAACAAAACCATTAGGGCTTTGCATGGAGAGGAATGAATGTGCTCAGGAACATCTTTTAGGAGCAGGTGCAATGACCTGCCTGCCCCCAGAGAGGCTCCAGCCCCCCAGAGACCCCAGCCCACGGCTCTGGGACAATCCAGGGGCACTTGGGGATCACACTGGGGCCAGGTGAGCAAACAGTGCCAGCCCTGGGCTGGAGCAGGCACAGCATTCTGTGCTGCTGAATGTCTGACTTCAGTTTCCTGCTCTTGTCTGACAGATAAAACAGGCAGAAATCTCTGACCTGAATTCTTTTCCTACCTTAGACAGGAAGAACAACATGAAGGGGGTTTCCCCCACCCGGATATTGTATTGGAAACTCTAAAGTAAAATACAACTCTGATTTTAGTTTAATTTAATTAGTTTTTACATAAATATTTCATTAAATACTTGCCTTCTTATGTTATTGAAACACTTTCTTTACTATTCTTCCTGCAATATTTTCACTTAAAATTTCTAGGAGACAATAGAACAAACCTGCCAGACTTTGGGGCATTTCATTTTTTGAACTTCTCTAAAATTTCCTCTGTTTTTACAAAAAATTCAGCAAAATAAACCTAACTTCTGTATTCTATGATAACATGTACATACTTTAACTGAAAAACTACTGAGCAAATACTGAGTGAAAAAAAGGGAAAAACTAACAAAAGGCAAGAAATTAGAGAATTTGAGATAGCATGTTGCATTGTATAGAAAGAGGGGACAATCACTGAAAAAAACCCAAAATATTTTTTTCCTTTTACTAAGCCATGTCCTGACTACAAGCCAGTGGAAATGGTTCTCTTAACTCCCAGATATCTGAGGTCAGATAATTTCATGGATAATTTCACATTTTTAGCCCATTCCTTTCTTATCAGTTTTACCCCTTGGAACAAGGAACACCTTTCATTAGTAAGGGTACAGAAATGCCCCCAGTTTGATGAAAGTCCAACTAGTAACAATATAACCATAGGTTTGAAACCCCCTCCAATTCAGCATCTGGGACACACTCATCTGCATTTGTTTTCAAGAAGAAAAAAATGAGACTTTTATAACAGTCTCCATATTCCTAATCAGTCACAAACAGTTAAAAGTTTATGCAGATATGTTTATGTGCTTTCTTTATACATGTTAAAATACTTCACTTCCAATGGCAAATCTGTGTAGGGACAAAGTATTTATGGCAACACCATTAAAAAAATTGTAATCCATTTGTTCTACACAGTTGGTGCTCTATTAATGCAGTATATTCACCATGCCTTGATTAGGGGAAACCTAATAACATGAAACTAGATCACTAATTTTCCTCCTACTTCTCCGTTTTCTTCAAGGGGTAAAGAGCTGTTTTACTGAAACCTTTTTAAATTATATTCATTGAAAATGATACCGTAAAACATGTTCAGCAGGTTATTTCTTCACAGAGAAAGTGTGAAAGTGTGAAATTACCTAAGCCTAGAGCAGCACTGGGAACAATGCAATGAGTCTCTAGCACTGCAATCCCACTCACCTGCTAGTAGAGATCCCCATTTCTCCAGAAAATAGCCCCCACTAGTCTGTAATGTGCATCTATCCTTTTATCACCCACAGGCAAGGTTTGTTTCCTTCCCTTTGGTGCATTTTCCCTGGTAGTGCAAACTGCTTTTCCTCTGTCCCTCTTCCCCACTCTGAGCATTACCTCCCACACCTTCACTGTGCTCTCCTCAGCTTCAAAGGAACAGAAACCTCCCAGCAGCTGTAAGAAATAGAGTCAGTGCTCCAGTAATAGCTCCTGCTCTGTCTGAACTGGTGGCAATACTGCATTTTTTTCTCTGTGTTCATCTTCCCTGGTGTTTCCCCCACCATGGGCCACATGTCCCACTGGGAGAGATGCAGCCAAGCTGAGCACACAGAGGCAGGAGGGCGTGAGCAGGCTCAGGAACCATTGTTTTCTCTAGTCCTACCTGTTTTAAAAAATCCTTTTATTGTTCCTCTCCAAGCTCTGTCTAAGCACTACAAGCAATTAAAGGCTGACTACGTGGGAGAGGATTCAATTTTGCAAGAGAACAGGTAGAACAGTGATCTCTCATGAATTAAAACATCCAGCACAACCAGTGCTGGGCACATGTCCCTTACCTTCCTGAGAATGTTTGGTGCAGTTAGACAAAACAGAGCTCAAAATTGCATCCAGGGCAGTGGATAAAGATTGCTGTGTCACCACAGACTGCAAAAGGAGAGCATTTTAGGTAAAAAAAATCTGAGGAATATGTGTTTGATCCCTCCATTTAAGATGCAAGATATAGTTTTGTATATATAGTTCTGCTTAACTTTTATCTGGCATACAGACTTCACTCATCACACAGCTCTTGTTTCCAGCACATATCCCTATATGTGAGCCTCTGGCATGTTCAGTTTCCAACAGGCACCTCAGAGCCACAAGCTCAGCCTGATTTTATAGCCTGATCTGCATGATCACCCTGCAAACCATGTCTCTTCATGTGAAGGCTGAGAAATTATTCTCACTATCAAAAACAACCTTATAACATTCTTTTGTTTCATTTCTTCCTCTTCACTTCAAACAGGTTTTTTGGTCTTATTTGCGCAGGTCTTTTCTAAAGATGACACGAAGCACAATGCTGCAGCTCAAATACACAAGTGTCATCTGCCCTGGCTGCTGAGAGGTGCTAATCTACAACATCCTCTTGATTGCCTGGCAGGGTATGCAAGATGAAAGGACCTCAGGTTCCAGATCAACTACCAAAAAATTAATAGCAGCCCAAGCATTATCCAAAAATTGGAAAGGTCAACAATCCCACCCTAAACGTGTCTTTCTTTTCTTGAAGCAGCAGTTTAGGACATAATTTGCTGACTATCATAACCATAATGTTATTTAAATTGAATTCCTTCTGAATGTAATTTACTGCCAAAGTTTATTGAGCTGATTTTAACACCATAGTGGGAGATTAAAAATTAAACTATCATTTCAACTATTTTTATAAAGGTTACATTAGTACTTTTCATTTCTTTATTGCCTTACTGAATGTCAGGGTGCACAGCACTCAGTGAAGCCTGACAGTGGCTAAAAGACATAAAGGTCAAGCTGTGTGCATTTGCTTCAAAAGTTCAACCTCTGCTCTGCCTAGAAAGCCACTCACAAAATTACTGCCAACAACAAAACTAAATAAAACAGGATCGTCCACACCCAGAGCACCAGAGACACTGCAAGAAGCTCTGGCCTGGGGAAACACACCTGTCCTCAGAACTGTCTCTGTATTTTTGTTCCAGGTGTTTTAAATCCAGAGCTCACCTCTGCCACATGGAGCAATGTGATCACACCTCCCACTGCAGCTGGAACATGAGGAGCTGGACAGAGCTTGTTTGGCTCCCTGGAACCCTGGGATTCTTCTGAGGGCCAGAACAAAAATAAATATTAATATCATGCAAATTAATTATTAACAATAATAAAACATGTAGTGGGTGAATACATAATAGGTGATAACAGAAATTAATTCATATTGAAGAGTGTTTGTGCTCTGGTCTTGCCCCAAGCACCCACACACCTCTCTTCATTACCATTAGTGTACTTTAATATAATAATTTAAAAATTAATTTAAAATTTGCATCATCTGTTGAGAACATTTTTTGTCCACTGCAAAGGAACAAATATTTCATAGTAGTGTTTAAACTGAATTGAGAAATGAAGTATTTGGTTAACAGGGCACTTAAATTTTATTAGAGGTTAGTGCATCACTTTTACTGCTGTTGCAGTGTTAATCTCAGGGTTCTTTTCAGGAGCTGCTCTGAAGTCATTACTATCTGAAGATACTTAAAAATTCAGGCTGTGAGCAGAAGGAGAGCAGGGGGAGTAATTTCTGACAGGACAAGAAAAGAAATGTTATGGGGTCCGAGCCCTGAGGGCAGAGGGGCCACTGCCACCAGCCAGCCACTGCTGGCACAGGGCACTGAGAGCCCTGGGGCAGCACCACAGAGCCCAGCAACAAACCCAGAACTTCCCAGGACGTGGCTGTAAAATAAAAAAGGCATTAATGAAAGTGTCCATGCTGTGGAGAGTGTACAGGGTGGAGATATTGGCACTCGCACTTGGAAGAGCTTTTTGTCACTCCTCCTCCTGCACCATCACCACAGGTGTAACAGAGAGCAGAAGGCAGAGACAAAGGAAATCCCACACAGGTGGCTGAGAAAAACGTCCAGCAGATGTAAAATTCCCCTCAGGGCCAGGCAGCACTTGGGCTGCTCAGGCTCCCTGGGGCTGCCCGTCCATCCCCACCCCGAGCGGCCCCACACCTCACCCTGAGCACCGTGTGGTTTACGGCAGTTTATTTTTAATTCTGTTTCCATGAGGTTTGACACGAACACAGAGGTGATCAACTGTAAATGAGAAGTGTTGCACGGCCCTGCCAAAAGCAGGCCCGCAGCCTTAGCAGGTTCTGTTCTGCTGAGGGCAGAGCGGGGCCTCCTGCACCACAGCGAGCTCCAGCTGGGCCCAGCTGGGCTGCTCTGGACGCTGGAGTGGTTTTCTGCTGTGGGGAGAGACTATCACATACAGTATTTCTCATGATGGTTTTTTTTGGCTGTTTTCTGCTTTATCTGGTTTGTCTATTATTCCTCCCTATGCTTCTACATCAGCTTTCCAGGGCCCTGGATATCTCTGTACATTACCAGGTACAATGGCCTGCAACCCTTGAATGTGCTTAAACTTGAGAAGTTTATTCTCAATTTGAGATGCCATTTAAATCAGACAATTTTTAGACCAAGGAATCTTTCTTTTTGAATTTGCAATATATAAAAGTCCTATCAGTGAACCTCTTGGGCCTAGTGGAAATGCATGAGCCCAAAAGCTACAGTTCTGTTGATGCTTTTTCTCCTGTGCTATTTGCTCTTCATTACAACAATGCAAACCACTGGAAATAAAAATGAAGAAGACAAATTAGAGTCTGGTTAGCAAGGGAGATATAAGCTAATACCAGTCACTGTTGTATTTCCGTGTGCTGCTTAATGAATCAATGCTGGCAGGAAAAAAGATTGCTGGTGCCTGAGGCACTTAATAACAGTGTGGAACAGAACATGCATTTCCCTTTAGGTGCCACTCTAAAAAGTTGGAATGGACAATTTCTGTTTCTGAAGTAATGAGAGCAGAGGGTGATGCTGTCAGGATGAGGGATTTTGGCAGCTCTGTGTGAAGCTGCACAGTGCAGGCAGTTTGTCACACAGCAGGGCAGGACTCAGGGGCAGCAGGGGCACCCCAAGCTGAGGCAGGAGTGTCCTCCCCACTCTGGGCACCAGCAGAGACCTGGCACTGCCACCAGCTCCAGGGATGCCAGGCAGGGTTAGAAATGAGCAGGGGAGCTGCTGGTGTGAGAGGTACTGAACTGCTCCCCTCAGGGCCCACACAGCTGGAAACAAAGAGAACAAACAGGAATAAAATGCATGGATGGCCTCCTGTCAGCAGAGAGGCTGCAGGTGTTGTAATGCACAACTCACAGCTAATAGCATTAACCTGAAAAACCCCTCAATATCTGGTTCCATCTTCATCACATTTCACATATTCCCCCACCTTGGGCCATTAGACTTTCCTTTGGCCTCCACCTCACAGCTCCTTCTGTCCAAGTTTACCTGTGCAAGGAGCCATCATTCATTCCTGCTCATCTGTGGCTGCCTCCTGTGTGTCCAGGCCTGCTCTCCAAAGCATCCTCACTGATAGGAACAGTGTGTGATCAGCAGTGAAACACTTTAGGGTTCATTTCAGTGAAGTGTGTAAGGCTTGAACTGTATTATCTCATCTGGTAATTAATACTGTGAAGAGATCCTGCACAGTGTAACAATAGCTATAAAACTGCTTCAGCTACATGGGATGCAGAGAGAAGACATTACACTGGATGATGATGATGATTATTATTATTGAGGTTTTTTACATTTGCGTCTGCTAAATCCAGTAACATCCTTCATGAGCTTACTTCCTTTCAAAATGATTTCTTGGAAGAAAAAATGGCATTAAAACTCTAAAAGGGACGTCACATCATTTCAGAATGAGTCAAGGTCAGCTAGTTCCTATTTTGAGTACAAAACTCCACACTGCTCCCTGCCAGCAGGGGAGAAGCTGCCTGCACTCTTCTGTCTGCCCCGTTCATGGCTGGGCAAGGAGGGAAAACAAACAAGAGACAATGAGAGGCTGCAGCACGGCACCAGAAACACCAGCTGACCTGCTGTTGCAGGGGATCGGGTTTAAAGACTCATTTCTTAGGAGCTGCAGTGAGAGAATATTCATCATATTGGGATGGCAAAGGAGCATTGCCCTGACACAAATCTCCAGTGCTCTTTCAAATATCCACAGTGACAGTAACTGCAGCCACTGGTTTGTGTCCTTTGAATATAAGCCAGTTTATACAATTAATAACACATCTCTGCCCTATCAACAGAACAATCCATCCTTGCCCCTAGGTACTAATCATGTGTCAAGACAATTAATTGCAGAGATGCACTACGTGAGGAAGGTTGCCCTTAATGTAAAATGTGGCAATTTTTCCGAAGGGCCCAAGGCAACAATCATCCGAATATCCCTCCTTACAGTAACACTGCCCTCTCTAAATGAGAGAGGAGAACTTAGTCACCACGAGACCCAAAAACAAACTCCCTCTGGGTTCAAGCCCACGAGATCCGGAGCACCCTCCCGCTGAGCAGAGTCACTCCTCAGCAAAGGTTACAATTTTCCACTTACATTGGATCAAAAGTCCCTGAATGGCTAAATTTAAATCCTGACCACCACAAGGGATTTTTAAGAAGTTGGGTTTTTTCTCCCACCAACTTTCCTAGGTCACAAGAAGCATTTCCCTCACAGAAGCCTGGTCTGGCACCAGGAAAGGCTTGTCATTGATTTTCACAGAAATATGACCAGATCTCCCAGTATTCACCATCTGAGACTGGGTGTGTGATTGGGTGCAGATGAGGGGAGCCAGCAGGGAGCCTGAGCACACAGGTTTGGGCATGGAAATCAGTCAATATGTCTTGGTTTCACTTTGTCTACTCTTCTTTCTCCAAGGGAAACAGGAAAATCCAACAGGTCTGTGCAAGGAGGGCCAAGTCCTCTGCAGTGACTCCCTCCTTGCTTCAGCCTCTTGACATCTGCTCTGGCACTGCTCCACACTGTCACCTGTCCAGGGACAGCCTTCTCAGCAGAGGGGAACAGCTCGTATGATGATGGTTACACAAGGAGCAACCAGAACCTCTTTGCCCCATCTGCAGCCTGGTTGTTGGCAGAGTCCTTCCTTCTGGGTGGGAGGCAGCCCTGTCAGCAAGAACCATGGCAGAGCCTTGGTGGCTGGGAGTCGCCATCTCCCCACTGCCTCACTTTGCCTTTTGATTTTTCACTTTGACTCATTGCTCCCAGTCATCCCTGTCATCAATAATAAGAGGTGCTGAGGCACATTTTACAAATGCATGTGCTTAATCATCTTGATATCTGAGAGGAGCTGTGTAGATAAGAAGAGCTTTTATCTCCTTTTCCCAGTGGCAGAGTGAAGCCTCCGGGGCTGCACAGGATGACTGCAGTCAGGCTCCAGCAGCAGCTTCATCCCCTTGTGCAAAGAGAGAGGAGAAAAGCCCTTCCAGCCTGCCCCGGGTGGATTTAACCTCATGCACGTGTCAGGATCTGGTGAGTCCCACCAAGTCTGTTATTGTAGACTCAAGATAACCTTCCCCACTTTGATGTAGCTCTCCCTGGCTCATCCTTACCAGGAAAGGGCACAGCCAGCCTTCCTGGCTGCTTTGGGCCACGCCAGTCCCCCTGCCTGGGACGTGTGGCTCTCCTCATCCCGCTGTGAAAGGCCACCCGTCCCCTCGTCATCACCTCCTTCATGTACAACAAATTGTTCTTATAACAGGAGAACCCAGGCAGAATTCCCCTGAGAGTCTGAAATGACATTTCTCAGGATGTGACAATAAAACACCCCTTGTGCTCTGCCTCTCATCTGTTCAGCCTTTCAGTTAAGCTTTCACCCTGTGCATTAGAGAAATGAGTCATCTTCACCATCTCTCATGCATTCGCATTCACAGCACCTTGCCTTAATCTTCAGTTTTCCACTATCACCTGAAATATATGCTCTTTAATATCTAATATTACTTTATGGGGAAAAACCACTAAATATAAATCACAGTTATAACGAGAAGCTTCCAAAGACTCTAATCCTAAAATGCACTCCTATAATAGCACAAGGGAATCTCCATGCTCAGTATTAAAAGGATTATTTTTCAGTGCATCCCCAGTTTCCCAGCTCTTCATTTTCACCTGCAAATGACTCCATAGATTAACAGAGAGACAAAACTCAATCAAGCATGTCTGTCATTGCGATTATGGCCTGGCTGTAAAGCAATTTCACAGAATGGGAGAGGACCATGATATACCTACCACAGCTTAAAAGCCTTCTTCATTGCACCAGATTTACATAACTTTATTCAGTGCTGTAGATTAAAGGTTCAGGAAAAATTCATATTTGCCCATAGGGATGGGAAATGAGCAAAGCGGTGACACTGGAGGTAGTTTATCTTTTGAATTGGGTTTTGCACCTGCAGAATTCCTCTCTTGCTTTTTGGCAACACCTTGTGGCTTGCACAGACCCAATAATTGTAAGGGACTATTTGTATATTTGACTTTTCTATCTAATTAAAAAAATAATAGTAAGTTGTGAAGATTGAATTAGAGACCTCAGTGTATTTTGGTTTTGACTCAGGCTGTGCAGTTTGATGGGGAAAATGTAGCCCTTAACTCTACACCAAGAAAATACAGCAAGATCCTTGTGGTGTCTGCTTGAAGATCTTCCAGAGTTACTATAGCACACCTTCAAAAAAACCTCCTCCAAGGGAAATTTGAGAGCCATGTCCATCAATTCACATTGCATGTACAGCTATTTGCAAATTCTGACATGCCCTCAAATCCAAAACCTGACTTGAAATTTCTTCTGGCAATTTCTGACGGTTTAAGCAGGAATTGTGGACTTCTGAAATGAAAACTGAAATTCTCACCCTTGCAAAAGCACTAAGTGATGTGAGAGCTGACATGTCAACCATCCTGGCTCTGGAATGAGCCTTCATGCGCATTTTACTGGGAAATGAGCAGGTGTGCAAAAGCTCCTGCTGAGCCCCTGCACCTGCAGGGCACGAAACTCTCCAGCAGTCACAAGAACCTGCCCCAGTTCTGCAGAGCTGCTGGCTTCAGGTTGCTCTGGTTGCTTCATCACTCTGGTGAAGAGTGGTTGGGTGATGCTGCACCACGCTCCTGAAAGAAAACAGACACAAATCATAAAGTCATAGAATCATTTAGGTTGGAAGAGACCCAAAGATCATCGGGTCCAACCACTGACCACACTGCCCAGCCCACCACCAAACCATGTCCCTAAGCCACAGCAGAAGTCTCTCTACACTGGGAAATTGAATATGCCTTGAAAACTCAAAATAGCCAGCCCTGATTTGGTCAAATCAATACAAGCAAAGGTAGTGTGGAGGCTTTCAAAAAGCTGATCACATTTTCTAAGGAATGGCTAAGTCATGCCATTTTCAGAGAGAAAACCACAACAGTTCTTGGCAATGTGCAACCTTTTCCCATAAGGGCAAGGGAAAAACCCAGGGCCAGGGCTGCCTCTCCAGGGTAGCTGCTCAGGGGTGCTGATTTTTGTTCCTTATTTTGAAATCTCTCTTTTGCCCTCTTCAACAGAAGATAGAAATTTGATGCCGTTTCATTTTGTCTTTCTGCCTATATCCTGATCCTTCAAGGCTAAAGCTGGGCTCCCTGGGATGACTCTGGAGCTGAAACATATACCTAAGTACTTGGCTGAATCAGTCCCTCTTGAAGTGTAAGGAGGAAGATATTCAGGCTTTTTAATCCAGCAGCACAGCAGGGAACTGCTTGTCTCTGCATGATTGTGTAATTGCTTTTCAAAGAGAGAAGTGAGTTTCTCTATCCACATTGCACTAACAAATCTCAGAAGTCACTTTGGTCTTCCAGCCTAACTTTCAACATTATTTCTTATGGATAAAACAAAAGACACTTCTATTTCCATAGCTGACAAGCTTTGCCTCAGGACATGCATTTATTTTCCATGCTGTTGATCTCTTCCTCCCTGTATCAGGCTAATTCATCAGATTAATAAAGGACGATTTAGCTTCCTGCAGGGTGTTATTGATCTCTCAGGGAACGTGGCAGTTGTTTGCTATGCCACCTTTCCCCTGAGCAAAGGGGATGATTTTTAAATATTTCTAATGCTTGAAGGCTGCAGCTGGCTCTCACCAAGCAGCTACAGAGGAGCAAAAGGCAGCAGCCAAGGGGAAATGTAAAATTAATCACCGGAATCCCTCTTTCCCCGCCTTTGTACCCATCAGTGTGTCCAGAGCACACAAATCCTCAGCAAGGAGGTGGGAGTGAGCACCTGGCCCCAACAAGAGGCTCCAGGATGACAAGGCACCTCTGGGCTGAGCTGGAACACGTTTCATCCTCCCACACCAGGCATTGTTTGAAACACGCAGGGCAGTTCATGGATTATCAGGTCAGAAAGGCCCCCTGTACCAGCCCTGCCTCACACCCTGCCAGGGTCTGGTTCAGGAATCTTTGTGTGTCATCCAACACAGAAACAAGAGAGTCTCCTCACCAGTGCTGAAACTCCTCTCTCTATCCCACCATAATCATTCCTTTACCTTCAGTGCTGGACGAGGAGCTTTAATTCTCCATCATCTCTCAGCTGTTCTCTGGCTCCCTGCTTGTCTGGGCAGCAGTGCCTGTCCTGCAAACACAGCCTGGCTCCTGACTTCCAGAGTGCAGGGCTTGGTGAGTGACCTTATTAACAAACAAACAAACAAACAAACACACACACACACACACACACACACACTGTTTATTTGTGCCAAGCTAGAAAGCCCAAATGTTCAGCCTCATTTGTGACTTCCTACCTCATTCTTCACCTTTCTTCTGATTTTGTCATCTGTGGCTGTTTCTTTTTCTCCCCAAAACCACAGACAGAAGTGTTAAACTGTGACAGAGCAAGACCTGAGCCCTAGGCAGACACAGGCTCCCTTGCTGCCCTGTTTGCAGCTCTGTTGTGGGCCTTGTAAATCCCTTGCCCTGAAATACACTCAGTATGTACTACATTAATTTTATATAATTCTAATTCCTTAATCAACAGTTTTGAAGAATCAAATATCTCTGTAAATTACAGCAACATTATTACCTTTAGCAGTCTAATTTGCAATCTCATTAAAAAGATATGAAGTTCTTTTCTGTAGCCCTAGAGTGAATGGAATAACTTGGAATAGGTCCCCATCTCTCATCAGTCAAACCCTCCCATGTGCTGTTCTGTGTCTGTCTAGTCTGGTGTAAAGCTGGGCTCCCCTCAGCTGGTTTCCAAGCTTGTCTCACTGCTGCCCATCATGTGTGATGGCCCAAACACCAGTGACAATCGTTAAAACCACTTCTGAGGGCTGTGTCAGTGACCAGAGGTGGCCCTGGCTGTGCTGCTCCCTCAGGGTCACTGTGGGACACTCCACCCTGCAGCATGACCACAGCTGACACTGGTTTCCCACAGACACGACACATTTATTGAACGTTTCTGCAAGGATCAAGTGCCTTTTCTGCATCATCAGTGGCTTTTCTGCATTATCAAAAGATCTTTTTTGCAGGGCTCAGCTGGTACTTGATGAAATAAATCCCTTTTCTTCCCAATATAGTCTGAAAATTATTGAGCTCTGCTTGTATCATTTTCCTTCCCATATAAAAGGAAGCCCCATTTTCTCGAATATAGAGAAGTTTTGGAAGCAGAATTAGGCAGGGCAATGTTTGCAAAGGGATGGGAGCTGGTTTCCCCGGGGGCTCTGTGTGGTTAAAGCTGTGATCAAGGGCCGGCCCCACCCCTCGGTGCCGCCGTCTGACCTCGCTCCCAGCTCCCACCCAGGCACTTTTCTCATCATCGTCCCTTAGCCCCGCACTTTCCAGCCCCACTTAACAGGGCTGTGTTTATTTATCTGGGTTTTGGCATGACAGATAAAACAAAGCTATCCCAAATTTCAGTCCACAAATCCCAGTAAGTAGATTGGATGGACCTAGATTAAAAAGGAAAATTACTGCAGAGAACTTATTTTGGAAACAAAATGAAAGGCTTTAAAACTGATTTGCTGGTATGTCATTTGCTTGATGCCATCGTTCTGTAAGTGGGTTATGATTGTTCTCACGAATGCAAAATGATATGCAAATATATCCATCACGTCCTGCTGCTTCCAGTTTCATCTGCCTCTTTCCTGGTCTTTTCTTCCCCTTTCCCCAGAGTCTCCCAGAAGCATTTGTCCCACTTGCATTTGTCCCAGAAGCATTTTGAGAAGCATTTGTCCCACTTGCAAGGCCAGGGAAAAGGAAGTGGGAAAGGCAAAGAAAACCACACTACACCTCTTCTGACACCTCGATGTGTTGTGATGGTTGATGTCCCTGTCACACAGGGTGGAGTTTCACTTCTGCCCTTGAAAAACACCTGAAAGACCATTGCCAGTACACATGGCAATGTATCTTTCTTGACAATTTTTCTCTGGTTTTAGAAAACACAGAAGTTTTATAGTCAGCCATCCTCCTCCAAGAGTGACAACTTCGCTGTCCCAGGTGCTTTGGAGCAAGCAGGACTCACCAGGGCTGTCACAAACTGTCCCTAAAAACAAAGAGCAATTTGTAGCACAAAACCAATCAACGCTCTCCCACAGAAAGGAAAACCTGAGTGGGGTTTTTATCTCTTACTCTCCACAGTGCTACACCTAATCTTTGGGATCCCCAGAACTAGACTGTGCTGAGGGTGAATCCCAGCTGCAAAGTGATGGAGTTTGTGCCTAGAGGTTGATATGACAAACCTGCACCTGGGCAAATCTCTGTGATACGGCAAATCTGCACCTGGGAGTGCAGGTGAGGGGTTGGGGCCCTGTGCTTGGAGCTGCTCTGCCACTCTGAGGTCTCCACCCGAGGGTGAAACTGCACTGGGGCAGGACTGGCCATGCCCAGGGCTTGGGCTCCTGTGCTGGCAGCTCTGTGGGAAGCTGCTGCTGCTCCTAATTAAACAGCACAGATCCATTCCTGCTCATCAGCCCGGCAGCCCTGAGCCCTTCTCCTGCCCTGGGGCTGGAATGAATGCTGCTGCTGCAGCTGGCAAACAGCAGATCAGGTGTACCCTGACTGCCTTTAAAAGGCTCTAAATTGGAAAAAGAGCTGTGGGTGGTGGGACAGGGGAGAGTGCCAGGGTTAGGTGGAAGCATGTCACCCATCTGAGGTCCCAGTGACATCCCACTGCTCCCCTCACCTGCTCCTCTTGGTGGTGAGGGTCCCCTGTACTGCTGTGCCACACCACACAGAAGAGCACAGAATCAGTGGATTAAAACATGTTTGGGCCAGGTGGGAACCCCCACCTGCCTCCCCTGGGAGGGCAGGTTTGACAGTGTCCCTTGCCACACGGAATTTGTGTTGCATCATCTCTGGTGCAGGGTCTGGAGACCCTTTGGGGGCCTCTGGCAGGCCGTGACTCTGCTGTCCTTCACGTGGATTCAGCGTTTCTGGGGGTGAAGGGGCCAGAGCTGAGCCCTGCACAGCAGAGGATGGGCATTCACTGCCTCTCACAGAGGCTTTTTCACCTCCCTCCCTCCCTCCCCCTGGCTCTGTGTGAGCCCCAGCTGAGAGCCCCGGGCTGTGCTTCCCACCCCAAGGTGCTAAACCTGATCCCTCTGTGAAGCTTTTGTCCCCAGGCCCGAGTTTATCTTACCTCCATCAGCCAGCAGTTCAGGGCCTCAGTCAGGGGCCTTTCAGGGTGTGGTGGTCTTCTCTGCAGCTTTTGGAACCCAGGTTTGCTACAATAGGCATAGAGATGCCCACATGGAGATGTTTAAGCCATAAATTAGAACATTCAGCCTCTGATAGATCTTCCATGAAGAACAGAGCAGCTCACAGGGAACACAGCCCAATGTCCATTGATTTGCTCTCCTACTCACCTTTCCTGGAAGGGTGGGAGGGCAGGCAGAGCAGGGAACTCCCAGCAGCAGGACCATGGAAGTCTGGAACAAGGTGCTGAAGTCACCGACCCTTGGTGCTGTCAGGAAGAACCAGGAGAGGGAACTCTCAGCCCCTCAGCATTTGAGATTAGTGCTGGGGACCCACACACGTGGTAGCCAAGAAACACAGAGACAGCAGAGTTACAGTCCCAGTTCAGCATCATTAGCTGGACACTGGAGTCACAAGGACTGAACAATTCTCAGATAAAATTTTCTTCTGAAACATCAGCATTGACAAAGATCTTTGTATGAATTATGGAGTATTATTTTCTTTTTAATTGCATTGATTTACACTGAAAGCTTTCAACATCAGCCTAATAATTATTGTAAATTTGTCATCAGGAATACAATAAAGCATTATCTGAGCCAGTGCTTACAAGGGGTGATTCTCCTGCATCAGAGGAACTGGGAGAAAATAAGAAGCTACACTTAAAAATGCCAGAGTATGCAGCCAGGTTGCTGCAGTTAGGGGAGAAATTATGTCAATGATTGCCAATAAATGTGGTGGTAGGAGAAACCCTTCAGAGCCAGCAGCAGTGTTCATTTCTGGAGAAAAGCCCCAAGGGTGGCCAGGGGCTGGCACCCACCCTGCCTGACCTGCCCTGGCTGGGTCAGGGCTCTCCTGCAAGGCTGTGGAGGGGACCTGTGTCCCACTGCTCCTCCCCAGAGCTGAAACCAGGGAATGACAAGTGTGTGGCCATGGTTTGTGTGGCTGCTGGTGGCACTGTGGCCTTTCTGCCCTGTCACTCTCTCCCTCCTGCTCACCGACTGCGATGACATTTCTGCTCACAGAGAGATCAGCAAACATCTTTTGTAAGGAAACTTCACACTGCTCCAATCCCTTCCCTCACAGAAGCTCTGACTATTTAAAACCAGCACCAAAAAAAGCCTGGCTAGAGGCATGGAAAATTCTAGACAAAGCAATTGCAGCCTCAGCCAGCTCTGAGATCCTGGCAAAGGGAGACACACGAGACACATTTCCTGAAGATGCTGGGCCAGGGCTGATTTGGGGGGACAGGCTGGGGGTCCCCAGAGCCTGGAGAGGAAACAAGGTATGATCTGAGCCCCACATACCTGCAGGGTGAGGAGGAGGCAGCAGAAAGGAGCTGTACCAGGGCTTGAAGGTGTTGAACTCGTGTGGCAGCAGGTGCTGCAGTGCACCTTATCTGTGTGAGATCTCCCAGCAGAGCGTGCACAGCCCCAGCCTGGAGCAGGCCCCACACTGCTCCCCTTGCCACAGCACCCGGGGTTTATGTTTTATCAGCACTGCAAAATTTCCACTCCACCACTAAAGCAGAATGGGCTTTGCTCTGCAGTGATCCTGAAATGAGCACAGGGGTTTGTAGGGGATGAAAGCCTGACCTGACTCAGGGTGTGATCTCAGGGATGTTTCCAGGGAAAGGCACAGCCCTGTGCCTCCTGCCCCAGGAGCTGCCAGCTTCACCCAGCAGGGCACAGAGTGCTCAGTGTGGGGACAGGGACACCCCAGAGTGACAGTCCTGCCCTGGGTGCAGGGCTGAGACCTCAGGGGGTGTTTCTCTTCCAGCAGGGAAACCCTTCCATTCCACAGATCCCTTGATGCCTCGGGATTTTCATTTGATATCCCTGATCCACAGCTGCCCTGGGCTGCCCAGCAGGAGGCTGAGATGTGACTCGAGCTGGGGGGAAGCAGCAGCACAGGAACATCCTCCATGGGGCTGGGCCCTCCTGCCTTCACCACAACGTTCCCTTCAGCCTCCAGCCCTTCACAGAAGGTATCATCAAATAATTTACAGGAGGTGTTAGCTGCAGGCCATAGCCAAAAGGAGGGTTTATTTAAGACACTGTGTGGATTGTTATACAAGATCCTGATGGATTATTCCTATCTGACAATTTACAGATACTGCAGAAACATGGCCAACAATTTGGATTAGTTGAGATTAAACTCAGGCTGAGTTGGTTTTCCTCCCTTAGGAAATCTCAGCCCTGGGTCTACAGATATTTTTTGAAGGCGAGACTTGGACAAAAACAACTTTTACACTTTCCAGCAGGCACCTGAAGTACTTTTCCATCAATCATCTTTGATGTACAGAGGCAGAAGTGTGAGCCAGTTCATTAAGAGCCCTCACACATAACTGGGTACATTTACATATTAATCAGACAGCTGAGCTGCTAATCTTTCTATCTTATATGCTTCTGTAACCATTAGTCAGAGGCAGGTGCTGTTAAATACTCCAGGTAGCACCGAGTGCTCTGAAAGCAAGAGGAGTGTGGATGACAGGGGAAGGCTCAGATTTACAGGGCTCCTACAGAGCCAAGCACTGTCAGCTCTGCCAGGGAACATAAATACACATCTCTAACACCAGGAGTTTAATCCAGTGGGAGCTCTGGGCGAGGTGAGGTATTCCCACTGCCAGGAGACTCCAGTGATTCCCACAGAAATAAAGGCTGGCCCCAGTTCTGCCTTCTCCAGGCTCTTTGCTCCTGTCTGAGCAGCACGGGGCACCTGGCACAGGCCCCTGGCAATAAAGGAGGACAGAGAGGGCATCTCCCTCCAGCCCTGACAGCCACAGCCCAACCCTGCTTGGGCAGCAGCTGCCCCACATTGAACCCAGGGCTCGAGTGGGGTGGGAGGACTCAGCTCCAGTTCTTACCTCAGAATCACAGAGTTCAGACTTCACCTTGTTCCCACCCCCTGCCATGGGCAGGGATTTCTCCTCTCAGACCAGGTTCTTTCCTGGGATGGGGCAGCCACAGCTTCTCTGGGCACCCTGTGCCAGGGCCTCCCCACCTCACAGGGGAGAATATCTTCCTAATATCTCACCCAGACCCACCCTCTGACAATTCAAAGCCATTCCCCCTTGTTCTGTCACTGCAGGCTCTTGTCAAAAGCCCCTCTCCAGCCAGAAGGTGCTGGAAAGTCTCCCTGGAACCTTCTCCAGGCTGACCAGCCCCATCCATCTCTCAGATGTCTCCACAGGAGAGGGGCTCCAGGCCTCTGAGCATCTCCCTTTGCTTTATTTTCCATCTGGGAGGGGGACTTGTCTCCCCCTGTCCCCTTCTCTGAGGGCAGGAAAGGGCTGAGATGCAGCTCCCAGGCCTGAGCAGGAGGGGGAACAAATAAAGGGATTAAGAAAAGTTTAACTGTTTTTCTCCCCATCATACTTGCACTCCAGACACAAATAAGTTAAAGATGCCAATATCAGACTTCAGTGCTTGCAAACACAGCACAGCTGCTTTGCAGCTCTGGGCACAGGGCTTGGAGCTGCTGCTGCTGCTGTGCCCAGACACTTCTTGCTCTTCCCTGCAGGCTTTGGTGGCAGCTGATGTTGCTCTGTGCCTGAAACATTTTAAATGGCTAAGCCAGCCCAAGTGTCTTGGCAGGGAATGAGTGTCCTGCAGATAGATCACAGCACTATTTCTGGACTGTTCTATAAATACACCTTTTGTCTGGAACCTGCCCTCAGAGGCAGAAGCCAAACCCCTGCCCAGCACCTCACCTTGTTGCAACTGGCCTCCTTCCTTCCCTGAGCACAATTCCCGCTGGATTAAAAAATGTTTCTCCCCAGATCCAGCTCTGGGCAGGATCTCACCCTTCCACCCAGTGCCTGTGAGCTGCAAGGAGCTTTAGGTGCCTTTCCTGGGGAGAGGGGCTGCTGCTGCACCTTCCCCAGTGCCAGCAAACCAAGCCCATTTTGGGAGACTCCAGGACTGTCCCAGCAGTGTCCCTGCAGCTCTGGGGCCCTTTACTCAGCAATCCTGAGATGCTGAAACCCTCCCTCCATGTCCTGGGGCACAGACACAGCACAGGGCACATCCTGGACCCCACACTGGGATCACCAAGGGCACAGCCATGGGGCAGCACAAACCCCACACCTGCAAAGTGCCAAAGTCTCACCTGGGATGGGGAAATTCCTGCGTCCTCTGCTTCCTTCCTCATCCTCTGCTCTGCAGAGGCAGAGCCCAGACAGGCCCCTGCTGCCTCCTCCCTCTGGGACACCAGGAGTTAGCACCAGCAGCACCTCCTGCTGCACAGATTTACACAGCCCAAAGCCTTATTTACACTTCAATTCTGTCACTGCTCGTGCACAAACACAAATCACGTTGCTTTCCCCAGACATTCCTGCCAGCAACGCTGCTCAGGTTTTCCCCTGGCATTGAAGAGTAAAGTGCTGCCATACCAGCAGCCAGATATTAAAAATAAATAAATTGGGAAAAGATGCAGCAGCTCTGATTGAACATTACCAGGTGTTTGGATTTACAGATAGTGCTTTAACCTAAGCACCTGAGTGATTACATTTATAAGACTGTTCATCTGCTTTGTACTAGAATTAGATGCTGCACGTTTAAAAACCCATCCCCAGGTGAGTTCTGGGCTTTTTGGAGCTCTGGCATGAAAGCAGCAGACAGACAGGAGTCACATG
Source organism: Trochalopteron elliotii (assembly GCA_024734555.1). Classification (NCBI taxonomy): domain Eukaryota; kingdom Metazoa; phylum Chordata; class Aves; order Passeriformes; family Leiothrichidae; genus Trochalopteron; species Trochalopteron elliotii. Next base: position 568,741 of record JANPWX010000480.1, on the reverse strand, counting down.
CCAAGCAATGGAACGTGGTGATCACTCAGAGTGCATCCTCCTGCCTGGTGCTTTCAACACACTTTGGAACAGAAAGGCAAATATCTATTTTTTATTAGTGACCCAGCACAAACCACTTCAGTCTGACCACAGATGCAGAGTGAGCAGTTCATCAGAACAAACAGTTACTCAGGTGCCTGAAAGACTGCAGAAACCCAGAGCAAGAACAAAGCATTTAAAAAAAAAAAAATCCACTTTTTTTTCCTTCTCCCTTCCTGAACCATCCAGAAAGGTCACAAAACCTTTGCAGGCTTCTGTCGCAAGGCCAGAATACAGTGGGCTTCCTCTGCAGCCAGTGGGGTCCTGTGCCGAGGGTGGGACATCCACACCCAGGCTGCAGGGCAGGGAAGGCAGGACAGGTCTGTGGGATGTCCTTGCCCTGAATTCGGAGAGCGACTCCAGCCCAGAGCTCCCCTGCGATCTCAGCTCCTCTCACACCGGGTTTTCAGGCTGCCCTGCACAAGCCAGTCCCCACCCTCATTTCTGCATGGAAGACAAACACAGAGCTCCGCCGTGTGGCAGAGAAACAGCAGAGGAGCGAAGGCTCCCGAATGAGACAGGACAATTGGCAGTGCCCAGCTCCCCTCGAGCCATTTCCTGCCCCTCTGCCCCGAGTTGTGCAGCCCTGGCACATCCCTGCCCGGAGCCGGGGGAGTCCCACAAGCCGGGGAGCAGCGAGAGAGGAGCAGCATCTCCTGTCTGTGGAGAGCCCCCAGCACCAGGGTGATGCTGCTTGTAGGGATGGGCCCTAATACTGTGAAATTCCAACTCCTGTGTCCTGCTGTGCAGGCCAGGTGTATGCAGAACCTTTTCAAGTGGAATTCTGATTTTAATTTGCACGTGAACTTTTCAAAGTTGCAGAAGGTGGGGTTTTTTTTGTGATAGAATGAAGGCGACCACAGGAAATGACAATTTAGATGGGAGGCTCCATCCAGGTGGCCTCCAACAGTGTTGCAGGGAATGACAGATTTCACCACTAGTGAAAGATACTGAAATGGTCTGAGAAAATGTGTTCAGTGGCTTGGACACCAACCTGGCCCTGGAGAAGATGTGTGACCATCAGACACCTCGGCCACTCCCGGAGCTCAGCCTTCTGTCAGCACTGAGAGAGGATCAGGTTTCTGCTGGAATTCCTCTGTGGAGTGAAGGGAGCAGCCAACAGCACCTGCTGAGCCAGGACCAACCCTCTCCCCACCCGGGCCTGGGTGCTCACATCCACACTTCACCCACAAACAGCTCTCAGAGGGGATAACACAAGTGTGTGGCCCCCCGACAGCCCAGGGAAGTGCACGTGAGTTCAAACCCCATCCCTCCATCCCTGCTGCAGCCAGAGCACTGCAGAACCTTCCCTGTGCTGCTGTGGGGAACGGCCCCCTCAGCACAGAGGATTTGTCACGGGCTGTTGAGAACTCACCTCACAAAGCACTTCATGAGCCCCTCTGAGGGGGACACTGCCCTGCACAGCTCAAGGAGGGCAGCAAGGAGCAGTTCAGATCATTCAGAGGAATGGTAATTAATAATAATTAACTGCTGTTTCAGAGAAGATGGACACCCCACAGCTCTGACACCACGGAGGAGGCAGAGCCTGAGGAGGAACCACACGGTGGCCAGGCTGTCAGCCAGGGCACAGCGTGGTCAGAGACTGCTCAGAGCATCTTTGCTCTCCAGATGTGAGAGTGCAAATGACATCTGGGGCTGTGTGAATGTTTGTGGCTGCTCCAACAGCAGCCTTACCCACCCACAGTCACCCTGCCCCGTTAGCACAGCTCTGATTACACATCACCGAGCTGTGGTTTGGCTCCATGGGCACCCCACGCATGATTCATTTCTGGGAAATGAATGAGACATGAACACCAAATCAAATTCAAAAAGAAAAGAAGAAATTGGACTTTCTTTGTGAGTAGGGATTAAGAAAAAACCAGAAGACATGTCTTTTGAACCTTACTAATGGATCAAGTGGCCTAAACTGAACAGTTAACTACAGGAACAGCATATGAAGAGATGATGTTGCTAAACTGCCTAAATCCACAAAATCTGCAGCTTTGTCACAATCTGAGACAAATCAGTGCTGTGCCAGAACAAACACAAACAGCCCATTTCTCTCTGGTTAACTCTACACAAATCCCAGGAAAAGCCAACACAAATAGCTGATATTGCAGCACTGGCACTCTCTGCTCTACAGGGCTCCCTTTCTTTCTGTCTGATCTACAAATCCAACCCAAGTGAGCCAGTGAACTCTGCAGTTAAAAGTCAGTCTGAAGTAGAAGATGAAGCACTGCAAGGTTAAAAAAAGTAAATAAAAGAGAGAACGTGTAACGAAAGCAGCTTTAAATAGAACATGTGCTTCTTTTACTTCACAGCACTTCAACAAGCTGCTTTCAGCACATACAAGCTACTGAGATATGAGCAAGAAAAAAAGAGTCCCTAACAAGGAAAACAACCCAATCTGTAGATTTCTGCAGTTACAAGCATTTCCACAATAAGCTTAAACTGTAACCATCAGTCCCCTAGACAGGATGGAAGTGACAAGATTCTGTGTTCACTGACAATGCCACTTCCCTAATCCACGCTACGTTTCACAGAGCACTTTGATTCTTGTCTGTAATGGAAGAGTTCCGTTAAAAAACCACCCCAAGAAATCTGCTTTTCAAGATTCAGATTATAAACTGGCAAGAAAAATAATGGAAAGACAGTTTTTGTCAGTTGATACGTAAGAACAGTTGTGCAGAAGACAGCTCAGTGTTTTAAGATGAACAATACAAAGAGCAGGCTAAATATAAGATACGCCACATCTTTAAGTGCTTTTGTGCATGATATGACAAACAAGTGGATGTGGTTTGCTTTTCTGCTCTTGGTGGAGTGCAGCACTTTGAAAAGAAGAAAACAGAATTTAAGCCTGTGAAAAGAGTGCGTTAAAATAATAAGAGATGTGTGCATGGCTCGCTCAAGAACTGTGGTTTAACTGCTTTTCACCCAGCAGCAGCCAAGGCTCCCCTGGCAGCCATACGGGGTGGGAAATAGGGCCAGGATTTAGGGCTGCAGCTCTCAGCATGGAACCCCCAGGGCAGGGCTTGGGGTGGGAGCTGAAGCCCTGAGCCCACCCAGCCCTCCCAGGAGCCACAGCACAGGGCTCACCCCGGCCGCACAGGGCTGACCCCGGCCCCACAGGGCTCACCCCGGCCGCACAGGGCTCACCCCGGCCCCACAGGGCTCACCCCGGCCCCACAGGGCTGACCCCGGCCCCACAGGGCTCACCTGGGCCCACAGCCCGGGCCCTACAGACATACAGGGGATTTAGGGACAAGGGTTTAAGGACAAAGGACTGAAGGAGGCCGGGGAAGGGCCGGGGAAGGGCCGGATGAGCACAAGGAGACTGAGCTGTACCCACAGCCCCAGATGGGAACAAGCTGCTGCTGCGGGCACTGATCTCCCACCTGCATCAGCCACCCCAACAAACAGGAAACTCTGCCAGCTCACTCATCCATCTTCCCAAGCCTTGCATCACTTGAATGCTTTCACACAGGAACTACCAACATCTCCTTCCTCATTTGAGATGTTCCAGGCCTCCAGAGGTTTTATTACTTTTACATTTGATTTGATTACATTCTTTTAAATAGCTTTTCTGCAAGTGCAGAATTCAAGCTGTTATCAGCTGAACATAACTTTCACTTGTTAAGTTGGTAACTGCAGCTTTTTCTTCAACAAAAACAGGTAATATACAAACCAGGATGACTTTTCCTCTTATTTTCCAATCAAAAAACTGCTGAGAGAAGCCCAGCAGAAATGACACAATCAGCTTTGGGAAGCACAATGACAATAAAGAACCATCCACGCTCTCTGAAGGACAGGGACATTTCCTGTCAGCCATCCAAGCACTTTAACCTGCTCTGGATCATTTTTCTGGGCACAGCCAGAGCTCCTTACCACTGTACTGCCACTGTGATTTACATCCATAAACCCTGCAGCAGCCACAAAAAAACACAACAAAAAGCAGCAACTGAATCTCCAGCTGGAAGGCACCATTTCCAACAGTTGTAACAACATCTCACTGGTAAAAACTTTAAAGAAATATGAAAATTGAGATTTAATCAAAGAAATAAATTCAAGAAAGATCAGCAATATGAAGCAGGGATACAGGAGAGAAGGACAGCTGAGGAAAATGACAGGCACAATTCACAGGGAACTGTTACTTTTAAAATAGAATTATTATAGAAGAGTATTGTCCTGCATTACCTTGTTTTCCAAGTGTGTGTCATCATCCACCTCCATCAAAAATATGATCTCTTCTGGATGCCGACCAATATATATGAAATTAAACAATCTCAGGACAAGAAATTACACAGGATTATGAAAAATGAGGCAATGGCATAAGGTACATTTCAGTATCACAAATTGGTCAAAGAATATTAAATTGAAGCAGCTAAGTAGGAATGAAAATATTTTTAAAGAATCAATTTGTGTTTTATCAAAAGAATTCTGAAGCACAAATTCACAATTTTGACAAACGCTTCAAAGAACAAGTCCTTGATAGTCATCAGGCTATTAAAAAAAGAAATAATGTATCTCTAGGTAAAAAAGCAGCAAAGCCTTGTTGTGAATCAAAGCAGCTCAAAAATTCCAGTATGGGTAGAAAGTTAATTTTAATTGCATTGCTGTCCTGAAACCCCAGTAAGGACAATGGGTAAACTGGGGGGAAACGGGGGCAGATTTTCAAGAGGTTTTTAGTTATACTGAGATTATAGATGGGGATTTAGGAGCTCTAACACAGGAATCAGCAGCACACCAACCAAAGGAGAAAAAACCCAAACAAACAAACAAACAACAGCCATCACTAACATCTTACATATTGTCTTTGGTTGTTTAATATCAAGAAATACTTTTTACAGAATATGTGGAGACTATTCCTTTGAAATTCATTCTGTGTCAATACCTTCCCTGTGGCCTCTCTGGTAAACCAGAGGACAGGCTTTACTTTCTCTGAATAGATTGATTTTTCTACATTTTTATCATATCTCTCTTCAAAACTCCAATTTCTTCCATTTACAGGCTTTTGTACCAAAATGGTTTAACTTGAACAGACTTTACATTGTACAGTGAAGGTATTTTTCTTGCATTATAAACTTAGAACCTACTAAAACAATTTTCCACAAGATACTACTGAACTTACAGCAGGATTTAGAGACAGGAATAATGAACATTTGCAATAAGAACTAAAATAAAAACCAACCCAAAACTCCTAAAGTTCCATTAGGAAGGATTAGAAGTGTTCTCTCTCTAAGATTTTAAAATGACTGCTTTAAAAAGTCTTGGAGCAGAAAGGAGTTTTCCTTGTTTGGGGTTTTCCCCTCATTCCCTTGTGTGGCCTCAGAATGTTTACCAGGTTTATGATCAGTTTAAGGGATGGAAAGGAGCTTACACACTGAATGGCATTTCCACTGGACTATGTACAGCATCTCCAACGGGCAAAGAATCAAAAGCATTCTGAGTAAAATCAGGTCATAGGTATTAGGAAAAAGAAACCAACAGAAAGGTTATTAATACACCTTTAAAAAACGTAACACAAAAATAATTAACCACTGCTTTCTTGGCATGTAAAAGTTCTATACAAATTTTAAAAATTTTATTTGCAGGTACTAACCTCTTCAAAAGCTCACTCTGTATTTACACTAATTCTTTTAACAAGTTTATCTCAAATTAAAGCATATTTAAAACAATCATGATTGCATTAACTTTTCTGCTTTAAATTATTACCCAATTAGTGCTTTATTCACATTTTAAAAACTTGTACAATTTATTACAAATATAAAACAGTGCAGTTTTTCATACATTATCCCAACTCTGAGACAAACACTTAAAAGACATGGAAAAAGATTTTGATTTCTATAAACATAACATTTGCATTACTCATACCCCTTTCTTCACTGTCCTCCCATAACCCCAATTTAAAAAGATCAAACATACAACATACTGTAGGTTTATTTTTATTCAAAAAGTTACTGTCTCAAGACATAAATACAAATCAGAAAACAGTACAATTAGGACAATAGAATGTGGAGGACAACAGGTTAAGGTAAATATATAAAACATTTTTAGCTGGTTGAAAACAAAGCTGTAAGAACTGCTTTCACAAAGAAACACTCCTTCAAGAGTAAGAAAAATCAACTTAAGTTTAAAATCATATATACAGTCCTCTCAGCAGTTCTATTAAATGCAGTGGTGTGGAAACAATATAGGCAGTATTTTAGACATGAGAGTATTTATTTATGTAAAATGAGTTAGGCAGATCTAGTTCGGATTTTGTTGTTACCCCATGACCTAGTAAAATAATTCTATTTTATCATGATCCTTTAGATAACCTATGGTTTTTGGCTACCACAGCCCAATGTTTCATTTCTGAGTCTAAAAACAGGAAGCCTTTTTGTGTTCACCCATTTGGGGAGATTCTTGTATTGCAAGCGTATTAAGGCATGGAATGATTAAAATAATATACCTCAAGAACTGAGAGACAACTGACAAAAAATATACATATGTAATATAAGTTAATATTTCCTTTAAAATGGTGTCTAGCTGCCTAAGCCTTGCAAAATGAGTCAATGTCAAAATGGCATAGATCCACTTTCTGTTTTAGACCAAATTTAATTTATTTGTGAATGGACACAAAATGAAGTTTAAAGCTTAGCTTTCAAAGAATATTATGGGTTGTTTATGAGTTTCTATTATCCAATCTAATTTACATATAGAGGAAATGTACTGTAACCTGTTAGAAGTATCTTTAACCTGAAGACTGCTTGCAAAGACAGATAGATAAAACAATATAAAATACAAATTTAAAAATCATTTTTAAAGCATGAATTCTCATGCTCTTCTATTTTTAAACATTGTTAAACTTTCAATATATTTCTGAAACCTCATAATTTTAAGTTGGAATTTAAAAGTAAGAAAAAACTAAACAAACTGCGCAATTATAAAATCAGCACCAATTTATATATATATATAATTTTATTTAAAATTTAGATCCCTATTCCCACACTCTAATAAGCTGTATAATTTTTGTTTAGAATTTTTCTGCAAACATACTACAATAAGCTTCTTTTATTTGGAGACAAAATACAGTGGCACTACTGGAAGGAATTTCACAACATTACATTTTTCTTAAAGGACAAGCAAACTTTCAGGGTTGGTAATGGGCAAGCAAGAGTGAAATTGTTACGTTCTGTAGCTTATAGCTTATGGACCTTTCTGAGAAGGCTAACATGAAGCTTTTGGAATAAAAAGTGTGTTTTAGATTAAAAAGCTGTTAAAATTCTGCTTTATGTACTTTTTTTCCATGATTAATTAATACAAACCTTCTGTTGCTGAAGTTTGCATTGAATTGAAAATACTGACAACTCTTCTGGTTCGTTCTATCACTGTGAGAAAACCAATCCCTCTATTACAGTTCATGGACGTGACCAGCAATCCAGCAGAGCTCATGATTATTTATTTACTACAGCCAGCAAATGGAGAGAGAGGGGCTCAAATCTGTACCAAACACCTCTCAGACTGGTAAGATTAAAACTCAGAGGGAATACTTCTTATGATCCAGAAATAAACTGATAGCACATAAATAAAATATTGATTTTTTTTTCCCAACAAAAAGTGTAACTTATCCTCAAATTGTTTACTTGTCCTTTACATTTCTTTTTTCTTTCAGGCAAACAAAACTGCCCCTTCAATGCACTTGATCTTGAAAGCATGTCATTCTCCTTAGAGAAAAATCTGTTCAGAATTTCACTGTATCTACCACAATTTTGTATTGAAAAACTTCCTCTTCCACTTAGAAAATGACTTCACCACTGATTTATTTGCTGCTCTGGTATTAAAACATTGACACCCCAAGAACCTAAAAAAAAAGTTAGAAATGGTGTCAATTTGTAGTCTAATACACATTTAACAAATAACAAAGCAATTAATATATAATTTAAGACACTTCAAGATACGTTAAGGCATTATTAAGTTTATTTTTCTTCCAAACCAGATTAACCACACTTCTGATTTAGATAATATGAAAAGGGCTCCTCACTCATTAGAAATATTTTTGTCACACTTGAAATTAACTAGATGCAGCAGGAATTAAGTCTGTGTTTTAATTATTTTAGGTAATAATTGCAGAAGAATTTTTAGTTAGGTGCCTAACTCAAGACTTCTTTAACAATGACATTCTATTGGCATTAACCTGAAATCAAGTGTGTTATTACCAGGGGCAAAACACTCCAGACTCTGGCTGCTGCTGCTGTGTCTGTGGTCACACAAACCACAGAAACCACATCAAATCTATATGTACAGGACACAAATCTAACATCTCCTGGGAAATGCATCCACTCTTGTCAGGAAGACAGTGAAAAATCAAACAATCATCAGGTAAAATCAAGCACCTGGACTTCAGGAGATTGTGTAAGTAGGGAAAGAAAAAGCTTTTCTGAAACAAAGCATCAGTTTCCACCTCCCATGTGAGAATGAGCCCTACAGCCTCCTATGCCAATGGAAGTATCTGTGACCTCTGATGTGCCAGAAAAGCCCCAGATTTTGTGCCTGTCCTTTTATAGGACTTTATAAAATCAGCAAGAGCCAAAACAGACTAAATTTCCCTGAACCTTAGCACTGCTGTTCATAATTATCTGTTTACAAACCAATTTTTACTGTTCTTTGAATTACATTCACTTTGGGTGCCTCCTACAATAGAGCACACAGAGCTGCCTCTGGTGCCAGCAATAACTGGCACATCAGGGTAAAGTCTGATCATAAACCGTGTGCATCTGAATAAATTAAACAGCTTTATTATGTCTATGCCTACTAAAAGAAGTGCAACAACTCCAAGAATAAGGGACCTCTGAAATAAATTACATGAACAAAGCAAATTAACTTTATTCTGAGAACTGTCCGCACTATGAAATGATGTTTTGACACTGCACACTGCTGGATTCAGCGCTGATTTCACGTGTTACTCTGAGAATGGTTTGCGTGTATGAAATGATGTTTGGACACTGCACAGTGTTGGGTTCAGCTCTGGTTCCTGTGCCACTCTGAGAATTGTCTGCACTACGAAACGATGCCTGGACACTGCTGGGCTCACTCTGGCTCCTGTGTCACCCCGGTGTCCCCCCACCATGCCGTGCCCAGGGGTGGCCGTGGCACAGCACTGCTGCCCTATGAACTGAGGCCTGCACACTGCACAGACTTCTGGGTTCACTGTGGTTCCTGTGTTACTCTGGGGATGTTCCCAGGTATGAAGTG